>SKCR01000739.1:0-235812 GCA_019454045.1 Zanthoxylum bungeanum
AACTATACTGCTACGTACGGGACGTAGAAACGTAAGATAAATTATGTTGAGACTCAAATATACTTATGGAATGATTTTGGGAGTGATCGGTTAATCTTTCGAAGTCCCGGGACGAGACTGTACAAAGTCCCATTTGGACAGCCCATGGTATTGTGGGCCTAACTTTTTCTTATGAACTCCAATTTTTATGAATTTTATGTCGTCGAAAAAATCTGAGACCGAGACCTACAACTTCCGCGTTAAATATTTTCCCAAATTCAGAACAGAAGATGGTCAAAAATGCAAGTCAAAGTTTCGGATGAATAGTAATTTCGGGGTCAAAATGAAAAAGTCTCAAATTTTCTTCATTCTTCTACAACTTTCTTATATATTTTGGGTCCACTATATAAGGGACCACTATTCACCATTTTCCAAAAGTGAAAAAAAATGAAAAAATAAAATGAAAGAAGAGAAGAGAAAGCCGAGAGAGAAAATGAGGGAAAAGGAAGAAGGAGGAGAAAGAAAAAGAAGAGGAAGAAGAAAAGAGAGAAGAAAAAGAGAAAAGAAAAATTATGAGGCAAGTTAAGCATGGAGACTTGAGTCATTTTCCTGGGCGTAGACCACCAGTTTCAGATACGCCCAGTTGAGTCGTTTTCCTGGGCGTAGAGCAAACGTCCAGTTGAGTCGTTTTCCTAGACGTAGAGCAGCATTAGTTTCAGAGGCCCGATTGAGTATTCCCGGACCCGTCCAGTTGAGTCGTTTTCCTGCACGTAGAGAACCAGAGACAATTTTTTAAGAGGTTTTCAGAAAAATATTTTCAGATAAAAGAAGAGTATGGTTTTCAAGAAAGTTTTCAAAAGCAGAGTTTTTCACATAAAAGATGTTTTGGAACCTAGATTTTGAAACTAAAAAGTTTTCATATTAGTTTTTCAATTTTGTCCACTCACTTAGATCGTATAGCGATCTAACCCCCACCCCAGCCTTTGTGTTTTATAGGATTCTCGGAGGACGAGCTCGGGAGGACGGATACTGATTCAATCACTAGGAATGGAGTTCACCAGTATGAGTTAAAGGCATAGTAAGAGTTCAGTTATGGTCAAGCATGAATCTTGTATATTTCATGGTCGTGTGTAGTCAATGTAAAACAGGTTATTATTGAATACAGTAATTTAATATTGAGTTTGTTTTCTTTGTTGTGAGTTGCCCACAGTCATATACAGAAAAGTATATTAGTTTTCATTATGGTTAAATAGTCAGAGACATATGGGATTGGTACTGCTATCCCCTGCCGGTAACATCTTCCAGATCATGGATGTTACAAGTTAGGAATATATCTTTTAGCGGTTTTGAAATAAACTCATTTCTTTTGGCATATTTAAGAAATACAAAAAGAAAATCGAAAAATACATCAACATTAAGTAGTCTAATGGGTTTTTAGTGAATGTTCAATTTTGCCCATGACGCAACTGTGAATATTTCTTCCAACGTGCCCAGCCCACCTGGTAAAGCAATAAAAATATCAGTATGATTGATCATTTCAGTAAGTCTTTCAGACATACCTGAGACAATGAATTCTTCTCCATTTGATTTTCCGATGAGGTTTTCCTTTGTCGAAGGTTTTGGAATGATCCCAAAAACTTAACTGCCACCTTCTTGCACGACATTTGAAACACACCCCATCAATCGAAGATTGCCACCACTATATATTAAGTGCATGTTTCTTTCTGCCATAACTTTACCCAATTCTTGTGTAGCCTCAACAAATTCTAGTTTAGTTCCATAGCTAGTTTTACAAAAGACACAGATATTAGTAACTCGTTGTCTTGAAGTTTTCTTTATTTTTTGCTATATTTCTTATCTAGATGTGTTGAAGAGAGAAATGACGAGCTGAATTTATTCATCCTAAAAAAGGGTGAGTAATAAATGCACTAGTACTTGCAAAATGACAATTGTTAGATGAACAGTAAAATAGATCGTGAAAGTCAAAAAATTTAGATATTGTCGGCAAAAGTAAGAGAAATCAAAACAGTAAATTGAAAATATGTACTGGTAGTTGTGATTATGACTCACATCTTCCTCTAGTTTTTCATCCAGTAACGGCTTGAACGCCCTCTATGGGTCGGGGATAGGCTTCCCATCCAATTTTCTTATAAATTGGCAAACAATGTCTTTTAAAGTCAATTTCACGAGACTGTATTATTTTCTTTCTTTTTGAAATTGTGTATGCAAATTGTGAATTACTCGATGAACATGTCCATTATGATGCGTCTCAAGAGTCAATGATATATCATCTAAAGACTCCTTACTCAAGCCATCTCTAATGAATTGAACTTTATCTTTGTGATTGTCAGACACCATTCCTAAAGAATGACAACGAGTGTTGCACGTCCAACGTGCACATTTATAACAAACACCTAATTGTTTAGCTCTTTGTTTCTTAGCATGGGTGTTTTTCCCTAAACCAGGCATGTAAGAAGTGAAAAAGTCAGATGACTCACATGCCAAGCGAACCCTTACTTCAATTACCCAAAAAATATCACTAAGAATACAATGGATCATAAGAAGCCGCATTCTTTCGGTGCGTGCTTTGTAAATTTTCATCATAGCATTTTCGGGGAGAGAAGGAAAATGATTGTGGAGTTTTGCGAGAGTTTCTTCCATTCCTTGATTGTAGGGTATCATTAATTTTAGGACTGAAAGAACCGACTTAGAGTCACAGAGTACCGTTATCCGCTGTTTAACCAGGGTGTAAGATTCTGACAAAAAGGGAAAAGATAAAAAATGCTACAAAACTGAAGAAAAATGGTGATAAAAAATGCTACAAAACTGAAGAAAAATGGAAGTTAGACAAATACAAAAGAAAAGGAAAGAAAATACATGAATAACAGTACACTGGGTTTGAAAAGAAAAAAGATTCTTGAAAATTTGAATACTCAAAAAATGATTTCAGACGTTGTCCATTCACTTTAAATACATCATCATCCATGGGATTCTCAATGTCAATAGCCCCATATGGATAAACGTGTTTCACAATAAATGGGCCACTCCATTTGGATTTCAATTTTCCAGGAAATAAATGAAGATGAGAATTATAAAGTAGAACTTTTGACCAATTTCAAATATTTTTCGTGAAATTCGACTCTCATGAAAGGCGTTAGTTTTAGCTTTTAGAATTTTCGCATTCTCATATGAATCATTCCTTAACTCTTCAAGTTCATTTAATTACAGTTTAAGTTCATGACTGACAATTTCAAGATTTGAATTGAATGCTTCAATAGCCCAATATGCCTTATGCTCAAGTTTTACAGGCAAATGACAAGGTTTTCCATAAACTAGACGATAAGGAGACATTTCCAAAGAGGTTTTGAAAGTTGTTCGGTATGCCCAAAGTGTATCATTTAGTCGAAGAGACCAATCTTTTTGATTTGGGTTGACCGTTTTTTCCAAAATTTGTTTGATTTCTCCATTTGCTAGTTCAACTTGACCATTTGTCTGAGGGTGATAGGAGGTGAAAACTTTATGTGTAATTCCATACTTTTTCATTAAGGACTCAAAAAGCCTGTTACAAAAGTGTTTACCTCCATCACTTATAATGGCCTGAGTGACTCCAAATTGACTTAAATTATTTTCTTTTAAAAATTTAATCATAGTTTTATGATCATTATTTCGATAAGGAATTGCCTCAACCCATTTTGAGACATAATCAACTGCAACTAAAATATATAAAAATCTAAATGATGGTGAAAATAGACCCATGAAATCTATCCCCCAACAATCAAAGATTTTGATGACAATGATTGGATTTAAAGGCATCATGTTTCTTTTTCAAATGGATCCCAACTTTTGATAATTTTCACAAGTATTGCAGAAAGTATGTGTATCTTTAAAAATGGTGGGCTAATAAAATCCACACTGTAAGATTTTTACAGTGGTTTTCTTAGATGAGAAGTGACCTCCACATGCCTCTGAATGACAAAACTGAATAACACTACTTATCTCATTGTCTGGTATGCATCGTTGGAAAATTTGATCAGGGCAATACTTGAACAGATATGGATCGTCCTAATAGAATCTTTTGACTTAGGTCAAAAATTTCTTCTTGTCTTGATGGCTCCAATCTGGAGGTATTTTTCATGTTGCAAGAAAATTGATAATATTAGCATACCAAGGCATTGTATTTACAAGAAAATAAAAATTTATCAAGAAAATAGTCATTGATAGGAGTTGTGTCAATTGATGACTCATTTGTGAGTCTTGATAAATGATCTGCAACTACATTCTCTGCTCTTTTCTTGTCCTTGATTGTGAGATTGAATTCTTGATCTGCAACTAAATCCACCGTAGTAATCTTGGCTTTGTATCATGTTTAGACATCAAATATCTAACAACAGCATGGTCAGAATAAACAACAGTTGATGAACCAATTAAATATGATCAAAATTTATCCAATGCAAATATTACAGCAAGTAGTTCTTTTTCCGTGGTAGTGTAATTCATTTGTGTACTATTTAAAGTTCTACTTGCGTAATATATTACATAAGGTTTACCTTCCTTTCTCTGTCCTGACAGTGCGTCAACTGCATAATCACTGGCATCACACATTAGTTCAAAGGGAAAAAACCAATCAGGGAATTGCATGATATGAGCAGAAGTCAAAATACTGATAATCTTTTCAAATAATTTTTTACATTCTTTTGTCCATTCAAATGCTGCATCTTTTAATAGGAGGTTACATAAGGGTCTGGATATGGTACTAAAGTTTTTTATGAACCTCCTATAAAATAATGGGAATTTGATAATAACCTGAGTAACCATCAAGAAAATAATAGTTTGGATGTCCTACTACTTTTTCCAAAATTTGGTCAATAAATGATAAAGGAAAATGATATTTTCTAGTGGCATCATTTAGTTTTCTATAGTCAATGCACATACGCCAACTAGATGAGATTCGAGTTGGAATTAATTCTCTTTTATCATTTTTCACAACAGTTATTCCAGACTTTTTAGGTACAACTTGCATAGGACTTACCAATTTACTATCAGAGATATGGTAGATAATGCATACATCAAGAAGTTTAAGGACTTCTGTTTTTACCCATGTGAGGGTTCAATCTTCTTTGGGGTTGATGATATGTCCTAGCATTATCTTTTAAATATATTATGTGTGTGCAGATCAAAAGATTAATGCCTTTTATGTCTTTTAAAGTCCATCCAATTGCCAGTTTATGTTCTTTCAACACATTTAACAACTTACCTTTTTGATTGCTTGTGAGGGAAGCAGAAATTACCACAGGGTAAATTTATTCGTCTATAAGAAATGCATACTTCAATCCTTCTGGCAAAGTCTTTAACTCCAATTTGGGTGCTTCCTCATGTTTTTCTTCTTTCAGCGCTCCTAGTTCCTCCAAATTCTGTTTTTCTCCATCGTCTTCTAGTTCCTGTGTAGAATCAAATAAAAAATTCATTAGGAGTATCCGAATTTAATTGCATACTTGATTCAAGAAAATTAACAGTATAAATTTTCATGGGATCTGATAAACTCCCCTGAATATGTTCCTCCAAAATTGGTTCAATGTTCTCGTTTTCATTGTCCTCATCATATAGTTGTTTGCACATATTAAAAACATTAAGCTCCAACGTCATATTGTCAAAAGGCAAATTCATGATTCCATTCCTGTAATTAATTAAAGCATTAACTGTTGCTAAAAATTGGCGACCAAGTATTACAGGAATTGGCTTATAACTGTCTGTAACAGGTTGTGTTTCCAAGACAATAAATCCATAGGATATATGAATTTATCAACTTATAATAACACGTCTTCAACAATTCCTTTCGGTACTTTAACTAATCTATCGACAAGTAAAAGAGTAGTTGAGGTTGATTTTAACTAGCCAATATTAAGTCGTTGGTAAACCGAAAATGGAAGCAAATTGACTCTAACACCAAGATCAAGCAAAGAATGTTTAATTTTTTGATTTCCAATAATACATGAAATAGTTGGACAACCAGGGTCCTTGTGTTTTAATGCATTATTGGTTGAGAGAATGGAACTTTTTTGTTCAGCTAGAAAAACTTTCTTTCTTACCTGATGTTTCCTTTTAACGGTGTACAAGTCTTTCATAAATTTGGCATAAGATGGTATCTGTTGGATGAAATTTAACAAAGGAATGTTGACCTTTACCTATTTGAATATTTCATATATATATCTAGGGAATGGATCAATTTCTTTGTTTTTAATACATGAGGAAATAAAGGTGCATGAGAAAAATTATCATCATCAACGATAGGTAACAGTTCATCAACCCCTTCCTTACCCTCTGAATCTGATTTATTTTCAACTTCACGAGGTTCAAGAATAGGTCTGTGGATGACCTTACTACTACGAAGAGTAATAACAAATTTGACTTGGTCTATGTGTTGACTACCAGAACTACCTTCGTGAGGGTTTTGATGACTCTTGGGGTTTGGCTGTGGTTGAGCATGAAACTTTCCTTTCTCATTAATGGCCAAAACAGATGTGATTTTGGAAAAAGTATCTTTCAGATCAATCAATATTTGCACATTTTGGTTATTGATGGCTTCAAGTTTCTAAATGAATACATGCAAGGTATCCTCAAGGGTTTTTCTAGGTGGTGGGACATATGGTGCATAATTCAGGGAATTTCGAAGATTTTGATGTACCTGGGGAGGTTGTTGTGATGGTTGTGCTTGGTTATCATTACTCCAATTGAAGTTTGGATGGTTTCTCCAATCAGAATTATAGGTTTGGGAGTATGGGTTTGGATTTGGTCTATTGAAAGTATTTATGGAACTGACTTGGTCATGAAGATATTCTTGCAGGGCTACTAAGGTTAGGCAAACTTGTGTGACATGTTCATTTGAATTACAGATTTGACACGTGAATTCTTGAACTGACTTGACATGATCACTCTTCCTCATTTCTAATGCCTCGACTTTTTTAGCTAGAGATGCATACTTAGAAGAAAGGTCATGGTATTCCCTAAGGTTAAAGATACCTCTACTAGATGGATGTGGTTTTATAGACGACTCATAAATTCCAACTGTATCTCATTGTTGTGCATTCTCTACTATGTGTTCTAAGTAATCTAGTGCATCTTCGAGATTTTTTTCCCCTAAACTCACCATTACACATCATTTCCACTACTTATCTACATTGGTGTGTTAAACCCTTGTAGAAGTAGGTGATAAGCCTCCATGTTTCAAACTAGTGATGTGGACAAACATTCAACATCTCTTTAAATCTCTCCCAACATTGGTAAAGTGTTTCCCCCGACTCTTGTGTGAAAGTTGTGATTATCCTCTTAAAGGAGTTTGTTCTGTGAGGGGGAAAGAATTTTTTAACAAACTCTTCTTGCAAATCATCTCATGTTCTGATGGACCCTGACTTAAGGTTCTGCAGTCAAATTTTTGCTTTTTCCTTTAAAGAAAAGGGAAAAAACTTTAATCGAATTATATTCATACTACAATTTTGGTCTATGCATGTGTTACATACCTCTTCGAAATCCCTTAACTGCTGATAAGGATTTTCTGATTCTATACCGTGGAATGTGGGTAAAAGTTGGATGACACCTGGCTTAAAATTGAAATGTGCTGTATCTGGGGGAAAAACAATGCAAGATGGTGATCCTGTCCTAGCGGGATTTACGAATTGTCTGAGTGTCCTAGGATGATTAAGATCGCCATGCTGAGACTCGTTTTCTTCCTAATCAACTGGGTTTTCAATTCGGGCAGGTGGATTCTCATTTTGGTTCTTGGCTATTTTGACAGATGATGAAGGTGATGAAGACTCTCTATTTAATCTACCACTAGATGATCGAGACTAGTGTTTCATGCAACCTAAGTGCAAACTATATGCTAAAATTTTAAAAAAAAATGCAACTACAATACTTACAAAAAGAAAATAATAAAAAAGTGGGAAAAATAAAAATAAAAATAAAATTGACAAAAAGAAAAAAAATAAAGAAAATACAAATGTAGTGATTTAGATCTAAAAACGTCCTCTGATTCTTGTCAATTCCGATCTCAATTGAATTTCTTGTTCATCTATCTCAATTTATCGACTTAGGTTCTCACAAAAAATTATGAAAGAATCTCTAGATGGGGATAGTTCAATAAATTCTTTGGCAAAATGCAAGCTCCATTTTAATTGATTTTTCTGTCTCATGTAACCTTGAAAAATTAAGAATATGGTCTGTCTGTATGTGGGATTTCTGGGTTCAGGATTCATTTAGGATCAATCAGGACATTTTGGATCTACACAAATGCAAAGATGAAAGAAAATGAGATGCATAAAATACAACAAAACAGGAAAAAAGAAGAAGAGAAATACAAAAGAAAATAAAAAAAAAAAAGAAAGAAAAATTATTATTCTATCTACTAAATTATACTCTTCGGCAACGGTACCAAAAACTTGACACGCTTAAAAAGTGGTTCATTTACTCTCAAATATAAGAGTGTCGAAATAATAAAATAACCCGGTAAGACCGGATTCGATCCATAGAGAATAGATTTAGCAAGATAAAATAATAATTTGAGTGAAAAATAAAAACGTTGGATTGTTTGAAGTGAATGGAAATTTTAATTTAAACTGAAACAATAAAAATAAATATTGGGGTTGGGGGATCCACTTTTAATATTTAGAAATCTCACTTTTTTATAATAAATAAATTATCATTATTACCCAATTAATTTATTTCAGGAATTAATTATGCCAAAACATTTAAAACCAGCCATAAAGGCGGTGATAACTTTGTCTATAATAAGTCCAGTTAGGTACTCAATTATGCCAAATAAATAAAATCAGATATTGGTAGTAATAAAATTTGTCAATAATTAATTCAGATTTAAATTAAATATTAATTATTAGATTACAATTTATATATTATAATATAAGTGAGATTAATCTAAATTTTCATATTAAAAGCTCCACCCTTTACCCTAGCAAAACGAAATTAGCTATTCATAATTTGAATAAACACACACATAATTTTATTACTAAAAAAAATTACAAGAAAGTTTAAAAAAAAAATACACAAGACACTCTCTCCCAAAATTCTACAAGAGAAATTGAAAGAAAGTATGAAAAACATGTGCTGAGCATCCTCTTATTTATATAGGATGTTCAACGTCTACCATTGCAATTGCAATGCAATTTACAATTTGCAATTGCAATCACTCCACCAAACATAGTCCATGTTTGGTGGAGTTGTGACAAACCACTGAATGATGGTTTGTCACCATTATTAATTTTTTTTTTATTTGACAATGACTTTTATATATAACATACTTTGACTTCTTCGTCAATTTCGGTCTTACAAACTTCAGAATTAGAAAATCTTGTCAAAAGTAAAGTTGTAAATCTTTGAGTTTTCTTTCATCTGGAACTAGAATTACTTCAATCCAATATCGGAGTAAGAAGTTATGGCCAAAATACAAACATTGCATAGGGCTGAAATTTCCGATGTTATACACTGTTAGAACGTCCTATTAATTTTCTGGCCTCCAAAATCTAAATGTCAAGTCAATTTTTCTAGATATGCATCTAAAGTATTATTTCACCTATATAAAAGATAGAAATAACAATAAAAAATATATAAAACATAAATTTAATTATTATTTTATAAATATGCTAAATTAATGGTATTAATAACTGTAAAATGATTTATTTTTCTTTTAATAAATATGCATTTTTTAGTGTTCATCACACCCCCAACCAGCTTATTACTAGTCCATAGTAATTTAAGCAAAAAAAAACTTTAAAAAGACAAATTCTTATCCAAATTAATAATTATTTTCTTTCTTTCTAAATGATCAAACAAGTAAATTCTCCTGTACTTTTTACCCTTCTTCCATACACACATAAAACAAAGTATTATTCAATTCATTATACCCATAATATTCACAGGTCTTGTTGAAAAGAGAATAATATTTTTGTCCTCAAATTACATTAGAGTTCACACTTTTTGGCAATGAAAGTTTATTTATAAATAAAAATAGTACATCTTCAATCCTTGTAATGAACTTTGGGTCAGTGACTCCCAAACTAGTTGGCTTTAGGACACTAGGTGTTAAGACACTTCTACCGACATAATTGCTTGGATCTCAAATATTAAAAAGAAAAAATATCATATTTCCTTAAGCTTTCTCTTTAACCCATGTAACGAGCTTGGGCCAGTGACTCCCAGACCAGTTGACCTTAGGGCACTAAGTGTTAAAACACTTATACGGACTTAATTGCTCGAGTTAGAGAGGCTACGAAATCGAACTTTTTCACACACTTTTCTTTAATATATGAGATCGGAGAAATTAAGTGTGTATGGGTGTCTTAACACCTAGTGCCCTAAAGTCATCTGGTTTGGGAGTAACTAGCCCAAAGCTCGCTATAAGGATTGAAGATGTATTATTTTTATTAAAAAAAAATATTTTTTTATTTATAAATAAACTTTCATTTCCAAAAAGTGTGAACTCTAACCTGTGAATATTGTGGGCACAATGAATTGATTAATACCTTATTTTATGTGTGCATGGAAGAAGGGTAAAAAGTACATGAGAATTTACTTGTTTGATCATTTAGAAAGAAAGAAAACAATTATTAATTTGGATAAGAATTTGTCTTTTTAAAGTTTTTTCTCTTAAATTACTAGGGACTAGTAATAAGCTGGTTGGGGGTGTGATGAACACTAAAAAGTGCACATTTATTAAAAGAAAAATTAATCATTTTACATTTATAGTTTCATTAATCCCCTTAATTTAGCATATTTATAAAATAATAATTAAATTTATGTTTTATATATTTTTATTGTGATTTCTATCTTTTATGTAGGTGATGAAATAATACTACTACTGCATTACTTACTACTACCAATATACTTAATAGAGTTCCATCGAACGTTATTTGTACGACCCATATCAAATATAGTACGGTAGAAATCCAAGTCTTAGATATTTAAAGATTTGAGGTTGTCCCACGTAGATCAGAATCGCACAGCGGGATAAACTAATACCCATGTGAGTATAAATATAGGTTTGTTGGATATCCTAAAAATTCTTTGGGATATCAATTCTATGACTCTGAGTAACAAAATATTTTTATTGCTCGTTTTGCCACTTTTTTGAAAAAGAATTTTTGAGAGAAAGTGGGAATTATATAAGATTGAACTCGATGAGTTTGATCCCAACATTGAGGAACCTAAGATGGAACCAGAGATCCAGTTAGGTGAAGGATCTACCACACAAGTTCTACGTAGGTCGAATAGAATATCAAGCCCTCCAGAGAGACTGTTTTTAATATATGATGCAAGCTTTGATGATCTCATCTTGGAGGAAACATATCCGACTACGTATAAACAGACGATATTGGATATCGATTCAAGAAAATGGCAAGAAACCATGAAGTCCGAGATGGATTCTATGCATGACAATTAAGTCTAGGACTTTGTTTAACTTCCTGAATGAATTAAACATATTGGTTGTAAATGGGTTTATAAAAGGAAGCAAGGGCCGAAAGGAAATGTGGAATCCTTTAAGGCCCGATTAGTTGTGAAATGTTACACTCAACGTCCTTGGATTGATTATGAGAAAAAATTTCACCAACAGCCATGCAAAAATCCATTAAGATTCTTTTAGCCATTGTTGTATATCACGATTATGAGATATGACAAATAGATGTGAAAACCGCATTCCTAAATGGATTCCTCGAGGAGGATATCTATATGGAACAACCAGAAGATTTTGTATCCAGTGAGACTTCAAACTTGGTTTGTAAACTCAAGAAGTCTATTTATGGACTTAAACAGGCATCCCGAAGCTGGAATCATCATTTTGATGAGATAATTAGATTATCTAGATTAATCAAGAATGAGGAAGAACTATGTGTTTATAAGAAAGTTAGTGGGAGCATGATGGTATTCCTTGTATTATATGTCGATGATATCCTTATCATCGGGAATGATGATAAGATTAATGCAAAATGTGAAAGCCTACATTTGCAAGAACTTCTCCATGAAATACATGGGTGAAGCTTCCTATATACTGGGTATAAGGCTCTACCGGGATAGAGTAAGGAAGCTTATAGGGTTGTCACAATGCACGTACATTAAAAAAATAAGAAAGGTACAGTTTTACCAACTACAAGTCAGTAAATGTACTTTTTCGATACGACATACGTCTTCGAAGAAAATGGCACATGAGACTGAGGAAGAGAGAGTTAAAATGTTTAACTTGTCATATACTTCTTGTATTGGAAGCATTATGTATGTTTTGCTATGTACAACATCTGACATTAGTTTCGGCGTCAGTGTGACTAGCTGATATCAATCTGATCCGGGTAATGATCATTGAACAGTCGTGAAACAGATCATGAAATATATCAAGGGTGCTAAGGATAAGTTTCTCATATATGGAGAAGATGAACTACAACTTAAGGGTTATACACACTCCAATTTTAGGGAGATCCGGAGATAGAAAGTCTACATCCGAATACATATTTACCCTTAATGATGGTGCAATTTATTAGCGATGTTAAAAGCAAGGCTCAACATCTGATTCCACCACTGAGGCGAAATTTATAGCGGCCTCGAAAGTTGCTAAAGAAGCTGTTTGGGTTAGAAATTTTATCACATAACTTGACATTGTGCCTAGTATTGTGGATCTGATCCCATTGTACTATGATAATAGCGGAGCCATAGCGCAGGCTAAGGAGCCGAGAGCGTATTCCAAATCTAAATACGTGGAAATGAAATATCGCATGATCAAAGAAATTATCGAACGAAAAAACACGGTGATTTTGAAGGTTCAAAGACAAGACAAGATAACAGACCTATTTACTAAGGCCTTACCTCCTAATTTATTCGATAAACATGTGGAGGAGATGAGACTTCGGTACCATCCGGATTGACACTAAGCAAGTGGGAGTTAGTTGGAGTTGGTGCTTGGAGCACCAATCCGAATAATATATTGTACATTATATTTTATTATTTACTAATAAAATAACTATATTTTCATTTCAACATTGTTAATGGTAATGTCATTATATAAATTAGATTGATATATAAATATGCTGAGAATGACATCGACTTTAGAATAGTCATGCAGTAATACTAGACACTGGGTGGTCCGACATTCGGATAATATTACTATTATAAATTATTTTAAGAGAAATATTTCTAGTCGTTGATTTTGGAATACAGTCGAATTCCTATAACTTATAAGACAAGCACATGCCGTATATTAGAATTAAAGTTCTAATGGTTTAACCCGATGTACCACGAGCAATGGAAGCTTGTATAGATATATGGGTATTCGTTGGAGCGAATATTGAATGACTCACAAGTGATTCCTAATAGTTGGAAGTACATACCAAGGTCAATAGAAATCTCATCACGTCGAGTAGCATATATGATCATTTGACTATAGAATAACATTGATTTTGTGCGAGATCCACCACACTTTGATGCCATATATGTTAGAGACCTTTCATGGTCTAACCGCTAGATGTTCGTTAGATGTGGACCGATGCACTCATTAGTCAAGTGCGCATCAAGATAGGAACTGTCGGCCCGTATGTGTACCATAAGGAGTTTAGGTATCCATGTGAGTAAGTCACGATTCTTAAGACTTTCGCCAAAGCTGATCACCTAGGGTGGATCACATATATAAGAAATGATGTTCTGATTAGTTGTAAAGAATCGTGGACATGGCGATAATATGAGACGTGTGCCTCGAAAACTTGACGGTGTAATATATGTTTCCTAAGCACAACTCGGATAGCCTACGACGAAGGGATTGTTAAACATATGTGATGACCTCGCTTTATATAGTTCAGAAAGGTCGTTCGGTGTTTTCGCGAATTCGGAGGTGACCAAATTGTTTCATATAAGCTAGGCTTATATGACGAACGTGTTCTCGACTTAGAGAGTCCCACAATATGAAGTGTAATCGTTGAGCACTTAGGTAGCCGATAATATTTGATAATAAATAATATTTGATATTATAATTATCAATTAAAATAATTAAGTGTTATTGGATAACATTAATTATTTATTTTGATCCAATTAGATTAATTGGATTAATCCAAAATCACACAATGACTTTATTGTAATTTCATAAATATCTCTACCATTTGAGGATATTTTGGTAATTATAAAAATGTAATAATATGTGTATTTGGCTTGATTTAATTGGATTAAATTAAAGTGATAGACAAAGGTAATTAGTCACACATAAATATGTATATTTGGAAAAATTGGATTAAGCCTACCTAAAAGTTGATTAAAAATTTTATTAATTAAAAATTACATAAACTCCACTATAAAAGGAAAGCTTGAGCAAATTTTAAAGCAAGTAAGCATTAAGGCAAAACATAAGAAAAATAACCTAAAGAAGTGTTTAGAGAAGTTTTGGAAGTTCTTTACATTTTTCAACAAGGAGAAGAAGATTAGATCTTTGGTCCAAGCTTACTAGGTAAGTTTGATCCTCTAATAAGCTATTTTTTTTATATTTGATACATAATATTATAGCTTGAAGTTTAAATTATGCTAATTCAAATATCATGCCTATTACACAAAAACTCCCCCATTCAGCTATACTACACCCAGGAATCAAAAAAAATATATCAAAAATTAATTTCAAGATTACGGCATCACAAATAGAATAACATGACATCAACTTTGATAAGAAGAGTTCACCATTTATCTTAAGATTAAGGAAAATAATCTTTTTTTTTTCAACTTTTATATATAATTATAGATAGATATAAATTATATGCCAAGGTTTTTGTAAAATTGATTCAGGTTATATCCAGAGGCGGATCTGCACCGGTCTAGCCCAATAAAAGTTTGCAGATTATTTGTTGGATACTTGGACTAGGAGTGGGTAAATTATTTAATCAGTTACAAAAATATTAAAAATTCAACAAACCAATTACAGTGATTAGCTACATATCAAATCCAATTCAGTACACTAAGACACCCATCAAGCAAACATTGTAACCCAAGGTAGCCACCGATTCCAGTGGCAACATGAAGGTACTTGTTTTTTTTTGTTTTTAATAATTTACTCTTAATTTTTGTTTCGTTATCTCCGTTAAAATTATCAAGGGAGATTGTTGAAGAAGTGTAATTCAACTAACGTAATGATTTGCGATTCACCAAACCGTTGCACGCTGTCAGCAAAGCTTGACGATAAACGTCTTGCTGTTACTCATTAAGAACGTAAAATACTTGCTGTTTAATGAGTTTGATTTTTTTTTCTTTTTGGATAGATATGATATTAATATTAGTTGTTAGTTAATATGTAATTAATATTGATTTTTTTTGTAATGCCTATATAAAGACAATTTGTATTCATATAAAATCATGAACTAGTATATTTTTCTTAGCTCTCATATTTCAGTTCCTATTTGTAACATGATATTAGACGTTTAAGTTTCGATTTCTGGATATTTCATTGTCTCTGTCTTCAAACATGTTTTATCTCCATTCTAGACACCTTTATTCTTGTGGCCAAACACTCAATTCCAATTTCCAAAACCTAGACCTCACCCTCAAACCCTAGCCACCACAAATCACCTTCTGCCGCCACCTCTTCCAGCTGCTTCGGCCACCACTCACGCCACCAACATCATCCCCCATCGTCCGGTGACCCATCCAGTAATTTCCAATGGACAAATCTGATGTTATGCAACCCATTTCTACCATCCTCCAAGGTCCGAACTACCGTTTCTAAGTTTAAGGAATGCGTAGTTTTCTCAAAGGTCGAAAGTTATAGCGCTATGTTACTGGCGATGTTAAACCTCCTCAACAGAAACCTGATGATCCTGATGACAAGTTTACTGATTGTCTCGAGGATTGGGACAATAAGAATCACCATATCCTGATCTGGTTTCGGAATACCTCAGTTCCTTCCATTCACCACCAGTTTGGTCGTTATGAAACTGCCAAATAAGTATGAGATCTGCTTGCCACGAGGTACACTATATATGCTCTCTCTAACCAGTATCAGTTATAGGAAGAGTTAGATAACTTGAAACAAGAGAGCAGTCAGTCTATTACTAGTTTCTTGGCTATAATGGAATATGTTTGGGACCAACTTGCTCTCTCCAAAACATCAATGGGTTGTGTTGTTGATGCAGCTAAATATACCACCCACCGTGATAGTATGAGGTTGATTCAGTTTCTTATGTCCCTTACTGATGATTTTGAATCTTGCAGAGCCTCTTTATTACATCAATCTCATCTGCCTATATTGGAAGCTGTTGTCTCTCGGTTATTGTCTGATGAAACTCGCTTCGGCTTACTTAAGCCATCTCGCAATGATATTGTGCTTGCCGCCGCGGGAAAACATTTCTCAAAATATGGAAGCAAATATTTTCGTACCTACAACAAATCTGGTCAAACTCTGAATGAATGCAGTCTTACTGAATGTCACAAATGCAAGAAAAGATGTCATATTGCCTCTCACTGTCCTACTAGGGTGGATAGTCGCTACTGCAAGATGTCTAGTCATTCTATTTAGCAGTGCCTCACTCGTCCCCCAAGACCTGATCAACCCTCCAAGATAACAATTTCAATTGTTGCTGCTACCTCTGAGGTCACTGCCTCTCCTACATCCACTGGTAACTTAGAAACACTCCTTAGATAGATACTCTACATACCTCCCAGTACTTCTACTGCCTTATCTGCCACTTCAGGTAATTCTCCTTGATACTTTGATCATGGTTGTTGTAAACACATGACTTCTCAAACTATGTTATTTTCCTCCATCTATCCCACCATGAATGTCTCTCTGATTTTTACTGCAGATGGCTCACAAATATATGTAAGCCAGTCTGGACAAATATCTACCTCTGCCCTTACATTACCTAACACATATCTTATTCCGAAACTTACTTTCAATCTTATATCTGTTGTTCAACTATGTGAACTTGGGTTCGAACTAATATTTTCTTCCACTGGTTGTCGTGTGCAGGATCCGTAGACGGGATAGATTCTTGGGACAGACGTAGAGTTGGACGTCTATTTGAGCTTACCTCTCTGCATCTTCCTTCTATTTGCGTCTCCTAGTTATGTTCGGTGTCTACCATCCTCTCTTCATTTGTTGCATCTACGCCTTAGTCAAGCCTCTTTAAGTAAACTTCGTCCTTTGATTTTTAATGATTCCTTAGGTTCTATTACCGAACAATCTTCTTTACATTGTGTCTCATGTCAACTTGGCAAATAACCACCTTTATCTTTTAATAATAATAATATTTATGTCGCTTATTTCGACTTTATTCACTGACCTTCTCTTACACCCATTATGGGAGGGTCCAAATATTTTGTCATATTCATTGATGATTATTCTCAGTTTACTTGGATCTTTCTCATGAATCAACGATTTGAACTACCTCAGATTTTCATTGATTTTGAATCTATGGTCAAAACACAATTTTCCAAAACCATCAAAATATTACGCACTGATAATGCCAAAGAATATATTGACTCTACACTTCAAAAGTTTTTGAAAGAATAAGGTACCATATCCCAAAGATCTTGCCCATACACCTCTCAATAAAATGAGCGAGCAGAACACAAACATCGTTTTATTCTGAAGTTCGTTCGATCCATGCTCATATCATTTTCTTGTCTAGAACATTTTTAGGGTGAGGCTGTTAGAGTTTCTACGGCCCCGAGGATCGATTATCAAGCAAGAAATACATGTGAATACATACGACTAAGTTGTGGAATACTTACATCGATCGGTTGAACGACGCGACAACGAACAAAAATCGATTTTCTGCCCACTATCAAGCTCGGCAGAATCGGCCATTGTTGGTCCTTCGTCAAGCTCCAAGCTTCGCGAAATGATTCCAAGCTCATGGGTGGACTTCCCTATCACCTTCACATGACTTCCTAGTGTGCTAGCACTCCCGATTTTGCCACAAAATCATGACTTTTTTGCTTCCCTTGCTCACGATTTTTGCCCAGAAAAACAGTGAGAAGAACTGCCCAAATGGGCGTGAGAGGGAGAGGAAATATTGGCTCTAAACCGTGAACAAAGAGAGAGAATGATGGATATTAATTTTGTATTTGATTTTGTGTATCTAATACTCAATTTTTCATTACCAAAAATAAAATAATTGATTTTTCAAATACAAAAAAAGTCAAGGCAATTAATTCCAACCACTTCCATCAACTATTCACATCACTCATGTCAATCAAGTGACAAGTTATCGCATCACTCAAAGTGACTAATGATTTGACGCATGATGCGACTAGCGATTTGACGCTTGATTTGACTTGCGTGCCGCTGACCGGCGTAAACACACACCTATAACGCAAGCGCACATATCTTTCAAGTAGTATAAGAATATCGATCCCACGAGGACTTAATTCCTACTATTGTTATTAATTGTTGAATCTATTTATTTTTAAATATCTAATTGAGGGAGAAGAGAATGATTACTTGATTGATTTGATTGATTGTAGAATTGCTAAATAAATAAATAAATAAAAAGACAAAAGAAAATACTAAGGAAAATAACAAAAGACACAAAGATCTAGGGTTGTGAATCATTCTAATATCATTTAAAAAATGAAGTGATTATTTTATGTTTGTGTAATAAATTGGTTTACTAACCTGGAACACTAAATTATGCAAAAGCCTATGTCGATGGTCAGACGTAAATACCCAGTTTAACCCAATTGAACCATATGTCTATGTCAACCAAATTATCTGGATTCATTAAGTTTAAGTTCTAATTATGGCTACCCCTGCCCGACAGGTATATGTCTATCCTGTAAGGAAATCTATTAAAGGGTTATCTATCCTCAAGGAAGATCGTGGGCTATGACGTGGCAAGGCGGCTGAGAGCTCAATTATTATGCTGACGTGGCATGACGTGGCGAAAGAGAGTGTCAGCACCGTAGGATTACGACACGTGGCACGCGGTGATTGGTTGATGATGACGTGGCGAGGACGTGGCACTTTGACTCGGTCAACTGGTGATGTGGATGATGACGTGGCGGTGACTTGGAGTGACACGTGGCACACGTGGCAATGGTGATTGTCAGCACCGTAGGATGATGACACGTGGCACAGCGCACGTTAGCAAATCGGCTGTGATGGAGACACGTGGCACTGCGCATGTTAGCAAAGTCAAACTTTTCATATTCTGACCCGTTGACCCGGCGCAAATTAGCATGACCCGGTGCACGTTAGGCGTCGCGACGCCAAGCATTGGCGCGTCGCGACGCGGACAATTTACCAAAATGCCCTTTTTGCTAATTTTCACTGTTTTGCTCCAAATCACCTACAGAATGTCCTGAAACTTTATTTATCTACAAAATAACACAAAACACATCAAAATATTCACAAGACTCAAGAAACTATACAAAATATTAGGTTAAATGAGTGGGAAATAGTGATAGATTTACCACTCATCACACCCCCAAACTTAACATTTTGCTAGTCCTCGAGCAAAACATAAAATAAAATAACATAATAAAATTTAACTAAGCCACTTTCGTAGGGATCACGGTTGCATTTAGCGTATGCAACAAGCCTTTAAACCCCTAAGTGTCCCTAGTGGACGAGTTGTAGTCTCGTGAGGCTTTACAGCAATGATACCCACAAACATTTTATAAAAGTAAAAAGGTAACAAAACTAATGCACACAAAAGAAAAAAGACAAGCGAAAAGAGAATAAAGAAGTTAGCGACTAATCAGGTGAAACTTATTCTCCAAGTTACTAGTTGTTTTGTTTCTTTCTAAATTACTGAATAAGTAAATTCTCCGATTATATTTACTATTCTTCATATACACAACCAACAAAATATTAATCAACTCATTTTTGCCCACAACAGTCACAAGTGTAGTTGCTAAGAGAGTAATATTTTATCCTAAAGTTTTATCAGAATTCACACCTTTTTTGCAGCAATGGAATAATTTTTCTCACTTTTCTGATTTTTTTTCTTTGATTTTTTTCTCTATTTTTTATTTATATACAATATCTTCCGTCTATGTAGCGAGTGTTGGGTCGATGGCTCCCAAACCAGATGGCTTTAGGGCACCATGTGTTAAGACACCCCTACGGACTTAATTACTCAGACTTCAAATATATATATTTTTGCAGCATCTTTGATCCATGTAGCGAGCTTTGGGCCAGTGACTCCCAAACCAGTTGGTTTTAGGCACTAGGTGTTAAAACACCCTTACAGACTTAATAACTCGGATCTCGGATTTTTTTTTTACTCCATTGTATTTTGAGATGCTTCCTCCAATTAAACTAGAGCACTGAATATTACAAACTTTTCAATTACAGTTCATGTCCGTATGTTACTATGCATGTTGATAATACCTGTCAACTGAGCATATGAAGATCCATTTTAGTTAGTTTTATGGAGAATTCACAAATTAAATAATTCAAAAGGAAATAAACAAAAATTAACTTGTTTAAAAAATGGTTTAAGATACGTCTAAGGAATGAAAACTCCTTACTCAGCCATCTCTTACCAATTTCACCATTTTAGTCAAAATAAAAACACAAAAACGTAAAATATTTTTGTAATTTTTTGAAAATTTTTCAATTTTTTTTTATTTTTCGAAAAATTTTGGACTAAAAATAAAAACAACACACAAACTAAAAACAAGGTACTAATCAACTAATTCCCTCCCCCAAACCTAAATGAGACATTGTCCCAAATGTCTTAAACAGTAGAAGAAGAGTTTAGAAGATAATATCTGGTTAGCTGAAATTCTACAAGAAATTAAAGGTTAAGATCCAGATTAACACGACGCCTCTTACCACGATCATCCTCGGACCAATTTATCTTTGAAAGGATAGGGTCAACTTGTGGTTCATAGGCTAAGAGTTGGTCTATTAGATCCGGAGCATTTCTGGCAGTAAAGATGAGTTCTTTTAAAGGTTTTGACACGAACCCATTTCTTCGGGCATCATCAAGAAACACACAAAGAAAATCATAAAATCCATCAACGTTAAATAGCCCAATTGGTTTTTGGTGTATGTTCAAGTTCGCCCAAGATAGCACTATAAAATTTTCCTCCAATGTGCCTAAGCCACCTGGCAAAGCGATAAAAGCATTAGCACGGTTAATCATTTCTACCAGTCGTTCAGACATACCTGGCACGATCAGTTCCTCTCCGTTTGATGGTTCAATAAGATTTGCTTCTGCCAAGGGTTTTGGGATGATTCCCAAAACGTGACTGCCTCCTTCCTGTACAGCCTTTGAAACGATCTCCATTAGTCCAAGATTGCCTCCGCCATATACTAAGTGCATATTCCTTGCAGCTAAGACTCGACCCAATTCATGTGCTGCTTCTATGTATTGTGGCTTAACACCAACACTACTACCGCAAAACACGCAAATGTTCTCAACTCGTCTTCTCGAAATGGCTTCCATTTTTACTCTGGATGTCTTCAAAAGTGAAATGACGGGCTGAATTTATAGTACCTGAAAAAGGGTGAGTAATAATAGCACTAGTATCTTCGAAATGACGTTTGTTAGCTAAACAACAAAAGAAATCGTGAAAGGTCAAAAAGTCTGGATCCTGTCTATGAAAACAAAGATAATAAAAACAGAAAAGAAAATCAAAGAAATAATTAAGGCAACGGAATTGTGTACGCAATACGCCACTAGCTTAGTATAAATTCATAAGGATGCGTCTCAAGAATTCATTCTTTACTCAGCCATCGCTAATGAATTAGCTTTCATCTTTGCTAAACACCATTCCTTCTGTCTAAAAATGCTCCGTTTGTGCTTTTCCCTACAAAGATAACACACAAAATTAAAAAATTCTACAACATGTATGCACAAAATATAAAACAGAAATTACAACAAATTGCATGGGTTTCCTCCCTACTAGCGCTAAATTTTTCGTCTTCAGCCAGACGTGACTGAAATTCATCTGTTAAGGAGGTTTCAATATCGTTTTGGATGTCCGATCAAAGACAATCCCATTGGCGTTGCTTTTGAAGGGTCTCTTCAAACGGTAAATGGGCAAAAAGTATTTTGTCTCATTCAGTGCTTGTGCCACCTTTTTAAACTTTGTTGCTCCAGTGGTTCCTGAAAAGAAAGAAAGAAAATCAGGAGGTCTCGTATGGTGCTTGACTTTGAATAGAAGTTCCATTATGTCAAGCTGGGTGATATCTTTGATTTGTACTCCCCGATACAGCGATGTTTCTCCTGAATTCACTGGATCTTCAATTTTGTCTGACAGTTGCTCCTCCATTTTCTCTGCTTCTTGCTCCACATTTTCTTCAGAGATGTATTTGAAAATTTCAGTATTTAGCTCTTCATCTATCATCTGTGAAATGCATGCTTCAAAATTGTCAACCTGATGACGTAAAGAAATGTCAGATTTTAGGTCTTCATCCTCTGATCTGGGTGAAATGATTGGTTCAGGTAGATCTTCTTCAAACATTTGTGCAATGGAATCTCCAAGATCTTCATTTTGAGGATACAGAATTCCATCCTCATTTGTTGGTGCAGTTGGTACAAACAGCTTTTTCATCATTGTCAGAGTCAGAATAATAAAAATCAAATTGAGACTTTGCCGGTTCGGGCTCCTGAACTGATACCTCTGATTCTTGATACTGCTCAGCATCGTCCTATGTTATGATGTCATAATGAATCTCAGGATATTCGAAGGCTTCTTCAGTAGTATTTGAATTTGCTCCGTGAGATATGTGATTCAGGTTATCTGTTAATTGTCTAACTTGATCTGTCATCCTCTATATAGATGCCGTTTGACTCTGAATTTGTGTATCAAATTGAGCTTCCCGTTCCTCGAACCAATCTTTGAGCATGTGAATCAACTGATCTTCCTCTGATGGTTCTGATTGTTGATGAAGATCGTAGGTAGATGGTGGATAAGATGGAAAATATGATGGTTACTCGTACCTTGAATGATTCCAATAATTCTGCCACTCTGAAAGGTATATACATTGATCGCTCGGGTGGTTACCATCACATATTACACATCTCCCAATTTCGTTCTGATGAGCAAATGTAGTATTGCTTGGTTTTGGCATCCAGTGATAGTCATTGGGCTGGACAACAAGCCTCAGAAAACCGGACTGTTGCTCCCAAATTTGAGGTGTATCTTCTTCTAGTAAAGCTCGTGATTTCTCGATCTACCAATAATGTTCCATTTTTTAATCACCTGAAAACAAAAGAAAGAAATAAAAATTACAGATAAAAATAAAGAAAATTAGATACAAGTAAATTAGATAGCTTCAAAATTAATAACTCAAGAAAAATAAGTCCCCGGCAACGGCGCCAAAAACTTGACCGGCGTAAACACACACGTATAACGCAAACGCACGTATCTTTCAAGTAGTATAAGAATATCGATCCCACGATGACTAATTCCTACTATTGTTATTAATTGTTGAATCTATTTATTTTTAAATATCTAATTGAGGGAGAAGAGAATGATTACTTGATTGATTTGATTGATTGTAGAATTGCTAAATAAATAATAAATAAAGACAAAAGAAAATACTAAGGAAAATAACAAAAGACACAAAGATCTAGGGTTGTGAATCATTCTAATATCATTTAAAAGATGAAGTGATTATTTTATGTTTGTGTAATAAATTGGTTTACTAACCTGGAACACTAAATTATGCAAAAGCCTATGTCGATGGTCAGACGTAAATACCCAGTTTAACCCAATTGAACCATATGTCTATGTCAATCAAATTATCTGGATTCATTAAGTTTAAGTTCTAATTATGGCTACCTCTGCCCGACAGGTATATGTCTATCCTGTAAGGAAATCTATTAAAGGGTTATCTATCCTCAAGGAAGATCGTGGGCTATTACGTCTAAGGCTAAAACCTAAAATCCCTATGTCTAGTTCATTTTAGATTTACCAAATCAATCTTTTTGGTGATCAGACAACAAGAAGCATTAAGCTTAAGACTTAATAAGTAAACCTTTAAATTACCCAAACTATAAAATAACCCCTTATAAACCGGTGATATTAGAATTCATCACAACCCCAGATAATTAACACATAACTAGGGCTAGTAAAAACTTAAAAGTAAAAGACATAAAAATGCAGAAAAGTAAAAGACATAAAGTAAAAGCTGAAAAATAAAATAAAATAAAATGTTAAGGTAAAAGGATCAACTTTTACTATTTACTATTTAGATATCTCTCTTAATATAATATATTAACTTGTGATTATTTTACCAACCAGCCATATAGGCGGTAACCTGATTAAGTCAAATTAAGTCCAATCTAGCCATAAAGACGGAACCAAATTAAACCTGCCATATAGGCGGTAAGAAAATTTAATTACCAACCGACCAATCTAGCGGTATCATTGATTAGTCAGGTTTAAACTAGATTAAAATGAATTATTAACCGACCAATCTGGCGGTATCATTTTTAAGTCAATATTTTAAATAGTGAATATATTATTTTTAAGGGAGATTAATCTAAATAATAATAGTAAAAGAATTACCTTTCACCATAGCTGTGGAAGTTACCTCCTCATGGTGAATAGTAAAAACTGTAAAAAGTAAAAAAGTAAATTACTATTATTACAAAACGTAATTAAAATTAATTACAAAACTAAAAAAACTAAAAACTAAAAGAAACTAGAGAGAGAAACTCCCTCTTTACATCAAAGAGATGAGAGAGAGTGGTACAACTGAAACTGAAACGTCGAGCTGAATTTATAGGCATCAGTAGGGTCTGGGCGTCGCGATGCTGGAATAGTTAGGCGTGGCATGCTCTGGTGATGACACGTGGCAAGGCGGCTGAGAGCTCAATTATTATGCTGACGTGGCATGACATGGCAGTGACGTGGCGACACGTGGCGAAATGGAGTGTCGGCACCGTAGGATTACGACATGTGGCACGTGGTGATTGGTTGATGATGACGTGGCGAGGACGTGGCACTTTGACTCGGTCAACTGGTGATGTGGATGATGATGTGGCGGTGACATGGAGTGACACGTGGCACACGTGGCAATGGTGCTTGTTGGCACCGTAGGATGATGACACGTGGCACGTCGCACGTTAGCAAATCGGCTGTGATGGAGGCACGTGGCATGGCGCACGTTAGCAAAGTCAAACTTTTCATATTCTGACCCGTTGACCCGGCGCACATTAACATGACCCGGTGCACGTTAGGCATCGCGACGCCAAGCGTTGGCGCATCGCGACGCGGAGAATTTATAAAAAAGGCCTTTTTGCCAATTTTCAATGTTTTGCTCCAAATCACCTATAGAATGTCCTGAAACTTTATTTATCTACAAAATACACAAAACACATCAAAATATTCACAAGACTCAAGAAACTATACAAAATATTAGGTTAAATGAGTGAGAAATAGTGATAGATTTACCACTCATTAACCACACTCGAATTCGAAATGCGAATGCGCTCGCAAACAATCCCGGGCTCGGGTTCACTAATTCCAAATTAAAGAATTTTTCGTTGCGACGCAATTAAATGATTATGCCTAGCGAAATCACTATTCACATCACTAACGAATTAATTCTAATTAACTCGTTCGCCCGAATTAAAATCTAATTTTAATTCCGCGTCGAAATCCAATTTCGTTAATATATCGAATATATTAATTTATCGATTAATTCCAAATTAATCGTTATCTCTCTTTAATTGATATTTTATCCAGATAAAATATCTCCGCAATTAATCCCAGATTAATTTTCTCTCGCATCTAATTAATCCCAGATTAATAAAAGTGCGAGTCATACGTCATCGGTGAATCTTTGGGAAGCGACCCATGAGATCCCCGGATATGTTGGCCGTAAATTCGGTCGTCAAACTATCCGAACAAGTAAGTACCTAGTACTACATTTGTACCGATTTACAAGACAAGGTTGACTTCTAGTAAAGCGTCATGCGTACCAAATTCTCCAGAAATATCCTTACAGGAATATAATATCTATATCAGGCGTAGTATATGTAGTATTGCGTATTTCGATCCAGTATCGAATGATCACATGCAAGGCCTGGGGCTGGTACAGTGTCTGCCCCGTACGAAGCATATATCGGATGACAAGCAACTAGTCTCTTTATTATCGGATAATCATGACCAAGTCATATTATCCCAATGGTTGCAACCCTTTAGAGAACCAATTTTGTATCCCTACGCGATCATCAACTCCATATGACTGGAGTGACACTTCCGTCTTGACATCACACCCAACACACTACAATTCTCAATATACCCAGCAGAGGCGTACACAGAACCTGTTAAAGCCCTGGACGACCAAAACCAAAGTATAATGATTGTCGTAAGTATTAGCGGTGCAAGTCTCAGGTTAAGACCAAATACAGATACCCTGATTTCGGACTTCCATAGACACATAGTCATACTACAAATGGAATTCCGAGGGGGTCTATCTAGAGCGAAGCTGTTTCCCGTACCATCGGTAAAACACAACCTCCTCTTACACTTGCATGAGAATCCTATACCCAAATATATGAGAACTATGCCGTTTGTGCCCTTACAACGCGCACAAGTGTAATAATAGTCTTTTACGCATTTATCGATGTCCAATCTCGATAATACTCTGACTAGGGATATTTAATGTTTATCCTTCGTGGACTGATATTGTCTCATATTATTCTCAATCCAGGAACAAATCATAAGGACCTCATATCATTTATACATCTTGGTGATCTAATCACAAATGATAAGCGTGCAATCTCCTTTGTCACATAGTTAATTTGTACAACAACACCATGATCTGTACAAATAGTGACGCTATAGGTCATAACTGTCCAAAAGAGGCCATTCTGCTGAGAAAAGGCTTTCGTCAGCGGATTTGCATTATTATCATCTGATGCGATTTATTCGATCATCACATCGCCACGATGTATGATTCGAACGAATCAGATGATTATCGAAGTATGTATCTGGATCGTTGATGAGACTGTTAATTCTTTAGCCTGTGCTGACGCCTAGCTCAGCTGCTAACAGAACTATATCTAATCTAATTAGATTTATTATCCACCCAAATGGCTTCTATTGCTGCCTCAGCTGCAGCAATAACCCGCATTTGTTGTTTATTCTGTAACAGTATCTTGCTTGGAAGATTTCCAACTCACTGTTCCATTATTCAAACTGTACAGTACCGTTTTTATCGGTTAGGAAACTTGTAGTAGTGATCCCAGTCACTTCAAGTTATCCTTCTCCATAGTTTAAGACAACATCCTTAGTTCTCTAAGAAACTAAAGTATATTATTAATATCAATCCAGTGACTATCACTTGGATTGGCCTGTTTGTGAATCCATATGCTCAAAGCGTATGAGACACCAAGTCGCGTACATTTTTCAATGTATGATTTCTCGGAGAGTTTTTCCGAAAGCCAGGCTTTCACTGATTTTATATGGGAATATCATTTCCAAGAAATGACATATTATCATTATTTATAGGACAGCCACTGTCAGTGCGCTCCCACTAACCCTCTATATACACAAGAATCATTTCGTTTTGAATTAAATCATAAACTATTATGATTACATCAAAACAGTAATTCCAAGAATCTAATGCTTGCTTCAATCCAAACATGGATCGAATAAGCTGCAAACCTTGTTTGCTAGTTTTGGTATGACAAAACCGCCAGGATGTTGTAAATATCCTCCAAAAGGTTTCCGTTAAGGAAAGAGGTTTTAGCATTCAGCTACCACATTTCATAAATGAAACATGCAGCGTCAGCAAGCATTATCCAAATGGATTTACCGTGGCAACAGGTAAAAGGTTTCGTTGTAATCAACACAATGTTGATAATGATACCTTTTCGCTAAAAGCCTAGCTTTATTCGTTGGTATGTTGCCTTCCATGTATGTCTTCCTTGAAGACTTATACAGTACCAATAGGCACAATGCCTTATGGTACATCAACTAGTATCCAAACTTGTTGATATACATGGAATCCAATTCGGATATCATGGCACTTTGCCATAATAGGGAGTCGATACCTTGTATCACTTCCTCATACGTAGTCAGTTGGTATACCTCAAAAGATTGACATCTTTACAATGTGAGATCAGAAACCCATACCCAGGATGATTTCTGACTCTCTCCGACTTACGTGGTTCTTGTGTATTCGAATATTACTGGTAATAGTTTCATCCTTGATGAACTATTTGTGTTCCATTAGGAATCGGTGCCTGGAATAGTATCACTCAGATTTTCATCGAGTTTTACTATCCTCCCACTTACCACTGCATATAGGTATTCCTCTTAGGAAAACCGCATGGTGAGCAACAATTAAATTGTTCTCTTGTGAGTTGTATAAGTACTATACTTTGGTATCCCTATGATAACCTACAATTGGCACTTATCCGATTTGGGTTCTAGTTTGGCATGATCCAAACATATGCCTAGCATTCCCAAATTTTCAGGAATGAGAAACCTGGTTTCTTTCCTGTTCATATCTAATATGAAATCTGTCTAATAGATTTTTATGGAACCTTATTCAAAATAAGTTCTGTACTGTCTATGTATATCCGTTGAAGGAAATGGTAGCTCAGAGCGACTCATGATTAACCTTATCATGTTAAACAAAATTCGGTTACTCAGTTCGGACACACCGTCAAATTGACGTGTTCCGGGAGGAGTCCTCATTGAAAGAATACTATATTCTTTCAAGTGTATTAGAAACTTATTGCTTAAGTATTTTCATCATGGTCTAACCGTGATGGTTTAATACTTTAGCCAATCTGTTTGTCTATTTTGTGTCGAAAACTGTAAAGTTTCCGATTTGTGTTTCAAAAGAAACACATAACCATAACGCGATGCCACATCCGTAAAGGTCACGAAATATTCATATCCACATCTAGCCTAGCTAGACATGGCCCACTTGCTTCACTATGAACTAGGGCTAACAGATCTGTGGCATTTGCACTTTTACCAAGTAAATAGTGTTTTAGGTACTTTGCCCATATTAAACTAGATTCGTAGACTTTATTTGAATGGAATCAAATTAGTACTAGTACCCACTATTCAAAAGTGCGGATATACGAGTCTTGTTTGATTGTGTCGCAGACAATAATGCCACAATTAAGTTTCATCTGATCAAATCAGTTCGAGCTATTTGTTTGTCATGTTGTATGTTTGAGATATATTTATATTCAAAATATAAATGTTGTTATTTCACATCAAATGTGTTTATCTCAATATCATCTTTATATAATAAAATACTTTAGTGTTCTAGAATATAAAGGTAACTCCGTAACGGATTAAACACTGATATAGAGATAATGTTTCTAGTCAAACTAGTTACATTATAACAGTTTCCAAATTTAGGTACACACCCGAAGGTAGTTCCTAAATTTAGGTATCTACGGTTAAAACAGCGACTTTCGTCCCGTTTTCAATTCGCAGATTAATCTCATTAGAAGTCAGTATCTTGCTCATAGCAGATTCTGAACATCAGTATATATTTTATGTATCACATTAAGTATCTAAAATCTAATTTTAATACTAGTAGTGAACATAATTATGACAACATATTTGAAGTCAGAGCCTTGCTCGTCTTCAATTCCTTCATGTCTGCTTTGTCCAAACGGCAGTCACGCTTCCGCGATCCCGTTTGCTACATTTAGGCAGACATTTTGGGATATGTCCTTTAACTTCCCAGAAGACTATAATGATTTTGCCTTTGCCATTTTCAACACTCCAGAAGCTTTTGGCCAAGCCTCAGGTTTCTAGAATATCGAAGTAAGGTGCGCCTTGCGCTACTTGCCTTATTGCAAACTTTGACTTTATCTCCTTGAGAATAGTCATTAACCCTCCAAGAGTTTACTATTGCAATTTAGTACTTCTAAGATCTAAGAATAGATCTTTGAAGATCCTTCAATTTCAATATCATACTTTAAGGATCTAACCCTTAGTTCTGACAAAGAAATTAAGGAGTCTACTGCGACAAGCTTAATGGATTAAGCACTAAAGTTATCATTACATAAATCTTCCAAAGATTATGCTATACTATTTGCTAACTTCGGGCTTAGGCCTAATATGTTATTTTATCAAATAAAGTAACTTATTAGTTTCCAGGACCATCCTGAAATATTATTCCCAATTTGAAAATTAAACCATTTAAATACATTTTCCTTAGGATCATGTTTTAAATGTCAATCTTTCAATTTTATCTTGATTCTAATAGTCCAACTATTTAATCAATGATTTTGGTACTTTTAAATATAATGATTATTATAGTCCAACTATTTTAATCAACTATAATTTAATTGTTTGAATATAGTCCAACTATTTTAAAACAACAATTTAAATATTAGTCCAACTAACATTTATTTATTTGACGAATGATATTTGTTTGAGCGCGTATGGCAAGTAATTAAACGAATATTGCAAATTCAATTCTTGCCTCCCACTATTTTTCGGCGAGCATCTAACCCTCTGTCGAGTACTCGGGAAACCGTGTTTCCTAGCGGGCTAGGATCCCATTAAATGTCACACAATCTTGACTTTGGCCAACAAATTGTATGATAATTAGCTAGGTAGATCTCTAAGATCAATTGGATCCAATCCAATTCCTAGATCCAGTAGGGGGACATCCAAGTCTGAAACATATATCTTATTTATGCCAATATATCCAATATATTGCCTAACCTTTTTCCTCTGAATCAACTAAGCCTTGGCTTTGGCACAACAAACGTAGTGATCCCAGTTAAGCGTGACCCATTGACCATGGAAAGCTTCGTAATCAATGTCGATAGACAATAAGTGGTCTTGACTTTGGCCAACAAACCACAACTTGGACAAGACACCAATATGGAACAAAGCCTTTGTGATTCAAACACATCCTCGATGGACAAAGGCCTTGACTTTGGCCAACAAGCCAATGTCAGTCTTAGATCTTGAGTAAGAATCACTCAATGGAAGGAAAAACGCTTAATATTTTGCGAGGGTTTTTTCGAGTGCAAATTGGCAACCAATTTATTATCTTTGTTAAGGTCTCATCATCAAACACCCTTAAACATGCATTCTAAATACATAATAAAGCGCGTATAATAAAATAATAATGATATGCGGATGGATACTTTACACAATGATCCTAGATCAAATCTCTCCATTTCCTCTCTCCCGCTAGCACAAGTATTTACTTCTACCTGTTACATTACACTTCTAAAGAAACCTCATTTACATTGAGGGGAATAGGTGAGAAAAGAATACAATGAGAAAGGAGGTAATAAGGCTGGACACGCATGTCCAATTAATAAATTCCAAATTTATTACAACAATTTCTAAAATTGCCCCACCCATCTAATATCCATCCGATATACATTATTCATGCATCGTAACCATGTATTCACACAAGCATGTTATTGTTGGTAATTATCTAGGTCCCAAGATCAAACCAAGACATGAAAACAATGTGTGAACACATCAACGAAGGTAGCAGAATACTCACATCGATCGGTTGAGTCGATTTGAAGACGAATGAAGCCCAAAATGCCCACTTTTTTTGGCGCCACTGGTAGAAGTTCACTGCCCTCCAAATCTGAAATTTGAGCTGCGAAACGGAGCTCCAAGCTTCGTCGAACGGATCCCGGCTCATGGGTGAACCTCCCTACCACCTTCGCAAGACTCGTAGTGTGCTAGCACTTGCGGTTTTTGCCACAAAAACCCAACTCTTGCTTCCCATTGCTCACGCCAATTTTTGGCTTCAAAACCAGTCCACATTTTCTGTTTTGGGCGTGAGGAGAAGAGAGAAAAAGAGAGAGAAGAAAGTTGTGTAATGTGTTGATGAAAAGCTTTTCCAAAAAGCTTTATATATTTTCCAAGAAAAAATAATAAAACCAATTACTTAATTGATTTAAATAAAACCAAAAGTAAATGATTTTCCCTCCAAACACTATTACACCAACTTACATCAACTATTCACATGTCACTTTAATAAAGTGATGTGATGCAAGTCAATCCATCAATCCATCAATCAATCAATCACTCAAAGCGACTTTTGATTTGACGCTTGATGTGACGATTGATTTGACGCTTGATGCGACTTGCGATGCCGCACTTGAATTCGAAATACGAATGCGCTCGCAATCACACTCGGGCTCGGGTTCGCTAATTCCAAATTAATGATTTTTCCGTCGCGTCGTAATTAAATGATTACGCCTAGCGGATTCACTATTCACGTCGCTAACGAATTAATTCCAAATTAATTCGTTCGCCCGAATTAAAATCTAATTTTAATTCCGCTTCGAAATCTAATTTCGTTTAATATATCGAATATATTAATTTACCGATTAATTCCAAATTAATCGTTATCTCTCTCTAGAAGATATCTTATCCTAGATAAAATATCTCCGCAATTAATCCTAGATTAATTTTCTCTCTCTTCTATATAATCCCAGATTATTCAAGAGTGCGAGTTGTGCGTCATCGGTGGATTATCGGGAAGCGACCCATGAGATCCCCGGATAAGTTGGCAGTAAATACGGTCGTCGGAGTATCCGAATCACGTACGTACCAAGTACTACGTTTTACCGATTTACAAGACAAGGTCGACTCCTAGCAAAGCACCAAGTCTACCCAATTCTCCGGACATATCCATTTAAGAATATTAAAGATCTGTATCAAGCGTAGTATACGATTGTATTGTGTGTATCGGCCCAGTATCGGATAGTCACGTGCTAGGGCTGGGGCTGGATAAGTGTCTACCCCGTCCGAAGCACATATCGGATGTCTGGTAACATAGTCTCTATAATCGGATATTCATTACCTGGTCACAATATCCCGATTGGTTGCGCAACACTCAAGAGCACTAGTACCGTATCCTGCGTGACATCATCTCCAATATGACTGAAGTGATACTTCCGTCTTGACATCACACCCAATACACTACGACTCTATGATAAACCCAGAAGTGGTGTACGCAGAACCGGTTAAAGCCCTGTACCACCAAGACCAAAGTCTATCGATTATCGTAAGTATTAGCGATGTAAGTCTCAGGTTAAGACTATACACACCTACCTTGATTTCGGCCTCCAATAGACACATAGTCATAATACCAATGGGATTCCGAAGGGTCTATCCAGAGCGAAGCTGTTTCCCGTACCATCGGTGAAACACGACCTCCTATCGCACTTGCATAAGTATCCAATACTTATATATATGAGAACTATGCCGTTGTGCCCTCACAACGCACACAAGTGCAATACTAGCCTATTCCGCATTATCGATGTCCAGTCTCGATAATACTCCGGCTATGGATATTTAATGATTAATCCTTCGGGGACTGATACTGTCTCATATCATTCTCAGTCCAGGAACTAATCACAGGGACCTCTCTTCATTTATATATCTATGGTGATCTAATCACAAATGATGAGAGTGCAATTTCCTTGTCACATAGTTAATTTGCTACAACAACACAATGATCTGTGCAAATAGTGACGCTATGGGTCATTTTGTCCAACAGTTATCAATCAATCTAATCAAATTAATTAATCTGATAATTAGTGACCATCCAATGTTCAAACAATGATTTGATTTTGCGCGATTCAAACTCGTTTTGCGAATAAGTACTCAAAGTACGAATTCACGAATTAAATTAAACTACAAAATTAAATCCAATTCAATTTGTATTTTAATACTAATTCGCTTTTTAATTCCAAATTAAATACTACACTTTATTAATAAACCTTTTACGACTTAAATTCCAAATTAATCGTTACGAGTCTCAAAGCCCGATTAACGTCCAACATCAATTTAATTAAAGTCCAATGGGCTTTTAATTAATTTCTTTAAGCCGTGGGCTTCGGCAACCAAAGCCCAATCAAGGAATTACCCCATAAGCCTAGAAATCAATTTATGCCCATTAGGCCCAATTAAACTTTAAAGGTCCATCAGTAGCATTTGGGCTTTATGGAGGCGGTTTTGGGCCCAATTGTATCCAACCAATTTAGCCTAAACTGAACTTAGTACAACCAAGCCCAATAAGCCCAATAACAACATTCAAGCCCAATTTCCAAAATTAAGCCAATTTAATTAAATTACCAAATTCCAAATTCCTAATTTAATTACACAAAGTGTATAACACAATTAATTACCCAATTAACATTTCCAAAACACCAATTAGCTTAATTAATCATGCTCAATTACATCAATTAGTGTCCAACACATTTTGATCAAAAAATCAAACCCAATCATGCTATATTAGTCTCGGCTTTGTGGGGAAATTATGTCCAATTTTGAATCCAATCCAATTGAATCCAATTAAACATTAAATCAATATCCCCAACATGATTCTAACTCATCCAATGAATCAAAAAATCAAAATTCCAAGACTTTAGGGCACTCATCATTTTCGGCCAAGCCACAAATTTGGGGAAATTTGTTCCAAACAATTTTTCTTGAAATTGATCAAATCAAACTTCAATTAAACATATATTAAGCATACTCAAACATTCAATTTAATCAAATCATGCTCAAATACATTTTATCCAAATTTTAAGCCCTAATTAAATTTCATGCTTTTCAATCGCTCTGATACCATTGTTAGAGTTTCTACGGCCCCGAGGATCGATTATCAAACAAGAAATACATGGGAATACATACGACTAAGTTGCGGAATAATTACATCGATTGGTTGAGCGACGCGGCAACGAACAAAAATCGATTTTCTGCCCACTGTCAAGCTCGGCAATGAACTGATGTTCCCTCCAGAATCGGCCATTGTTGGTCCTTCGTCAAGCTCCAAGCTTCGCGAAATGATTCCAAGCTCATGGGTGGACTTCCCTATCACCTTCGCATGACTTCGTAGTGTGCTAGCACTCCCGATTTTGCCATAAAATCACGACTTTTTTGCTTCCATTGCTCACGATTTTTGCCCAGAAAAATAGTGAGAAGAACTGCCCAAATGGGCGTGAGAGGGAGAGGAAATATTGGCTCCAAACCGTGAACAAAGAGAGAGAATGATGGATATTAATTTTGTATTTGATTTTGTGTATCTAATACTCAATTTTTAATTACCAAAAATCAAATAATTGATTTTTCAAATACAAAAAAAGTCAAGGCAATTAATTCCAACCACTTCCATCAACTATTCACATCACTCATGTCAATCAAGTGACAAGTTGTCACATCACTCAAAGTGACTAATGATTTTACGCTTGATGCGACTAGCGATTTGACGCTTGATTTGACTTGCGTGCCGCACTCGAATTCAAAATGCGAATGCGCTCGCAAACAATCCCGGGCTCGGGTTCGCTAATTCCAAATTAACGAATTTTCCGTTGCGACGCAATTAAATGATTATGCCTAGTGAAATAACTATTCATGTCACTAACGAATTAATTCTAAATTAACTCGTTCGCCCGAATTAAAATCTAATTTTAATTCCGCGTCGAAATCCAATTTCGTTTAATATATCGAATATATTAATTTATAGATAAATTTGAAATTAATCGTCATTTCTCTTTAATTGATATTTTATCCCAGATAAAATATCTCCGCAATTAATCCCAAATTAATTTTCTCTCTCATCTAATTAATCCGAAATTAATAAAAGTACGAGTCATACGTCATCAGTGAATCTTTGGGAAGCGACCCATGAGATCCCCGGATATGTTGGCAATAAATTCGGTCGTCGGACTATCCGAACACGTAAGTACCTAGTACTACGTTTGTACCGATTTACAAGACAAGATTGGCTTCTAGCAAAGCGCCATGCCTACCCAATTCTCCAGAAATATCCTTACAGGAATATAAGATCTATATCAGGCGTAGTATACGTAATATTGCGTATTTCGATCCAGTATCGGATGATCACATGCAAGGCCTGGGGCTGGTACAATGTCTGCCCCTAGTCTCTTTATTATCGGATAATCATGACCAAGTCATATTATCCTGATGGTTGCAACCCTTTAGAGAACCAGTTTTGTATCCCTACGCGATCATCAACTCCATATGACTGGAGTGACACTTCTGTCTTGACATCACACCCAACACACTACAATTCTCAATATACCCAGCAAAGGCGTACACAGAACCTGTTAAAGCCCAGGACGACCAAAACCAAAGTATATTGATTGTCGTAAGTATTAGTGGTGCAAGTCTCAGGTTAAGACCAAATACACATACCCCGATTTCGGACTTCCATAGATACATAGTCATACTACCAATGGAATACCGATGGGGTCTATCCAGAGCGAAGCTGTTTCCCGTACCATCGGTAAAACACAACCTCCTCTTACACTTGCATGAGTATCCTATACCCAAATATATGAGAACTATGTCGTTTGTGCCCTCACAACGCGCACAAGTGTAATACTAGTCTTTTACGCATTTATCGATGTCCAATCTCGATAATACTCTGACTAGGGATATTTAATGAGTTATCCTTCATGAACTGATACTGTCTCATATCATTCTCAATCCAGGAACAAATCATAAGGACCTCCTATCATTTATACATCTTGGTGATCTAATCACAAATGATAAGCGTGTAATCTCCTTTGTCACATAGTTAATTTGTACAACAACACCATGATCTGTACAAATAGTGACGCTATATGTCATAATTGTCCAACATAGGCCATTCTCACCGCATTATATGTTATTAATCGTATTCCTTCTTCAGTCACTAAACAACACATGTCTCCTTATGAGTGCTTATATGGTATTTCTCTCTTCTATGATCTTCTTAAAGTTTTTGGGAGTGTTTGTTTTATCATTCTTCCTTATACTGAGCACCACAAGTTAGAAATTCGTACTCGACTTTATTTTTTCACAGGTTATGGAATTGAACACAAAAGTCATCATAGTTGGGATCTTATGTCACAAAAAATTTGCATCTTACGTCATGTTGTCCTTTGGGAGAAAATTATGCTTTTTTCCTTCTCTAATTTAAAAGTGTCTTTTGACCACCCTCTACTTTTCACTGATCTCTCTATCGAGTTGTTTCCACATGTTCATGATGCAGGTACCTATAGTGAGCCTACAGACATCTAACCCTTATTGCTACCTGATAAGTGGTAATTATATCATTATTTCTCACTCATTTGACCTAATATTTTGTATAGTTTCTTGAGTTTTGTGAATATTTTGATGAGTTTTGTGTTATTTTTATAGATAAATAAAGTTTCAGGACCATCTGGAGGTGATTTAGGGCCAAAATAGTGAAAAATGGATAAAAGGGCATTTTCATCATTTCACGCGTCGCGACGCCTAACGTGCGCCGATCCATACTAACGTGCGCCGGTTCCACAAGTCAGAATCTGAGAATTTTGACTTTGCTAACGTGCGTCGTGCCACGTGTCACCATTACAACCGATCTAATAACGTGCGTCGTGCCACGTGTCATCATCATACGGTGCCGACAATCACTATCACCACGTGTCGCCACGTGTCACTCTACGTGTCAGCCACGTCATCGTCCACATCACCAATTGACCGAGTCAACGTGCCACATCACCACCACATCATCATCAGCCAATCACGAAGTGCCACGTGTCGCAATCCTATGGTGCCGACAATCACTTTTGCCACGTCAGCATAATCATTGAGTTGCCAGCCGCCTTGCCACGTGTCACTTATTATCTTATCCGGAATGCCACGTGTCAGATAAAGAATATGAAGCCGATGAATCAGAAAGTGACACGTGTCGCGTCGCGACGCCCGAACCCTACTGACGCCTATAAATTCAGCTCGATTTTATAATTTAAATCATGCCTTCCTTGAGTTTTGTAAGGACTTTAAGGATTGCATCTTGTGTGTTTAAGTTTTTGTAATTTAAATTAAGCATTTTTACTTTTAGTATTTTTAATTATGCACTTTTACTTTTTGTAATAAAATTTTATTTTATTTTATTTTTGTTCTTTTATGTTCAGTAGTTAATTTACTGCTGGGATAAATGTGAAGCTTTTTACTTTTATAATTTAGATTGATCTCCCTTAATTATAATATATAAATTATTTAAAACCTGACTTAATAAGGATACCGCTATATTGGTCGGTTGGTAATTAATTAATAATTTGACTTAATCAGGATACCGCCTATATGGCTGGTTGGTAATTATCACGCAAATTTATATATTATAATAAGGGAGATTTCTAAATTAAAAATAGTAAAGGTAGATTAATCTCACTTCAATTATAAAATGAAATTGTGATTTAATAATATGAATTAAAAGTTGATTATGCCTTAATGGCTGGTTTTAATTATGTAACATAATGTGACACCGCCTATATGGCTGGTCTTTAGGTGACAGATAATTACCGCCTATATGGCTGGTTTATGGATAAATAATAACACCGCATTTATGGCTGGTTCAACTTAATTGGATAACACTGGCAATTTCCATATTATAATAATTTGAGATTTCTAAAAGTGGATCCTATAACCCCAGAATTTTATTTTTATTCTAGGGAAGTGATGAAACACAATATTATTAGGCTTAATAATTGATTTAATTATTTATTGGGTAATTCTTTAGTTTGTTTATTGAGTCTTAAGCTTAATGCTTCTTGTTGTCTGATCACCAATAAGTTTGATGTGGTAAACTTAAAATGAACTAGACATAGGGATTTTAGGTTTCAGCCTTAGATTCAATAGCCCACGATCTTCCTTGAGGATAGATAACCATTTAATAGATTTCCTTACAGGATAGACATATACCTGTCGGGCGGGGGTAGCCATAATTGGAACATAATCTTAATGAATCCAGGTAATTTGGTTGACATAGACATATGGTTCAATTGGGTTATACAGGGTATTTGCATCTGGCCATCGACAGAGGCTTTTGCATATCTTCGTGTTCCAGGTTAGCAAATTGATTTATTACACATATGTAAGAGAATCAATTCATCTTTCGAATAATATTGTGTGGAGTCACGACCCTAGATCTTTGAGTCATTTCTTTTATTTTCCTTAGTATTTTCTTTTGAGTCTGTTTTTATTTTAATTAGCAAATCCACATTCAACCAACCAAAAGCAATCAATTTCATTCTCCCTATAATTAGATACTTGTAAATAAATTGTATCAATAATTAATAACAATAGTAGGAATTAAGTCATTGTGGGATCGATATTTTATACTACTTGAACGATACGTGCGCTTGCGTTATACGTGTGTGTTTACGTCGGTCACTACCTATCTCTGATAATGCTTCTTCTGCAGATACTGTCTCTAACACCTTTGCGATTGAACACTCCCACGATATTGATACTTCCTCTTACCGTTATCCTCCTTGAGTAAGACACCCTCCTACTTATCTTTAAATTTATCATCGCTTTTCCACTATTGTTTCTTTGCATAAACCTCATTCCTATAGAGAGGCATCCTCTAATCCTTATTGGCAGCAAGCTATGCATAATGAATTAAATGCTTTGGCAAAAACTAATACTTGGGACCTATTTGATCTTCCTTCTGATAAAACTCCAATGGGATGTAAATGGGTATACAAAATAAAAAACACATTCAGATGACTCTATTGAGCGTTATAAAGCATTTCTTATTGCTAAAGGCTTCACTCAGGAATATGGGTTGATTATGAGGAGATATTTTCTCTGGTTGCTCATCTTACCTCAGTACGCAGCCTACTTGTCATTGTTGCTGCTCGATAATGGAGTTTATTTCAGATGGATGTCAAGAATGCTTTTCAATGGTGATCTAGCTGAAGAAGTTTACATGAAACCCCTTCCTGGTTTTGATCACCCACCACACAAGGTATGTCGCCTACACCGCGTCCTATATGGTCTAAAATAAGTTCCTCGTACATGGTTTGCCAAGTTCAGTATGACTATTTGTCAGCTTGGGTTCACCTCTAGTCCACATGACTCTGTCATATTCCCTCGCAAATCTGGTATAGGCACCACGATGCTACTTTTTTATGTTGATGATATGATTATTACTGGGGATGATGATTCATGAATTATGGATCTTAAACAGTCTTTTAGTCAATAATTTAAAATGAAATATCTCGGTTCTCTGAGTTACTTCTTGGGCCTTGAAGTTACTTCCTCTAGTGATAGCTATCATCTCTCTCAAGCTAAGTATGCTTCTGATCTTATTTCTCGAGCCGGCCTTACAGATAGCAAGGCAGTTCCAACCCCTATCGAGTATAATAATAAACTTACACATATGGATGGCACTCATCTTGATGATCCCACTCTCTACAGATAATTAGTTGGTAGTCTCATTTATCTCACTGTCACTCGACCAGACATTGCCTATGTTATTCATATTGTAAGTTAGTTCATGGCTGCTCCTCGATCTCTTTATTATGCTGATGTGCTTCGCATCATTCGCTATGTTAAAGGCACTCTATTTTGTGGTCTCCACTTCTCTGCTAATTCTTCACTTGTTCTTTGAGCTAACTTTGATACGGATTGGGAAGGTGACCTTATTGATTGTCGATCTACTACTGGTTATTATGTTTTTCTTGGTGACTGGCTTATTTCTTGGCGTAGTAAGAAACAAACATTGATTGCTCGTTCTAGTACTGAGGTTGAATATCGAGCTCTTGCTACAACTACTGTTGAACTTCTATGGCTACGTTGGCTCCTTGAAAATATGAGAATGCCTCATCCACCCCTTACTACTATTTACTGTGACAATCAAAGCGCTATTCAAATAACGCATAATGATGTATTCCATGAACGTACCAAATACATTGAGATTGATTTTCATTTCATTCGTCAACATATTGCCCGCGGTACTATTCGGTTGGTGTATCTACGCTCCGATGATCAAATAGTTGATATCTTAATCAAGTCTTTTCTTCCTGACCGTTATTTCCAAACTCAATCTAGTTTCCTCACTACCATCTTGAGTTTGACGGGGGTTATTGATATATATGATATTAATGTTAGTTGTTAGTTGATATGTAATTAATATTGATAGATATGATATTAATGTTAGTTGTTGGTTGATATATAATTAATATTGATTCTTTTATAATGCTTATATAAAGACAATTTATAATTCATATTGAAATCAAGAAACTAGTATATTTTTCTTCAGCTCTCCTATTTTAGTTCCTATTTGTAATATTTTTTTTAATTATTTTCTTGATATTTTGTATTTAAGATTTTTATTTCATTGTTTTGAGTAATTGGTATGAATTAAATTTTTCATATTTGTTTCATTTTATTCTATGGATTTTGTATTCTTGAGAACTGAAAGGCACATTATCATTAGTCATAAAAGGGCAAGTTACCTCAGCTGAAAGCCGTGAGCTTATTTACCATAATTATAAGTGCAGGAAAGTGAAGCTTAGGCTTTAAAATCAATGGAATTGGAAGCTTCACAAAGTAAAGCCGATTAGGTAGGTGCAATAGCCAAATTTTTTTACAAAACCACAAAAATAACATGCACGTAAAACTAAGATTTGTTGAAATAGTATCCAAATAAACCGGCGCATTTCCCGACTAGTTAATTATATTTCATGGACAGCCCCCTTTTTTCCGTTAGCATTTTCCTCCTGGGATCCATCGGATGGATACGAACGGATTTACAAACGATTTTGCCATTTCTAATTTCAATTTATATAAATGGACATTCACATATATCATTCATCCTATTCATAAAAATATTTTAAATTATTATTGTGTAAAATGATTGATTTGCAAGTCTATACTAAACTAAAAAAGAAATTCCAAAGTCGTTGAAGATGAAAATCCTTCTTTTGATCAAATTGAATCATGAACTTAACCTCATTTGATCACCAGAAACGGTACGTGTACTTGTAAAAGCATTTCAATAATTATCATGTCAATGTTATCTTCTTCTTCTTATTATTATTTTTTTACTTTTAATATATATATTTTTAATTGTTACTAACTTTTTTAAACTTGCAAAATGTGATTCACGAAATCTAACTCCAAGACAAAAGCCTATTTACAGTAGGAAGGTATGGACATTCTTACTAAAATCAAAGGATGAAACTTTGAATAAATTTAAAGAATGGAAAGTATTGGTAGAAAATCAAACTAGTAACAAAGTAAAAGTCTTGAGAACTGATAATGGCTTAGAATTTTGTAATATTGAGTTTGACCAATACTGTACTAGTGAGGGTATCCTAAGACATAGGACTGTTAGAAACACCCCTCAACAGAATGGAGTTGCGGAAAGAATGAATAGAACCTTATTAGAAAAGATCAGATGTCTTTTATTTTCTTCCGAACTTCCGAGGGCCTTTTGGGGTGAAGCCCTCAATACTGCTACTCATTTGATTAACCTTAGTCCTAATAGTTCAGTTCAGTTTAAGACACCAGAGGAAATCTGGTCTGGTAGAGCTCATAAGCTTGCACACCTTAGAGTATTTGGCTGTGAAGCCTATGCTCACCAGTCCGTAGGTAAACTTGAACCGAGGTCAATCAAGTGTGTTTTCCTAGGATACCAAGAAGGGACAAAAGGGTATAGGTTATGGGAAAGGGAGTCACCTGGAGTCAAAGTCATAGTTAGTCGGGATGTTATTTTCAATGAAATTTGTTTTCCTTGTAAATCTACTAACAACAATGCAGGTGCCTTAGAAAAGGATCTAGCAGATTTTGATCTGAGCTCCCTATTTCGGAGTTCAACGTGGATGTAGTCGGGAATATTTCCGGCGAACCACGGTAAAAATCGTGCATTCTTGATTGATTGGTTTGACGATTTGCGACAAAAATCTAACAATTGGTATCAGAGCGGATTAAAGATCCAGTGGGCCGAAAGAGTGATCTGTTGATTGAAGAACAAGGTCAGCCCAAGATTAAGCCTTTTTTTTATTTCGAAGAAGCAGATCACCAGAACCCTAATCAGTTAATTGGAGAGACGGCAAGAGTGCTCAAGATCAAAGAGGAAAATCTGATCTGTGAGGTCTAGTGGGCTGAGAAGAAAGATCAAGAATCAAAGCCCAAAAACCGAGAGCAAGGTTGAAAAGAAAGATCAACTGATCAATTTTGCCGTGAAGTGCAGAGACTGAAGTAAGTGGGCCGAAGGAGAGGAACAAGGCCCAACAACGATCTTCTTGGTATTTTTCGGCGCCAAAAAGACAGGGCAAAGGAGGACAGTGTGTGAGCGACAAGGGTAAGACGCAGGGCAAAATCAGAGACGCCCACAGCCATCACAGGCGGCAAAAGGGCAGAGAGAAACCCTAAAAGCTAGGCACTGAAGAAACAAGATTGAAGACAACAGCTAAAAACAGAAGAACAAAACCAAAGAAGACCCAAAGAATACAGAGAAGCCATCGACGAAGATCATCTGCTTCTGCCAAATCAAAACCTCCAAGATCAAGACTTGGACGAAAAGCCCTCCCCTGGGTGTCGCCGATAGAGGCACTGAGTTGCAATCCAAAGACTGTGCTTCCGATTACTGCCACTAAAAATTAAGAGTTCTCAAATTTGGGCATTGGGTTGCAGACACAGAGTATCGAACAATTGAAAAAGATTATTGGGGCAGATTAAAGCAACTGCTGATTAGGGCTTCAAAGGCTGCAAACCAATTTTGTGTTTACTGGATTTCAAATTGTGTGTTGCCGAAAATTGTGTAGTTGATTCTTGAATTCTTTGATTTCTGTTTTGATTCCTGGTTTGAGTTTCTTGGATCAAATTCACGATTGGCCTGGACGAGAGACTCTGAAAAATCTTACAGTAGAATCAGGGTGAGAATTCCCTTGTGAATTCGGTGGAAATTGTTCTTTCTGTGAAATTAAAGTCTTGCTGGAGTTGCAGATTTGGGTAAGAAACCTGTGTGAGCCGCTGTGCTGCCGAGTGCTGTTTGATTGACCAAAAACATTCGGTTGCCAAACTGAAATTCTTGGTTTGAGGCTGTGTTGTGGTTTGGGTGAAGAGGCAGTGTTTTGCCGACTGTGTTTTGGGCAGATTCGGTGGGAATTGTCGAATTGGGCTTTGAACAGATTAGTGGTGTATCTTGCTGATTCTGTTTGGGCTGAATTGGGGAGTAATTGCCGAGAGTGATTGCGGAATTATCATCGGGTGATTACTGTAAAAGGAAGTAAGAAATGTCGAATATGAGACTCGACATTGGCATCTTTGACGGGAAAGGGGATTTCACTACTTGGAAGAAGAAAATGAAAGTCCTGCTTTCTCACCACAAGGTGGCTTTGGCACTGGAACCGGATCCAGAAAAGTGGCCAAAGATGGAAAAGGAAGCGAAGGAGGAAATCCTGGAAGAGGCTTACAACCTGATTTTCCTTCACCTTGGAGACTTGGTCATCAGAAAGGTTGACGGAATGGACACTGCCATTCAACTATGGGGTAAACTCGAATCTCTTTATTCTGTTATTTCTGCACCAAATTTAGTGTTCTTAAAAGGAAATTTGTTTAATTACAAGATGGATACTAGTAAGTCGATTGATGATAATTTGGATGAATTCACGAAAATGACTCAAATCCTTAAAGGAACTGACCAAGCCCTAGGAGACTCTAGCGAAGCTATGATACTTTTAAATGCATTACCTGAAGAATATAGTGTCGTTAAGAATTCTCTACAGTACACAGGAGTTGTACCTAGGCTAGACTTGGTGATATCTGGTATAAGGGCTAGAGAGCTAGAACTTAGAACCAGTAGGAGAGGAGGAGCGAACTTATTCGTGAAAGGTAAAAATGAAAGGAAATATAATGATCCTAATAATTATCAGACTAGTAACCAAGAACCTAAAGGTAAGAAAAAGAATAAACAGGATAAGAATAAAGATAGTGACAAGAAGTGCTACCATTGTGGGAAGATGGGACACCTTAAAAGGAATTGTTATAAGTTCATTAGGGAACAGGAAAATGAAGGCAGCGCCACTGTGGCTGCGAAAAAGGAGGTCGATGTGCCTATCTGAGGCATTGACTGTGTGTAGGGATCACATTAGTAGAGAATGGATTCTAGACTCCGGGTGTTCTTTTCACATGAGTCCGTATAGGGACTGGTTTGTCAACTTTAGAAATTCTGACCAAGGGACTGTGTATATGGGTAATGACAATACTTGTAGGATACATGGGGTTGGGGACATAACTCTTAAACTTCATGATGGTAAAGTTAGGATTCTTACTGACGTTAGATATGTACCTGACTTGAAACGGAACCTGATATCACTAGGAACACTAGATGAATTAGGTTTCACATATAAAGCCCACAATGGGAACATGCACATATCTAAGGGTAAGAAACTGATCCTAACTGGTATTAAGAGAAATGGATTGTATGTCTTAAATGGCCAACATGTATTTTCGGATAAACCCATTTCTGCTTTAACTTCTAATGTTGATATGACTAATATTTGGCACTTGAGACTTGGCCATATAGGCCAGAAAGGAATGCAGGTACTCAGCAAGCAGGGACAATTTGGAAAGGACCAGTTGAAGCACTTGAGTTTGTGAGATCTGTGTGTTGGGCAAACAGCACAGACAGAGCTTCCCAACTGGAATTCACTTGTCAAAGGCGAGTCTGGAGTATCTACATTGTGATTTGTGGGGACCAGCAAAGGTCCAGACACAATGCAGGTGCCTTAGAAAAGGATCTAGCAGATTTTGATCTTGCAGGTGGAGCTCAGATGCAGGTGGAGCCAGGGACATCAGGGACCGCTGATCAAGTCGGTGACATGTCAGGCACGGAGACATCTGAGGACTCCCAGCCCAGGAGAAATAACCAGGAGGAAAACAGAAATGAAGTAGCAGAGATACAAGAACGGATTGAAGATGACACAGTAGATCAAGTGGATCAAACTGAGCAGCATGATGAAACACCACAAGACACATTGGCCAACTACCAGCTAGCGAGAGACAGAAGTAGGAGGCAGGTAAGGCCTCCTACCAGGTATGATTACTCAACTAATGATTTGTATTTCTGTGCGTTAATAGCAAGTCATGAAATTAATGGGATTGAGTATGCTAGCTTAGGAGTGGCATTAAAGTCCACCCATAAACTTGAATGGGAAGCGGCTATAGAAGAGAATATGTCTTCTCTTAGTAATAGGTCTGAGATGGTTAAAATGGAAAATGTTCATTATGCAAATGCTATTGGTTCTGTGATGTATGTCATGATTAGTACTAGACCTGACTTGTCTTATACTGTATCTTTATTAAGTAGGTTCATGTCTAATCCAGGTGGAGCACACTGGAGTGCTTTACAATGGTTGTTAAGATACTTGAATACTACTATTGATTATGGCTTATGTTTTAACAAATCTAACGCTTTAGACTGGGTAGGGTATGTTGATTCTGATTTTGCAGGTAACAGAGACTCAAGAAAGTCAACTACCGAAGCGGAGTATATAGCCATAACTGATGTGTTCAAGGAAGCCATTTGGCCTCAGGGTATCTTAACCGAAATACAACAGCTGCAGGGTAAGACAGTTGTGTATTCAGACAGTCAGAGTGAAATACATCTGAGCAAGAATCCAGTACATCATGAGAGAACCAAGCATGTAGATGAGAAGGTTCCAACTGAAGACAACCCATCGGACATGGGGACAAAGATTGTGACTGCAACCAAACTCTTCCACTGCATGAAGCTGTTGCAGGTGGGGGTTGGCTGACCTTGCAGCCGACATGAGCGGTGATGTGAGTAGGTGAGTTTGCTGTGCTATTTTTGACCTTAGTGTGTCTTTGTGTATGATTGGGAGTGAGAAATGTTTTTGGGCTTCAAGGTGGAGATTGTAAAATGTGAAGCCCTTGTCATCCGTTGGATGAGGGACACATGGCACAATCCTTGCCGTTGTCCCAAATTACCTTTATTTGCTCATCCTATATAAAGAGCACTTAGGTTGAGATTTAGTAGAGAGTTTTCATTATTTGTATTCCCTTAATAATTGGCTAAGTGTTAAGCCTATTCCCTAGTCCAAGTTAGTGTAGTCTTCAATTGGGAATTTGAGAGATTGTCACTTTTAGAGATTAGGGTTCTTTGTGAGATTTGGGGAAATACATTTTGTAAACGGATTCAAGATTCCGTGTGTAATCTTGAAATTGCTTAGTGCAGCGAGCTCCCTATTCCGGAGTTCAACGTGGATGTAGTCGGGAATATTTCCGGCGAACCACGGTAAAAATCGTGCATTCTTGATTGATTGGTTTGACGATTTGCGACAAAAATCTAACAGAAAATGACCACGAGTGACAACACGAACACGCGCATGAATTTAAAAAAAAAAAAATTAAAAAAAGGTCCAACGGAAAAGCCAAACTTGAGCCCTACCTACCTGCTGTGTGTATATATATATATTACCATCTTCAATACAATTAAAGTAGAAGTGAGGATTCACTTATAACCATTTAGCCATCTTTCATCTTCTTAATCCTTAATAGGTAGCTCCATAAAAATGGGATTACATTTGAGAAATATTATCGTTTCTACTTGCTGGATATTAATGTTGTGTTCAGTTGTCAAAATATCAATCGGTTCTGAAACCAAACATTTGAAATGGGAAGTAGAGTACATGTTCTGGTCCCCAGATTGCAAAGAAAGCCTAGTAATGGGAATCAACGGGCAGTTTCCGGGGCCGACGATCCGAGCAAAAGCCGGCGATATGATTACGGTGGAGCTCACTAACAAGCTCCATACTGAAGGAGTTGTGATTCATTGGCATGGAATCAGACAGCTTGGTTCCCCATGGGCTGATGGCACTGCTTCCATCTCTCAGTGTGCTATCAACCCTCGAGAAACCTTCAACTACACATTCACTGTTGACAAGGTGGGGTTCTATGTCATAAAAATTTTATAATTTTATTTTGGTTATCGAAATCTAACGCAACTTTATTAATTCAACTAAATGAAGTTGATTAATTTCAAATTCTTATGCACTTGCTTACATCCGTTGTAGTAGGTATAACTAACCAATAGAATCATGACGTGTGTACATGTACATAAATACAGGCAGGAACATACTTTTACCATGGGCACTTGGGAATGCAAAGATCAGCAGGTTTATACGGGTCTCTGATTGTAGACGTGGCAAAAGGACAGAAAGAGCCATTCCATTATCAAGGCGAATTCAACTTGTTACTCAGCGATTGGTGGCACAAAAGTGTTCATGATCAAGAGGTTGGGCTCTCCTCCAATCCACTTCGTTGGATTTATGAGCCCCAGGTAATAAGCAGTATATGAGTTAGGCTTATCAACTTCTATATATATTCAAATAAAGTAAGTCGATTGTCATTAATACAAAAATAAAAGCATGGTTAATCTTTAAAATTGATCAGACATTGTTGATAAACGGAAGAGGGCAATTCGATTGTTCATTAGCGGCGAATTTCAGCAGCAACTCTTCAGAAAAACCATGCAACTTTACAGGAAAGGAACAATGCGCACCCCAGATACTGTATGTGAAACCAAATACTACGTATAGGCTCAGAATTGCTAGTACCACAGCGCTCGCTTCACTCAACTTGGCTGTCCAGGTACGTACGTACGTTATTAAATACGTATTTTTTTAATTGCCTAGTAATTGTATTTTGTATTTAATGAAAAATTTAGAATTTTTAACCTAAAACTTATAATAGATTTCAAATTTAAGGAGGAAAAAATTGACATCAGAATAGAACCCCACATTCCAACTAAATTGGTACTCAAAATTTTGCTTAATCTTATGCTTACCAGACCTATAGAGAGAGTATTATTAAATAAAAAAAGAAGAATAATAAAAACTTTAAATAATATCACAACCCCACCGTGAAACCATCCCTTTCGGGTTTAAGCGAAACAGGTAAAATCCTCGACTGTCCCATACTCTTATAAGAAACACATTCCCTAAATTCGAACAGGACCTTAACACGAAATTCTAAATCTTATATTACCAAACCACGTCCTTAAGGACATCGTCATATCATATTACTCTTTAGGCGACAAGAGAATTACAAAAGTATAAACTTTTTGCCATGTTTTAGATTTGGATAATGGTATATTTTTAAAAAAAAGGAAAGATGATAGAGAGTTGCATTGACAGGTCTAAATACTGACAAAAAATAGAAGTCTACAGCGGATAAAAGGATGAGTGAGGTGCCAATTTTATTTTTTTCTTTTTCTTTTTTTAAGAAATATATTTTTGTTAAATTTTATAATAAATTTACTGGGATCAATATTTTAGCTCCGTCGCTTACGGTAGGCATGGTTATATAATTATATTTATATATTTTCCTGAAAGCTAAGGCAAACTTAGAAGAATCAAAATCTCAAAAAGAGAGTAAACAAGAGGATAGTGATGGAGTGTAATTACTAATAAGTGGCAGCCAATGCACTAAACAAGTTATTAAAGATAATTTTATTATTAATTAAATTTAAAAAGGATAACGATATTCTTAGGATTTGATAAAGTGGTCATGAATACTTGTTATTTTAAAAATTGTTACACAAATTTATATATTTCATCTTGGAATAAGCTGCTTTTTCTTTCAAACTTAGTATCTGTAAAAAGCATTTTTGGCAAACAATTTTTCAAAAATTATTAGTTTTTCCTAATTGCAATCGGGGATCTCTATTTTATTCCACACCCCATTTAAGAATAATCAGATATATCCATCAATTGAAGATTACAGATTTCTAAACAAATTTGAGATTTTTAATAATTTAATTAATTTCGGATTTGGAAATTGTAATCCCCGCCTCAAACATGACCTATTGCCATTTCTATTTAAGACACAAAATGATATATCTTTATTTTTTTTTACCAGCTTTGAGAATATATTGTTTACTTAAAACAAATAGAAGCACCTGATCTAAATATTTCACCTAAAAAGAAGTATGTCGGTATCACGTTTCCCTAAAAGAGAAAAAGCCTTGTAGAAAGTTCGCTTTCATTTCTGCTCTCACCTTTGAAGTAGTGTCTGTAGGGCATATGGGTGATGTGCCCACACACTTAGAGGGCAGTGTATGGTGATCATGGCCTTCTTTTTTTAAACCTTTATCAGAAATCTTCTGCTGTACTTACATGTGGCCCCGTTCTCGTCTTTTTTTGTTTGTTTGTTTCGTGGGGTGGTCCTAAAATAGCCTACTCAGGATTGACCCCAAAATTAATATATTACAGAAAGAAAACAAAAAATTTAAAAACATTTGTAGGGCTTACAAAACTCAATTATGAATCCTCATTTTTTTATTTTCAGGATCACACAATGATGGTGGTGGAAGCCGATGGAAATTACATTCAACCATTTGAAGTAGATGACGTTGACATATATTCTGGTGAGAGCTATTCAGTTTTATTAAAAACAAATCAAGATCCCTCGAAAAATTATTGGATTTCGGTTGGTGTTAGAGGAAGAAAACCTGAAACCCCTCAAGCCCTAACCATTTTAAATTATAATTCCACTTCTGCTTACGAAATCCCTCTTTCCGAACCACGTAAAATTCCTCGATGGGATGATTATGATCGCAGCAAATCTTTCTCGAACAAAATATTTGCCCTAAATGGATCCACCAACCCTCCCAAAAATTTCCACAGTCAGATCATCCTCCTCAACACTCAAAACACCATTCATGGATTCACTAAATGGGCAATTAACAATGTTTCCTTAAATCTACCCCCTACTCCTTACTTGGGATCCATTAAATATGATCTTAAATCTGCTTTTGATCAAAATAGTCCCCCCATAAACTTCCCAGGTGATTATGATGTGACCAAACCGCCTGTAAACCCTAATTCAACTTATGGAAATGGGGTTTATATGCTTGGTTTAAACACAACAGTTGATATCATACTTCAAAATTCTAACACGTTGAAGCCAAATGATAGTGAAATCCACCCTTGGCATTTGCATGGACATGATTTTTGGGTCTTAGGGTATGGAGAAGGGAAGTTTAATGCAACAAAAGATGTGGAGAAATTGAACTTGAAGAATCCACCATTGAGAAATACTGCAGTGTTGTTCCCATTTGGCTGGACTGCTTTAAGATTTGTTGCTGATAATCCAGGTGTTTGGGCATTTCATTGCCATATTGAGCCTCATTTGCATATGGGAATGGGTGTTATTTTTGCTCTAGGTGTTGAACATGTTAGGGATATTCCAGATCAGGCATTGACATGTGGTTTAATGACTAGGAGTGTGAAGGCAACACTCACAAGTGATCAAGGAAACTATACATCTCCAAGATTTGTAAACATTATTGTGTTTATTATCTCTGTAATTTCCTTCCTAATATAAGTGTTGGAAAAATGCTTATTTATAAGCATGCTTAAAATGGGCTTGGGTGAATGAGAAATTGTTGCTCAAAGTTCACAATTTTCAAGCCTTTTGTAATTCCATAACAGCTAATTTAATTAGCTTGGTGGTTACAAAGTTTAATCTCCATAAGTGCTAATCTAATTAGCTTGGTGGTTATATAGTTTAATTTCCATTAGTGCTAATTTAATTAGCTTAGTGGTTACAACAATGTGTAACATCTCCCATTATGAAATTTAATTGGCTAGTTAATTTCTATTAATTGAGATGTGTTTTCTTTTCCTATATAAACAACATCAGTTCTTGTTTTCAAAATCAGAGAATGAAATAGAAAATAGAGAAAGACATAGCACACACACGAAAGATCATTTTCTTTGTTTTGTTAAAAGGAGAGTTCAAACACTTTGTGGTTCGTTGGATACGAGTCTGGTGGTGCCCTTTCTCGTACGTTTCCGTTGTATCCTGGGAAACAATCGTCTCACGTTCTACTGCACCTACGGTAGGGGACGAATTTTGTTTTAAGGATATTGTTGTTTTACAACAAGCCTCGGGAAAGTTCTGATTTGCCTCAGCTTCAGCTTCTGCCTGCCAACAGCCTCTGCCTCACCTTCAGCTTCAGCCTCTGCCTGCCAACAGCCTCTGCCTCAGCTTCAGCTTCAGCCTCTGCCTGCCAACAGCCTCTGCCACAGCTTCAGCTTCTGCCTCTGCTGTCAGCCTCTGCCATCAGCCTCTGCTGTCAGCCTCTGCCCTTCAGCCTCTGCCTCCGCTCACAGGGTCTGCCTCTGCCCTCAGCCTCCGCTCTCAGCCTCTACCGTCAGGGTCTACTCTCAGGGTCCGCCGTTAGGGTCTGACTGAGGATAATAATTATAATTGTAATTTTGTCATATTCGAATTTCCCAATTACCGTGTAATAATTGTAATAATTATCATCTACAATAAGTTCGTGAAATTTTCATTGTTGTTATGAAATGTGTCATCTTCAATATGGATTTGTATCCTTATTTTTATGATATTTCTTTCATATGTTATCTTTTTATTTAGTGAAACTAGATCTGATCTTTTTTGTTCGCAGCTTTTTATAATTTTCTATCATGCGTGCATGTATAGTAATGAACAATTAAAATTCAATTATTTATAAATTCTTATCTAATAACTACTAAACATAATTTATAAAACTCAGCACCGAATCCAAATCCTTATTTTATAGTTTTCTTAGTTAGAATGATATCTAAAAAGGAATTAACGTAAACTCTTTTACATATATATATATATATATATATATATATATATATTAAGTTTAAATTAAAATTATGGGATCTATTAAAGTTGTGGGTCTCACAAAAACTTACCGGTTCTGCAAAATGATATAATGGGATTGGACAACCCTACAATTGGTGGAACTGTCTTATATATAGTTTTTCTCAACTTAAAACTTAACAACCCTTGTATCTCGTAAGCAATAGAGTAAGTATTTATATGAGCTCGAATTCGAATCGAGTTTTATATGTATTGTTCGAACTCAAATCATTAAGAAAATATTGGGATCGAGTACTACATGAAAACATATCTAATTTGACAGATAATTCGTGACAGTTTCCGAGAAAAAATCATTTTATCACATATTCTGATAGACTAATGATATAATATTTTCTGTCAAAAATTTTATGACAGACTTATGATAAAATATTGTCTGTTATGAAGGTCTGTGACAGACATGACAAAATATTGTCTATCATGAAGGTCTGTGTCACGACCCCCTCCCTAGAGCGGGCCCAACCCTAGAAAGAGGTTCGCAGACTTCTTTAGCTCAAGCATTCTATATGACAATCAACCACTCAAATGCACACAAATATTACATCACTTATTACAAATCCAAACAGTTTACACGACTGTTGTGGTTTTGAACATAATACAAGGAAATAAAAACAAAAGATGACACAAATGTCTGGTCCAACCCGAATATACAACTGTGGCACGTGGATCAAATCTGGTACTGCTACTACTGTGCAGACGGACTACCTGAAATGTTAGGGAAGAGGGGAGTGAGCTTAAAAAGCTCAGCAAGTAAGCATTCATTCTCTCAACATGACCTCACCAACAAAATATGTTTATATATATATATATGTGTATATATATAATATATATAAAAAAAAATATATATATATATATATATATATATAATATATGAAAATAACATATGTTATATATATATATCATCTCTTGCAATCATCCCAAAACAATACAACATCCATCAAACATGGTTGCTAATCCGGGCTAAGTATAATAGTGGATTGAAACCAATGAGAGAGTACCTCATCACAACTCTCATGGCTTCCCACCATATCAAACCAGTGGAAGTGTACCTCATCACAACTCCCAAGGTTTACCATCAAATCAAAAACCAATGGGAGAGTATCTCATCACAACTCCCTAGGTTTGCCATAATCTCATACCACCTGATGTATCATCACATCTCATCTCCGACCACTATCATACAAAACCCGGCTGCATAACACAACAACACACATCATCCATTACAATCACATCTCACATCCAATCCATCAATCTCATCTCAATAATCATGATTTCATGTTTATCATGCTTTCAATATCTCAATAAATCTCAACATAATATCCCACAAATATGTAAATATATATATAATCAAATATATATATATATGATTATACCAATATATTTATATATATATATATATATCGACTCTCACAACAACCATCAATCATCAAACAATTATATTAAGAGAATCACCACAGAGTGTACTTACCTCGATTCACACTAAGCTGAGAAGAAAAACAGTAATGAACGGCTCCGGAACTAATTAGAACACTCAGCGAGGCAAGCGGGCCCCACCACCAAAAAGCGGACCCCACAATCCGATACTTTCAACGGTGAAAATATATACCAAAACACTCGTAATATCGAGAGCAACAATCTGGTGCGATCGGATCGCCGATCCAACGGTCGGATCTCAAATTCCGGTAATACCCCCGAATCGTCGGTAACTACAAAACGGAAAACAACCCAAACGATGTCGGATCAGGAAGCGACCACTGGCGTTGGAAAGATCTCGGCCTGAAAAGTGCTCACTCGCCGGAGGTGGCCGTCAAAAGTGACCGGAGACGACCGGAAATTGTAAAATGGTCGGCGGCGTAGCGTCCCCTTCTGGTGGCGCGTGGCGGCGCGTTAGGCAGACGTTGGACTCGATCTCGGTGGCGCTGGAAAGCTGACGGCGGCAGCTACACGGTGGTCCGGCGCGTGGGTGAAGGTGATCGACGGTGACACGGCAGCGACGCTTCAAAGTTTCGACAAGAAAAAGAAAGAGAGAAAGAAATAGGAGAGAGCTATTTTTTTTTGTTCGATTCCTTCTATTCTAATACGCATCTGCCTTATATAAACTTTCAAAAGTGATGATATTAATATTTTAATATATATATATATATATATATATATATATATATATATATATATAGATATATATATATATATATGCTTGCCAGCTAACACACACACAATTCTCACAGTCTGTGACAGACTTATGATAGAGATTTGTCTATCACAAAATTTATGACAAACTTATTATTGGGGTTTTCTCAAAGGCGCAGACGGAAGCGCGGTTCGGGCGAAATTGTAACTTTAAGACTTTTAAAATTACCAAATAAATTATTCAATATCTAATATGAATAATTCATTCATATTTCACCTAAACATATTTATTCGATATCATATAACGACATAAATAGGTTAGAAACATCGCGAAACTTTTACGAAAACGTTTTTCCGCAAAATGGCATAAAACACGTTTTTGTTCGAACCGACCAACCAACACACATGGGCTGCCCAAGCCAGCTCCAATAGTGATTGGGCAGTCCATAGGCTGCCCAAGCAGTGGCCAGTTCACTGTTTAGACAACAGACACCCGGTAACGCCATTTTTCTACTCTGAAACAATTTCCAGCAATTGTTCCAATGCCCAAAACACATCCAATACATTTATACAATATACTTTTCATCACCAAAAATATAGAATTTCCAGATCTGATTTGGTAACTAAAAATATCATTTTTCATACTTTAAATCCAATTTTCTCAACATTAATCATATTAAAAATCACACCAACCAAAGTCGCCACAAATGAAGAACCCAAGAACAATTCTAGGAGTTACAAGAGTGATCATAACACTCTAGAATGGCAACAAGTAATCAAATGATAAAATTGAACTAATATTACACTAATATCATTCAATCTAACTTTACACATGCATTTAGCCTCCAAATTCATCATTCAAATAAAAAAGCCCCAAAATCCAAGAAAGAAAGAAATCCTAAAACTATTCTAGATGCTCAAGAACAAGAAACAAACTTTCTAAACTTAAGAATATTAAAGATTACCTTAAAATCTCTAAATTTCCTTAAGCTTTCTTCTTGATTTGTTCACTTTCTCTCAAGTTAATTTTGTCTCAAGAATCATTTTGGAAGCTCTATAAAATGGTGGAGGCTTGGCCATGACTAAAATAATGAAAGAGAAAATAATTTTCCCTTTTATATATTGCTAGGGACGAAATTGAGGGGAGGGGTATTTTGGTCTTTTTCAAACTTTATTTAATATGCCTTAAGTTACTTGTTCAATTTGAACACTTCAAGCTTAAAAAAAAAGTCATGTCATTTGTTACCAATAATATCTCACAACTTATCATACTAATTATGACTTATGGATAATATATTTAATTTCTAATTATTAATTATTTAACAATTAAATAACTAAATAATTAATTAATATAAATATCTATATATGTATTTTTATTTACATTAAATAACAAAATACATATATTAATGACATGCGTTAAAATCTCATTTGACAATTAATTAATATGTATCAAGTCAAATTTTGTATCAAATACAAATACATATTAATTATAAATTGACCAAAATCCCCTAATGCATGTATTTTCGTTTAACCGATTAAACTATTCGAATTAACTCATTTAATCCGATGAAGTATTATGAATAATATGTATTATTCATAACGCGTTGTCCAAGTGCTTAACGAGTACACTTCATATTGTAAGACTCTCTAAGTTTAGGTTTATCCGTCATGGAATCCAATTTCGGGTCCATAATTCACCCACTCGTGAATTATGACGACCACAGATAATCTCGATAACTATGCAAGTCGAGGTCATTACATACGTATAATCTGTCCGTCACAGGCTATCAATATTATACCGGGGATATAGATAAGAATGTCAAATCCCTAAGGTATAATATAGTAAACTTTCAAATTTAAGATCTCTAAATAACACTCGGAACTCGCTTTCAAAGTATACCACAACCATGGATTTACTAGATCATAAATACGTATCTGATACCTATGCCATGTACACAGGACTGACAGATTCTATCTGGTACTCACATGATATCATGACTATCAGTCCACACCCAACGAACAGGCGGAGGTATGATCTAAATAGATCAGTGACGTGACTGCCATCAAAGTGTAGAGGATATCTCATAAATCCACAATGGTATCTCAAGTCGAAGAACCACTATGCTACTCGACTCGAGAGGATTCCTATTGACGTTGGTGTACCATCTATTAGGAAATCTTCAGTGAGTCATTCAATGTTAATCAAATAAACACCTACATGTCTATACGAGTCTCCCAAGACTCATGTTTCATTGGGATAAACCATCGCACCAAGTCTCGATATACGACATGTACTGGTCTCAGCGAATTTTACTAACCGACCCGTGTCAGTAAATCATGACCAGGAACTTTGTTTGATAATATACTTCTAGTAGTGTCACTTCGCAATGTCAATTACAAACTACTTTATAACTGCGCACTGCAAAATATATTATCGGGTTTTTGTCTAATATATAGTTTCAATCTAATCGTAATTAGATCATATATGTATATAAAAGCAAGAAGTACTACCGAAAATAAGTAATATTATGGAAAAATAAATTATTCATGTTGATGGTGTTAATAGGCACTATGATATTTAAAGCAGCGCAACGAGGATAGAAAGGTAATTCCCTGCTTGAGTGAGATCGTTAAAGCCAAACCCGACCACTTTGCAATAAAAGAACGAGCACCTTACGGTTTCGGACCGACCACAACATATATAGACCGAGCACTTTATAACCGGTAACCGAGCACATTTCTGTTCAGATAACCGGGTACTATCAGGTCGACAGCAGCATTCTCAGTACAAAGAAATATCATGACCGACCTCATGAAGACCGACCAGATGGCGAGATATGCTCAAGAAGATGACACCCTATTCTTGCAGATAAGATAAACAAGTTATCCTACTTTCACAAGGAAAAAGTAATGAGTCAGAATCCAAAAAGAAATAAGAAAAGTGAAAGCAATATTAGACTAGGAATCCTTGCGAGAGGAGGACGCTGATTCGACCAAAAATTATTATACAAATAGGAATCTGATTTATGTACTATTTTAAATAGGAGGGCAGAGTATGTGTAATCAAAATCAGAATCATCAAGCTCTGACTTGTAAGAAACAAAAAGAGATCTGAAAAGCGTGTTCGAGTAATAAAAAATACCATCTTGTTTGTGTCCGTGGACGTAGGTCGGATCCAAATCCACCGAACCACGTTAAATCCCCTTGTCGATTGGTGTATTTATCTGTTTTCTGCTAAATTTGCCTTTGGTCCCCCATAACCAAACAAATTCACTATTGAATGAGGATTTCCTCGGGAGCGATATTCCCATATTACCCTGAGACCAAAATCCACCGTCAACAGTTGGCGTCGTCTGTGGGGAATCAAACAAAAAGCAACTCGAGTAGTGAGACAATGGCGGAAGGCGGAAACCACCAATCATCAGGGAGCTCGGCTGCAGATTGGATGGAGAAGATCGAATAGAACCTAAGGAAAGAAAGTGAGGAAAATCAAACATTGCTAAAAACCATAGTAGACCGGTTGGAAAAGATAGAAGGATGCACGACGGGAAATTCGAGACCGGGACTAACCGACGAAGGAATGAAATAGCAGAGGGAAAAAGAATTGTGATATAAGTGAGGACGACAGACCTCGGAGGAGGGGCCCCTACGGGGTAAGATCTGTGGTGGTTCAGAAAGATTCCCAAACTGAGGACATGTAGGAGGAAGAGGATGACAAATCGTCACCAGACTCCTCCTATGATAGCCCTCACAACACCAGGAGAAGAGGGAAAGAATATGACGAAAGAGCGCGGGAAGATACCGGACCTGAGAAGCACCACGCCCAAGACGACCGAAAGAGAGGAAACCGCAAGAGGCAACATGGAACCAAAGACAGCAGCATGAAATCTTGGTTACGGGAGGAGCTAGCCAGATAGGGAGTATTCCCCAATACAGACATAGGAGATGCCCGGGACGGTAAATTCCCAAAAAGATTCAGCATGCCAACCATGGCGCCATACAAGGGACATACCGATCCCAAAACCCACATCGAAGGCTTCGTCCTACTAATTGAGGTACAAGGGGTAACATGGGACTCCATTTGCAAAGTGTTCCCCTTAACTCTAGCCGGACCGGCCATCCTATGGTATAGAAGCCTAGCCCCAAGAAGCATCAGCAGCTTCACACAACTCAGAAAGTCATTCATACGGCATTTCAAGGGGGCTTGTGTCCCCAGAAAGACAATAGGAGAACTAAGACTTATGAAACAAGGAGACGATGAACCTTTGAAAATATTTATTGAAAGATACCACAATATGGTACTGGAAGTCGGAGGGTATGAATCTCCCGAGGCCTTGGAAAGCTTGAAGGGAGCCTTGAAAGTCGGGAGGCTATGGACCCACCTAAGGATCCAAGACACCCCGGACTACGCAACCGCCCTGGAGGTGGCCCGAAAATTCATTCTATTAGAAAATGAGGAGAAAATATCCCGAAAAGGGAACACCATCAGAGAAAGGACCACAAGGGAGGGCGCCCCCCGCCGTGAAGAAAGAGAATCCAGAAAACCACCCCTAAAACACAAGGAGTTCAAACCACTGCACCGAGACAACCAAGAGAGAAGGGCGCCGACCCAAGTAAATCATGTGGTCGGAGAAGATGCCTACATTCCCCTAAAGAAACCATTAGGGCAAATTGTCATGGAGATCCAGGAAAAAGGCTTCTTAGTAGAGCCCGACCAAAGAAGATTTCCCCCGGACAAAAGGAACCAAAAGGCTTATTGCATACATCACAACTCCAGAGGACATGCAAAGAACGGGTGTAAGGATCTACGGGAACAGATGGAAGACCTAGCACGAAACGGATATCTGTACAAATACATTGACCACGAAGTTATGACAGCCAGACAAAGAGCACGTAGCCGCCAAATCAATATCATCGCAGGAGGGAGAACGCTGGCCGGAAACTCTAACCGGTCAAGAAAAGATTACAGTAGGACCCGAGGACCGGACGTCCTAGAAACAGAGTAGGTCACAGGGCTCCAGGGAAGCCGATCGGTACCGATAATGTTTACCAATGAAGACACCCGAGGGGTGAGTTTCCCTCATGACGATGCGTTAATAAACAAAGCGGTGATTAGCGGGTCAGAAGTAGACAGAATCCTAGTGGACCCCGGAAGCACAGTTGACATAATTTCCAGAGAAGCATTGGATAACCTAGGGGTAGAGTATGCAGCCCTAACCGACGATAACACTCCCCTATACAGTTTCGGAGGATCAGCCGTCATCCAACTGGGAAGGATACTGTTGGCAATAACAGTCGGGACATATCCCCGGACACGGACGATCATGACAGACTTCACTGCGTAGACTGCATGAGTAGCTACCAAGCCATCATCGGACGACCTTTCATGATGAAAACAAAGGCCGCAATGTCCTGCTACCACCTAAAACTGAAATTCCCCACCCGGGAGGGGATCCGAATCGTATGCGGAAGCCAGAAAATAGCTCGTAGTGCTTCACAACTCTCTCACGAGAGACTCTCTGCATCAAAGAAGATACCCAAAAATGACAAAGAAGCTTGGGTGAAGAAAAAGAAAACAGAAACCCTGGGCCTCGACCAAACAAAAATACCCGACTCGCTGCAACCGAGGAGACAGAAGAAGTAGAACTTTACGGGCCAGGAAAAAGCATAAAGATAGGGGGAGGCCTGAGTAAATCCCTACAACAAGATCTACTAGAATGCTTGAAAGAATACCCGGACGTCTTTGCCTGGAGATACGATGACATGCCTGGGATCGACCCAAGATTCATCAATCACCGCCTAGCAGTAGACCCATCACGCAAGCCGGTCAGGCAAAAGAGAAGGAACTTCAATCAAGAAAGGAGTAAAGCAATAGCAGCCGAGGTCGAGAAGTTACTAAAGGCAGGTCTCATCAGGGAGGCAAGGTACCCAGATTAGGTATCAAACGTAGTGTTGGTTAGAAAGAACAATGGCAAGTGGCGAATGTGTGTCGATTTCACCGACCTAAACAAGGCGTGCCCAAAGGACAGCTTCCCTTTGCCGAACATAGACCAGCTAGTGGACGACACAGCTTGTCAGGGATTACTGAGCTTTATGGATGCTTTCTCCGGATACAACCAAGTCAAAATGTGCCCTGCAGACGAAGAGAAGACCACTTTCATTACCGATCAAGGACTTTACTACTACAGAGTGATGCCCTTCGGGCTAAAAAATGCTTAGGCAACCTTCCAAAGGTTGGTAAACAAAGTTTTTAAACCATTCATTGGCACGACAATGCTAGTTTACGTCGATGACATGATAACAATGTCAAAAGAACCAAGCTATCACATGGCCGACCTAAAAAAGACCTTCGAGCTATTAAGGAGATACAACCTGAAACTCAATCCAGAGAAATGTACCTTCGGGGTAGCCTCAGGAAAGTTTTTAGGTTACATGGTGAGTGCCCGAGGCATCGAAGCAAACCCACAGAAGATCCAGGCAATACTGGGCCTAAAATCCCCCAAGACAGTGAAAGAAGTACAAAGTCTGACCGGTAGAGTGGCTGCGCTCAATCGGTTCATATCACGAGCAACTGACAAATGCCACCCTTTCTTCAAAGTGATCCAAAAAGCAAAAAAGGATATCGACTGGACACCCGAGTGCGAGGAAGCCTTCCAGCAACTGAAGCAGTATCTATTACGGCCCCCACTTCTGGCAAAACCACTCCCGAGGGAAACATTATACTTATACCTGGCCGTTTCGGAGTGAGCAGTAAGTTCGGTACTGATACAAGAAACCGAAAAGGTCCAGAAACCTGTTTACTACATCAGCAAAGCCCTCCTAGACGCCGAGACCCGATATCCAGTACATGAACTGATCGCCCTTTCATTGATCACGACAGCTCGGAAATTACGGCCTTACTTCTAGGCCCATCCTTTCAGGGTCTACACCGATCATCCCCAAAAACAAATTCTACAAGCGGCCAAAGTTTCCGGCAGACTAGTAAAACGGTCAGTAGAGCTAAGTGAACACGACATCTCCTACCTCCCGAGAGCAGCAATCAAAGGACAAGCCTTGGCAGATTTTGTCGCCGAATTTACCGAACCCCAGGTCCTGACGATAGAAGAAGACGAATGGGAGATGTCTGTAGATGGTTCCGCCAGCACACAAGGCAATGGCGCGGGAATCATCCTAAAGAACAACATAGGAGGAGAAATCCCGCTCGCCCTGAAATTCGCTTTCGTAGCGACCAACAATGAAGCAGAATACGAAGCAATACTGGGCGGTTTAAGACTATGCACGGTACTAGGGATCCGAGATGTGGTAGTAAGAAGTGACTCGTAGTTAGCCATTCAGCAACTAAGGGAGCATTCCAAGCCAAAGAGCCTAGCATGATGGCCTATCTGACTGAAGTGTGAAAGGTAACGGGGAAGATGGGGGATATACATTTCGAACAAATCTCCCGAGAAGACAATTCTGAAGCAGACTCTCTGGCACGACTCGCCTCCTCAACAAAAGCCGAGCACCCCAGAATAATTCCTTTGATTTACATCCGGGAAAAAAGCGTGGGGGAAACTGAAGTAGAAGTTCTAGATAAAGAAAGTAAAACCTCATGGATGCAACCCATCAGAAAATACCTGGAAACAAGAGAAACACTAGGAGACAAAACAGAGGCGAGGAAGTTAAGATACAAAAGCACCAGATTTTCCCTAATCAACGGGGTACTTTACCGAAGAGGTTACTCAGTCCCCCTCTTAAGATGTCTGGCAGAGGAAGAGGCAAATTATGTGCTCAGGGAGATACATACGGGCATCTGCGGAAGCCACTCTGGGGGTCACTCAATTACTTTTAAAGCCATAAGACAAGGTTTTTACTGGCCGACCATGCACCAGGACGGCATAAAAGTGGCCCGCAAGTGCGAAGAATGTCAGAAAAACGCAAATCTCCACCACCAACCAGCAGAACAATTGACTACACTGCTCAGTCCCTGGCCATTCGCCCAGTGGGGACTAGACATCATTGGGCCAATGCCACGAGGGAAGGGACAGGCAAAATACGCCATCGTAGCCATAGACTATTTCACCAAATGGGTGGAAGCAGAGCCATTGTCCACCATAACGGGGAAAAAAGCCACTGAATTCCTAAAGAAAAATATCGTTTGCCGATTCGGAATCCCCCGAGCCATCATCACCGACAACGGGAAGCAGTTTGATAGCAAATGCTTCAGAAAACTGTGCGAGGACCTCCAGATCGCCCTAAAGTTCGCCACACCAGCCCATCTCAGGTCAAACGGACAGGTCGAGGCAACGAACAAAACCATGAAGGCCAACCTGAAAGCTCGGCTCGGATCCAGCAAAGGTCTATGGGTCGAGGAATTACCAGAAGTACTTTGGGCCCACCGGACAACCTATAAAAACTCCACAGGAGAAACCCCGTTCTCCTTAGCATACGGTTATGAAGCTGTCATCCCGGCAGAAATCGGGGTAACCTCCCACATGGTCCAGCACTATGAGAGAAAACAGATGAATGACTTATCAGAAACCACCTCGACCTAATCGAAGAGAAGAGAGAAAGATCAGCCATAAAAACAGCAATCTACCAACAAAGGATGGCTCGCTTCTACAATAGAAGAATTCGGACACGCACTTTCATCCCGGGCGACCTAGTGCTAAGAAGGATCACTCTAAATACCCGAAGGCTAGAGGAAGGCTCGCTAGGCGCCAAATGGGAGGGGCCCTACAAGGTAGTAAAAGTAGTAAGGCCAATGGTATACATCTTAGAACAGCTGGACGACACAAGATTGAAAAAGCCATGGAACGCCGAGATGCTGAGAAAATACTTTCAGTAAAACTCCATACCTCTCTTTTCTTTTGCAGCAAACAAATAAGGGACATAAATTCAAAAACAGAGCCTCTCTCAAAATGACCCGCAGAGAGTTGTAAGAAGGGCAGTATGTCCCCGAGTATAAATAAAAAACTTTCTTTTTTTTTCACCCGTCTTCTATAAAAAAATAATAAAATAATAATTTTTCGAAACCGTATTCAAAAACCCCGGGGAAATACTCAATACGACGGTCCAAAGCCAAAAGCACAAAACCCGCAACTACCCGACCACGGCTACCACCATAAAAAAACACAAAGTCACACCAGAATCGTTCGACTCCATACAAGCATTAAATAACAAGGACGAAGGTAAATCAGAGGACAGATCCGTGAGAAGCATAGCACAGGGAGGGATGATACCCCTGTGGCGATTGCTTACTCCAGTATTGCCAAACATAAGGAGGAATATGCCCTTAATATTTCAAACAGCTCGGGGCTGGATCTTATTCCGCCGAGGCCGTCCGGCTCGGGGTCGGGTTACGTCCCACCGAGTCATGCTCATTGGTCTGGGGACGGGACATTCCCCCAAAACCAAGTATCTCTCTTGGCTCGGGGTCCTCAGGGACATACTCGATGCATAGGATCCGTGAGAAGCATAGCACAGAGAGGGATATACCCCTGTGGCGATTGCTTACTCCAGTGTTGCCGAACATGAGGAGGAACATACCCTTGATGTGTCGAACACTCCTTTAATCCTCAATTACCCGATGAAATGGATCCGTGGGAAAGCATAGCACGGGGGGTGATGACGCCCCCGTGGCGATTGCTAGCTCCAGTGATGCCGGACCTAAGGAGGAATATGCCCTTAGCATTCCGGACACTCTTAGATCCATTCATCATTTGGATCCGAGAGAGGCGCAGCAAGGGGATGCGTTGTGCCCCTGTAGCGTGTGCCTGCTCCAGCGTGGTAAGGAAGAGCCCTCATACAATACACAGGCTCCACAGTGACCCGACATGTAGAGGATGTACCTTCACCATTCAAATGCTCAACTGATCCAAATCCTGGTTCGCCGGGACACTGAATTGAAAGATTCAGAATTGTGTTTTGGAGGCCTCGGGCAGGACGCTGTTTTTGAGGCATCCGTGCTGTTGTTTACATTTGTAAAAAGTTTTCTTTTGGGACAAGTGCTGAGTCACCCCCACATTTTTGGTATTATTTTTCAGAGTTTTGATGTTGTTTTTCACTGGTCTGGCAAGGGGACGCCCGTGCCAGATTCGGTAGGGCTTCACAAGGTTGATTCAATTCCCTTCTGAGCAAGTCCCAAAGATTACCTGGCTCGGGGCTGGATTTCATTCCGCCGAGGCAACGTGGTTAATCAGGCTCGGGCTGGATTCATTCCGCCGAGGCCACTTGTTTACCTGGCTCAAGGCTGGATTTCGTTCCGCCGAGGCAACGTGGTTAATCAGGCTCGGGCTGGATTCGTTCCGCCGAGGCCACTTGTTTATTCGGCTCAGGGCTGGATTCATTCCGCCGATGCCACTTGATTAATCGGCTCGGGGTTGGATTGGTTCCGTCGAGGCCACTTGATTAATCGGCTCGGGGATGGATTTGTTCCACCGAGGCCACTTGATTAAGTGGCTCGGGGATGGATTCGTTCCGCCGAGGTCACTTGGTTTCTCTCAGCTCGGGGTCGGGTTACGTCCCACCGAGTCCGTCCTTTTGGTCTGGGGACGTAACATTCCCCCAGGGCCAAGTGTTCATCTCAGCTCGGGGTCGGGTCATGTCCCACCGAGTCCGTCCTTTTGGTCTGGGGACGTAACATTCCCCTAGGGCCAAGTGTTCATCTCAGCTCGGGGTCGGGTCATGTCCCACCGAGTCCGTCCTTTTGGTCTGGGGACGTAACATTCACCCAGGGCCAAGTGTTCATCTCAGCTCGGGGTCGGGTCGTGTCCCAACGAGTCCGTCCTTTTGGTCTGGGGACGTAACATTCCCCCAGGGCCAAGTGTTCATCTCAGCTCGGGGTCGGGTCGTGTCCCACCGAGTCCGTCTTTTTGGTCTGGGGACTGATTACGCCCAAATATGACTCGCGGTTATCGCAGTACAGTTGGGGTGTCGATTCCACAGAGAGAAGGTTACAAAGAAACTGATTCACTAAATCAAGAACTTTGAGCAATAACTGATTTTAAGAAAAGATTAAATTGTAATGGAAAATTAAAGATTTCAAAGACTTAAAGGATTTTAACAATAATGAGAAAGATAGCAAAGCATCAGGGTTCCCTCTTGCACCTATTACCTATATTCCGTTATCGATTCATGTTATTACACAATTGAGGATTTCACGTCCCAAATCCAAAATTGGAAGATATTCAATTCTACACCAGTTTAAGTTCTAAGTTAATTGTCATTCAATCTTCTCTACATTTACAACTCACAAGGTTATCGTTACAACCTATCTAACGACGACAATATACCCTCAGACAATACTGCAGCAGAAGATCAACTCGCAAAACAACCTTAATCTATCAAACCAATTTTACCAACAACACATAGAAAAAGCATGACTGAATCTATATGTAAACTAATAAAATATAGTTCTCAAATAATCAATAGAATAAAGAGATGAATAGAATAACAATTATATTAATCAATTAAAACCATCCATGAATCAAATAACAAGAATACAAGAGTTGGGTACAAGAGTTCGCCCTTAGCTTTGCTTAGGAGATTAGTTCCCCATAGAAGAAATAAGAATAGCCTGTGATTGGAAATAAATATTGTTCTGAATCATCACGGCTCCGCGTCCCGATTTTACGCTCTGATTGCTGCAGCTTCTCGGCCACGCACTGCTCTGTGCGTTTTTGCTTCTATTTTTGCGCAGCCACTCGGCTGATCTCCCCCCCCTCTTGGACGCCATTTTGTTTGGCTTTATATAGCATAGGAAATTGAAAACCTAATTAATTTTGTCCAAGGCCCACGTGCTCAACTTTTGGCCAAAGTTTGCTTTCCTTTTTCTTCACGTCACCTTGCCCCTTTTGTCAACTTTTGCATAGATTTTCTAATAAATAAATTAAAGCAATTATATGGGCCCCCACGTTACTTTCCTCTTTTCTTGTTTTGTTGAAATTGCAAATCCTTTCTCAAGCAAATGGCGCCGTGGCGCCTCACTCTCTGGATTTTGTATGGGAGAGTGGCGCCGCGGTGCCAGTACAATTTCTCACTGCTTCGCGTTCTCGACTCCTGTGTACGTCCTATGTATTAGTATGGCCCCTGAATATTTGCAATTGTCTCAGGATTCATGTATTAATATTCCTACAAATAAAAATCACTAAATTAGTTTAAATAATAAATATTTCTAAATTAATATAACGATAGAAATTATGTAATAAAATATAAAATATATAACTAAATACTTAACAATAAACCTAGATAAGTGATGTTTCAAAGTACATTTTCATGCACTTATCACAACCCCCAACCAGCTTATTGCTAGTCCCTAGCAATTCAAGCGTAAAAATAAAATAAGAACTAAATAAATAAATAAAACTATCTAGGCCACTTTCGTAGGGATCACGATTGCATTTAGCGAATGCAACAAGCCTTTAAACCCCTAGGTGTCCCTAGTGGACGAGTTATAGTCTCATGGGGGCTTACAGCGACGACACCCACAAACGTCATTCAAACACACAATCATGCAAAAACAAAAATTAAATAGTCCCAATAGTTTCACATAGTTCTGTCCTCAGAGAATGCATAGTAATGAAATCAGAGAACCTTCAAAGTACTCAATGCAACTTAAATCCAAGACCTTGAATAAATCATCTAAGCCAGACTCAGAGTCTGTGTGTGTAAAGGTTCATTCACAGCTTGATTCCTAGGTAAGCCAACTCAATGATTTCGTTTAAAAATTGGGATCGATGGGTCAAACCAACCTAGATATCTCAATTAAGCTCTGCAATTGCTTTTATGTGCTCAATATGGTATGATTTTTCGTTTTCTTTTCTTGTCTCATTTTGCTTTTTTTTTTTGAATTTTTTTTTCATTTCTCAACACACCTACCCTTTAAGGTAGCATTTCTCCTCATGGTGGTCCTAATACTCGCCCATGGGTAGCTTCACGCTTATCGGTTATAGGTGGTTTATTTTCTTTCTTTAGAGACTTTTTCTTTTCTTTTCAATCATACCATATGTCATAACACAAGCAAATCAGGATAGACATCTAAGCAAACGGTCATTCATCGACATGCCATTTCTTCAACTAGTCATATTGCTAACTACTCAGGCTTTCACTGCTAAAAACCCATAATTAAGTGCTTACGAGTCTAACATAGATAAACTATTCAAAGTATCAGATAAAAGTACATTAAAGGACTTATCATTTCTAAGATTTCATCATAAAAAAAACAATATCATCATAAGACTTATGTTTTAACTAACAAGGACTAAAAAAATAAAATAAATTTTTTTTAAGGAATAAAATATATTTATGACAGGTATTATCATGCGCATGCATACACCCCCATACTTAAAACTTGCATTGTCCTCAATGTAAGATAAATATAAAGAAAAAAGGATTAAGGAACAACACTACCAGACGCAGAGTTGATCAGGTTCCTACTGGTGAGACTTTAGTTGTGTGGCTGTGTAGGTTGTGCTAACTCCTGCATAAACACTCATGCAAACAGAAAAAATAAACATGCAGTTAGCACACAATAAAATAAAACTAAAGTAAATAAAATAAAATAAAATGCAGATGCAAGGGTTGCCTCCCCGCTAGCGCTAAGTTTAACGTCTTCAGCCAGACGCAAGCACTCAAGTTGTCATGGTGGTTTCCATCGAGCGTACTGATGAAGACACATGAGGGAATTTCTGTCTGGTTGTGGCAGTGTATCCACGGATCCTCCAGGGTCAGGTGGCTGAAAGTCTTGACTGCACATATTAAAAAGTTGATTCAACCCTATTTTTAACTTTCCAGGTATCATCTTTAAATGAACACGAGCTCTTCTTTTCCTCCTTTTACGATTCTTTGGGATACCTATCACTGCAGGAGGATTTGATTCAGGTTGTAGAGGAGCTGTTTCTGGCCGGACTGCTTCGAGCATGTATGTACCTTGACACTCATCATCATCATGTGGTTGTTTTTCAACATGAAAAATATTCACCTCTAGAGTCATATTTCCAAATGATAGCTTCATTAGACCGTTCCTGCAATTGATAAGAGCATTAGCTGTGGCAAGAAAAGGTCTACCTAAGATAAGTGGAATTTTGGACTCAGCGTTAACCACAGACTGAGTGTCTAAAATTAGGAAGTCAACGGGGTAGTAGAATTTATCAATTTGAACTAAGACATCCTCGACTACTCCCCGTGGTGTTCTAATGGATCGGTCAGCTAACTGTAAAGCTACTGATGTAGGTTTAATCTCGCCAAGCCCTAACTGCACATAAATCGAATATGGCATGAGATTAACACTAGCACCTAAATCTAATAATGCTTGACCAAACTCATGGGTGCCAATGTGGCAGGTTATGGTAGGACATCCTGGATCTTTATACTTGAGCGGAGTCCTCTGTGCAATTACTGCACTTGCTTGCTCTGTCAAGAATGCAGTCTTTTTCACATTATGCTTCTTCTTCATAGTGCATAGATCCTTTAAAACCTTAGCGTATGTGGGAACCTGTTTGATTACATGTAATAAGGGCAGGTTGATCTTTACTTGCTTAAGATGTTCTAGGATCTCACCGTTTGGGTCTGCAGCTCTGGTAGTGGGCCTAAGGGCTTGAGGAAATGGTACTCTGACCTGGTAAGGTGGCTCTGGATCTTCATGTGGGGTGTTGGTATCAATATCTTTAGGGTCTCCTACAGTTTTGGGAGTATCATGTGTCTCTACCTCTTTACCACTTCTAGTGAATATAGCATTAACACCTTTCATATTAGTTGTTTCGTGATTAGCTTGTTCCATGTGTTGGCTTTGTGGATTTGGTTGAGCCTGAGATGGGAATTTTTCTTGTTCGTGCACACTCAAGACATTAGTTAACCTAGAGATCTGACTCTTAATCTCCTTATTATCTTCAACTACTTGAGCTATCAATGACTCAAACCTTTGATTTGTTTTATTCTGGGCTTCCACAATCACCTTCTGGGCTTCCACAAATGCCTGCACTGTATCCTTTAAAGAATTTCTAGGAACAATAGGTGTGTGATACTGAGGGGTACTATATCCTCTGGGTGGTGATGTTTGACTCGGCCGATGAGACTCCTGGTTCCAACTAAGGTTGGGATGGTTCCTCCAACTAGGATTATAGGTGTCTGGGTACGGTGTGTGAGGCTTCTGATATGTCCCTAATGCATGGCATTGTTCTTCATATGTTCCTCTCATCTCACCATGTACCGGATACTCTTGAGGTTCTAGTTGGGCTACTGAATGCATTGTCTTGCTGCCTTTGGCTATTAAGGCTCTTATCTGTCTAGTTAACAGCTCAACTTGTGTCTTAAGGCTATCCTCTTCCCTAAAGTGTTGTAGGCTTCTGTTAGGAGAAGTATGTGTCCTATCAGTGTTGTCTAAGACATTGGGTCCAGTCCAGGTATGAGATTTCTTAGCTAGATCATCTAAAAACTCAAATGCCTCATCAGGGTCCTTTCGAATAAACTTACCATAGCACATCGTCTCAACGAATTGGCGTTCTCTAGGGGTTAGTCCATCATAAAAGTAACTTACTAAACGCCAACTCTCATATCCATGGTGGGGACAACTCGCTAACAACTCCTTATACCGCTCCCACGTTTGATAAAGGGTCTCGCTGTCTCTCTGGGAGAAGGTAGAGATTTTTCTTTTCAGGGCATCTGTCTTATGGTGTGGGAAATATTTATCGAAAAATGCCTGTGTCATCTCGCCCCACGATCCTATTGACATAGGTCTTAAAGAATACAACCAGCTCTTAGCTCTATCCTTAAGGGCAAAGGAGAAGAACTTAAGTCTAATTGTGTCGGTAGTCCCAAAATGGTCATGGAAGGTCGCTACTACCTCTTCAAACTCTCTAATATGCACGTAAGGATTCTCACTCTCTAAACCGTGAAAAGTTGGAAGATACTGTATCATTCCAGGCCTAAAGTCTATGTGTGGTGCATTAGGAGGAAACATGATGCACGAAGGTGTAGCTGTGCGAGTTGGGTGGTGGTACTCTTCAAGAGTCCTCCTAGGTGGTCTCTCATATTCACTCATGTTATGTGCACTAGACACGGATGGTGTAGAAAAAGGATTTTCAAATATGTTCTCAGAATCTGAGCTTTCCTCTTCAGTCCTAACAACTCTACCAAATATATCTCTACGTCTAGACATGTAATTTAAGTTCAAATAATACGAGAAATAAAATAAAATAAAAATAAATAAATAAATAAAAGGAATAAACTAAAACTTAAAATCTAACTAAAACTAAAACAAAAATAAAATAACTAAAATAAATACTAAAGTAAAAAGACTAGAAAAAAATAAAAAAAAACTAATTAAAAAAAACTAAAATACTAAAAGAGATAAATAAGCGAACAATAAATGAATAAAATAAAATAAAATACTAAAAAAATGGAACGAAGTTACCGCTTCGTTGTTGACTAAGCAAACCTGGTCCTTTTGCTTGTAAACCGTCTCCCCGGCAACGGCGCCAAATTTTGATTACGCCCAAATATGACTCGCGGTTATCGCAGTACAGTTGGGGTGTCGATTCCACAGAGAGAAGGTTACAAAGAAACTGATTCACTAAATCAAGAACTTTGAGCAATAACTGATTTTAAGAAAAGATTAAATTGTAATGGAAAATTAAAGATTTCAAAGACTTAAAGGATTTTAACAATAATGAGAAAGATAGCAAAGCATCAGGGTTCCCTCTTGCACCTATTACCTATATTCCGTTATCGATTCATGTTATTACACAATTGAGGATTTCACGTCCCAAATCCAAAATTGGAAAATATTCAATTCTACACCAGTTTAAGTTCTAAGTTAATTGTCATTCAATCTTCTCTACATTTACAACTCACAAGGTTATCGTTACAACCTATCTAACGACGACAATATACCCTCAGACAATACTGCAGCAGAAGATCAACTCGCAAAACAACCTTAATCTATCAAACCAATTTTACCAACAACACATAGAAAAAGCATGACTGAATCTATATGTAAACTAATAAAATATAGTTCTCAAATAATCAATAGAATAAAGAGATGAATAGAATAACAATTATATTAATCAATTAAAACCATCCATGAATCAAATAACAAGAATACAAGAGTTGGGTACAAGAGTTCGCCCTTAGCTTTGCTTAGGAGATTAGTTCCCCATAGAAGAAATAAGAATAGCCTGTGATTGGAGATAAATATTGTTCTGAATCATCACGGCTCCGCGTCCCGATTTTACGCTCTGATTGCTGCAGCTTCTCGGCCACGCACTGCTCTGTGCGTTTTTGCTTCTATTTTTGCGCAGCCTCTCGGCTGATATCCCCCCCTCTTGGACGCCATTTTGTGTGGCTTTATATAGCATAGGAAATTGAAAACCTAATTAATTTTGTCCAAGGCCCACGTGCTCAACTTTTGGCCAAAGTTTGCTTTCCTTTTTCTTCACGTCACCTTGCCCCTTTTGTCAACTTTTGCATAGATTTTCTAATAAATAAATTAAAGCAATTATATGGGCCCCACGTTACTTTCCTCTTTTCTTGTTTTGTTGAAATTGCAAATCCTTTCTCAAGCAAATGGCGCCGTGGCGCCTCACTCTCTGGATTTTGTATGGGAGAGTGGCGCCGCGGTGCCAGTACAATTTCTCACTGCTTCGCTTTCTCGACTCCTGTGTACGTCTTATGTATTAGTATGGCCCCTGAATACTTGTAATTGTCTCAGGATTCATGTATTAATATTCCTACAAATAAAAATCACTAAATTAGTTTAAATAATAAATATTTCTAAATTAATATAACGATAGAAATTATGTAATAAAATATAAAATATATAACTAAATACTTAACAATAAACCTAGATAAGTGATGTTTCAAAAAACATTTTCATGCACTTATCAGGGACGTAACATTCCTCCAGGTCAAAGTGTTCATCTCAGCTCGGGGTCGGGTCGTGTCCCACCGAGTCTGTCCTTTTGGTATGGGGACGTAACATTCCCTCAGGGCCAAGTGTTCATCTTAGTTCGGGGTTGGGTCATGTCCCACCGAGTCCATCCTTTTGGTCTGGGGACGTAACATTCCCCCAGGGCCAAGTGTTCATCTCAGCTCGGGGTCGGGTCGTGTCCCACCGAGTCCGTCTTTTTGGTCTGGGGACGTAACATTCCCCTTGGTCAAAGTGTTCATCTCAGCTCGGGGTCGGGTCGTGTCCCACCGAGTCCGTTCTTTTGGTCTGGGGACGTAACATTTCCCCAGAGCCAAGTGTTCCCCTCAACTTGGGGTCGGGTTACGTCTCACCGAGTCGGTCCTCTTCGAACTGGGGAGGTAACATTCCCCCAGAGCCTAGCTCGGGATCGGATTACATCCCCCAAGCTCATGTCATCCCCCACGGAAGGATCTCAAATGTTCGGATAACAGGAAACATAAAGAACAACAAAAAGAGAAAGAGACAAGAAAAAACACATAAAGATATATACAAAGATACAGCATGAAGAGTCATTACAAAAAAAAGAAGCTAAGTGTACAAGGGCCCAGTCCGGGTTACCCCTTCTCAATCAGCCCGCACAGGGGCAGAAAGTTCTTCCTCAACTGGCTCAGACGATGGAAGGATCGGCTCGGCCTCGAGAAAGGGAACAGCAGCTTCGACCTAGGTAGCATGGGAGACCTCTACTTCAGGAAAATGAGGAGGAACCTCAAGATAAGCTTCGCCAGGAACAGGAATGTCAGGTCGCCCTTCTTGAAAAACCTAGGAGACCGGAGCAATCGAAATCGGGTCAGGATCCATCACCTCCTCGGAAGAAGGGGGAGCCACTTCCGGAACTCCTCCTCAGAAATTCTCCCCTTGCAAAAACTGATGGCCGCGTAAATAGGATCTATGTTCAGACCTGGCAGTACCATCATTATTAGTTCAGCACAATCACCAACCCCTTCAAGGCGGATAGCATCCTTCTCGGCCTCTAGTTCAGCCTCTTTCCTCTCAAGATCATCCCGAGCCCGTGCCATTTGTTCTTCATTGGCCTTCAGTTTGGCCTCAACACTTGACACCTTCACTTTCAAAATGCCGATCTCAGATTGGGCGGCCTTCAAATCCTCCCTAGCAGAATCGGCAAGTTTTCGCTCCAACACAGCAGCAGCCTTAAGAGCCTTATTTATTTTGAAGGTCTCGATCGCAGTCATCTCTTGATTCTTTATCACCTTCTCCATATCGGCCAATTTAGCCTCCACCTCTGTAAGGCCATTCTGAAGTCTCTGGGCCTGACCACCCTCAGACAGTAGACTCAAAAGGAGGTCCTTATTTTTGGCCATAAGGTAAGTAGCCTGCCCAAAACAAAGAAATCAAGATATGAGATAAGAAAACCAAGACCCGAAAATAAAAGGGAGAAGAGTAACTACCTTCGCCATTTGGGAGCTCATCTCTGACACCAAAGCCTCAAGAGAAATGTCATCATATCTCGAAATCTCCCCCGGAGGAATCACCTCGGCCAGTTCATTAAAGGCCGGCACTAGATGAGAAGTAGCCTCCCGGATGTCTTCCCCCAAATCATCCACACCGAGGATCACAGAACCTTTTCGCTTCTTGGTGGAGCCCCCAGACGGTTTTTTCCCCCGATGGGCATATTTTTTCTTGCCCTGGACGGGCTCCTCCTCCGTCTCTTGAACCAACTCAGTCTCCTCTGCCCCGAACTGACGCCTCATCTTCCTAAAAGGCTTCGGCGGACTAACCAGCCGAGCAGATTCTGATGACTGCGCACCAGAGGGAGAAGATAGACCAGCCTGATGAACCTTCCCTTGAGACACCCTCCCAGCCTCGACAGATTCAGGATGTGCCCGGGAGGTTCCAGTTTCAGCATGACCGGCCTTCTTCATGGTACCGGCCAACCTCTCGAGATACTTCGGCCTCTTCGACATACCTGTAAGAACAAAAGACAAAAGGCATGATCAGTACGAAACCCTGGCAAAGACATAAACGACATTTCCTTCTAAATGACACAAAAAAAAAACCAATAACAGATCTACCTATCTGACCCGGGACTTTTGGAGGAACAGCCCGAATCAAGCCGGACTCAGCAAAAGCTGTATCATTTACCAACTCCCTCCAGAGACCGGCATATCGCCGAGCCCATGATACCCGCCTCCGGACTTGGCGGGAAACCTTGGGAGCATCCCTTCAACAGGCTGGGAGAAATAAAAGAAGTTAGGACCCTAAAAAACATGAAGCTAAGAAGAAGAGACACATAAAAATGATAAGGGACCCCTAACCTCCCGATCTGAATACATCAGGGACTGAAACATCCTCTTCAAACGATCTCAGAACTCGACCCCAATCCCTAGTAGCCTAGAACCAGAGATCTTTGAAATTCTTGTTGGAGTCAGGGAGCTTCTGGACAACGTTGGACGAACTATCATAAGCAGAGAGGTAATACCAACCGTGGTGAGTCTTCGGGTTGGACTTCAAACGATATAACCTCTTCACCTCTTCCAAAGAAGGTTCACCCAACCCCGCCCGGTGCCAAACCACTTGTATGCTGGCCAAAATCCTCCAACTATTTAAACTCAGTTGACAGGGGGCAATCTCCATCTCGGCCAGCATCCAAGCAATGTAACGTTGCATTGGCAGCCATAGTCCACACTCAAAGAAAGCAGGAAGAAGTGTCACCGATCCCTCATCAGGTTGACTAGCACGATCCATCGGGCCGGGAACTTCGAGGGCAATATCTATTGGGATATCGTATCATTGCCGCAACAGCGCCAGATCGTCCTCGGTTATTCTAGAAGGCCGATTCATATCCAGAGCCGAGCTATCAAGATCACCGGGCTCTGGATCCGTCCGGGGGACCCTCTGGTGATAAGTATTTTGCTCAACTTCGGAAGGGGTAGGGGTAGTATCAAGGTCTTCCACACTGGGTGTCCCCGAACCCGAGGAAAGCTCTTCAGCAGGAGGAGTTGAGGGTCTATCAGGTTTTAAAGAGGAAGATTTGTCGTCAGACATTCCTGACATTCGAGGAAATGGAAAGGAAGGGGAATCAGTCTATAGTTAAAAACTACTTAGAGCTGCCGTCTTAGCTAAGAAGGTGGGTTCTAAAGTGCCCTAAGCAAAATCCAACAAGCCATAAATCTTTCCCTAGCAACATCCAAAAAAAATAACAAACAGATTCACAACGCACAAAAGGGAAGAGGTCATTTAGAAGACTTACTTGTTCTTTTCGGAAAGGCTAAAAGTTGTACAATACAGTCTGCCCGTCCCTTATGTTCACAAGTCACAGCGGAGAGAGAGAAAGAGAACTCGCGGTTGAGAGAAACTTCAAGAGCACTGAGTTGAACGAGTCACGTTTGGAGCAGGAAAAAGTTTACAGGTAGGAAGGAGAATTTGCCAAAAAGAGTGCACAGTGGAAGTCTCGTCTTCTTATGGTCCTGAATAAGACGCTCATGGCCATTGGATCAAAAAAGAAATCTAGATCGACGCCAAGTGTCAACTTCAAAAGAGGTCTGCCATAAATTAAACGAACGGTTGAAGATAATCGCACTGTTAAGACGCCTCTCCATGGTCGATCCATTTCTTTTTCGGCGGGAACCCAACGGATGTTTGACAAGTGTCAAATTTAGGGAAAACCCTAAAGGTGATTTGATGGGCATTTAAAACAGACGTGACTGTTGCGAGTCTCAAGAAAAGGCGTTTGAAAAGAGGCGACAAAGCATTTTGATTCAACACTGGGTCGACCCCCAACACAATAAATCAGCACACCATCTTTATATAGTCCCCGGCACCAACTTGCACACTCGTTGGAACCGAGAACTAGGGGACAGATGTTGATGGTGTTAATAGGCACTATGATATTCAAAGCAGCGCAACGAGGATAGAAAGGTAATTCCCTGCTTGGGTGAGATCGTTAAAGCCAAACCCGACCACTTTACAATAAAAGAACGAGCACCTTACGGTTTCGGACCGACCACAACATATATAGACCGAGCACTTTATGACCGGTAACCGAGCACATTTCTGTTCAGATAACCGGGCACTATCAGGTCGACAGCAGCATTCTCAGTACAAAGGACTATCATGACCGACCTCATGAAGACCGATCAGATGGCGAGATATGCTCAAGAAGATGACACCCTATTCTTGCGGATAAGATAAACAAGTTATCCTACTTTCACAAGGAAAGAGTAATGAGTCAGAATCCAAAAAGAAATAAGAAAATTGAAAGCAATATTAGACTAGGAATCCTTGCGAGAGGAGGACGCTGATTCGACCAGGAATTATTATACAAATAGGAATCTGATTTATGTACTATTATAAATAGGAGGGCAGAGTATGTGTAATCAAAATCAGAATTATCAAGCTCTGACTTGTAAAAAAAAAAAAGAGATCTAAAAAGCGTGTTCGAGTAATAAAAAATACCATCATGTTTGTGTCCGTGGACGTAGGTCGGATCCAAATCCACCGAACCACGTTAAATCCCCTTGTCGATTGGTGTATTTATCTGTTTTCTGTTAAATTTTCCTTTGGTCCCCCATAACCAAACAAATTCACTATTGAAGGAGAATTTCCTCGGGAGCGATATTCCTATATTGCCCTGAGACCAAAATCCACCGTCAACAATTCATATTCATGAATCAGACATAAGTTGCACTCTGGGCACCAACCCTAACACTTATGATAGAGTTTTTGTCTATCATGAAATTTTATGACAAACTTATGATAGAATATATTCTATCACGAATTATGGTGACAATTTTATGATAGAAATTTTATTTTTCACAAACTTAATGACAAATTTATGATAGAATAAAATTGTCACATTTTTTTTTTAAAAAAAAAATATTACAACACCGTCAAGTTTTGAATCATACACTTGGACCCAAAAATATTTATTTTAAAGAGTTTCTACTGGACCAATAATGTCATTTAATAAATATATTTAGTTTCGTTTTTCAATTTTAAGACCAAAATAATGGAAATCCTGGACCAAATAAAATCAAAATATTTCAGAGTAAAAAATTAAAACCCTAATATCCAAACGAGATTTAGCCTTTTCCTCACAAATTAAATTTCGTCCTCGTTGAGAAGAACAATCCTTCATTTTTCTCCACCAATTTCTTCAACTCACGTTTCAAAATTACCTTTTTTATCCTTAATACGTTTACTCATCTCCTTTCTCAATCCTCAAATTTAACTCTCAAATTTTCAATCAACCACCTCAACTTAAAGTTGCATCATTTTCGTCGCAACATTCAAAACCAGAAAACAAATGGTAGAATGATGCACATATAACAGTAGTAATAAAACAGTAATAGTAATAGTGACGTAACAAAAATAGCATTATAGTAAACAACTGACTATAAAATAGATCAACGATAAAGCAGACAAGACAGAGCTCATGTCTCGCCGACCTAACTTCGTAGATGTCTGGCCAGATATTCCTCTTGAAACTGTTATCCGGCTGAACTTATCCCAAGACTAGCTGGATATTAATAATAAGACATGAACATAACAGGGCAAGGACATGCAGTGATATTAAACGAATAATTACATAATAGAAATAAAAATAACAAGACAGTGGTCAAATGAGAATAGGATAAATGTCTCACCGGCTTGAATTCGAGGAGCCTGGCCTTATATTGCAATGGATGTCCAGTTGGATATACAATGAGTCCGTTCGGACATTCTGCGTGTAACAAATGCAGAAACATGCATAATAATAGATTAAAAAATAACATAAAATAATAAAAGCTAGTTATATAAAACCAGTCTTTCATATAATCGTTTCCTAATGGTACGTAGAGTTGTATCCTGAGTACATACCATATTACCATTCATTCGGAACCGGCCATGGAATTTACATCCGGATTTACATCCCATATACCAACAAGGAACCACCATATACGGCCAGACATGTTTTGACTTATGTATTACTGGCCAGCTGTGAATCAAGTCCGTCCAGAGATACTGTGTCAGGACAATATTATAAAGTGAATGGAAAAAATGATAAAGGTACTCTCAGATTGTACCTTATGTAAATTCGACTTGTAAGCGGCCTCTAAAAAATGAGTAGTTGCTAGATTGCTCATTAGAAGAGATAAAACTTTAGGGAATTCTCACTGCGTTTTTCTTTTGGCTCTCAGTCTCAACTCACTCGTCTTTTTTCTATACTCTCTATTTTTCTTCTTTTTTCCCTCTACTTTCAACTTGCTCCCCCCTTTGGTTCTCATACACCACCTTTTATAGGCATCATCTTACCTAAATAATAATGGATATTAAAAATAAAATAAATCTTGACATAAATCCTTTAGCAGTTTGGCATAATCCAATTACCTAATCAGATAACTAGTAGACGCATTATTTCCAGTTGGATTTAAGATTTCCAATATATATCTGGCCGACTGTTCATGTCTGAAAGAGGTGATGTCCAGTTGGATGTTCATGGTTTGGCTGGACATAAGTGATGTTCGGCCATGACTTGGTTGTTTTCAGAATTCTCTGGAGTTTCTTTTTTCCTTTGGACGTTTAACCCTACAACTTTCCAAACTTTCAAGTGGTGTCCCTATACGAGACTCATCATCAGGTTATGCATAAAAATACAATGTCTACAATATGTTGGCATTTTACTACAACTGCTTTAGCGGGTTACAAGTACTTTTGTCACACCCGCCCCCTTAGGTGGGGTAGGGGTGAGACGGAGACATGAAATAGACAGAGTTTCCCTTTAAAACGGACTAATCCTCCAAATACAAAAAAAAAAAATCTAAACTGAAAAATATCATCATATAAATAGGATTTCCATGATCCAACTCAAAATACTCATCCATGATAAAATGTAAAAAAAAACATCAACGTATCAAATATCGGCTCATTGCCTATAACCAAATAACAATCTACACGAGGAAGATGTCTAAAACCTTAATCCTAAAACTATAACAAAAGAAACTCTATTGTCGGCACAACCTTTCTCTACTGGCAGAAAATGATGATGAACAGCAGATGAAAAAGGAATGATCTACTAATCATCTTAACCTGTAAAATTTAAAGAAATTGGTAAGCTCACACTTAGTGCAATGGATTACAGCTTAGTGCCGTGGATAAACAAGTAACAAGGCGAATCAAATAAGTCTTTCATAATATAAATAAATACATAAAGCTGTAAACTGGTATATCAAACATTTACTTGAAATCATAAATCTCATTTCTCATAAATCTCATTATGCACAAGAATACTCTGTAAAAAAAATATGTTCATTCATCAATATGCACACAAGTGACAATACGACAATGTTGGCAATATGGGGCATCCCCATGGTAATAACTAGCATCCGGAGTAAAACTGACAACATGAGACCTCTTCTCACAACAAATAATATGGCACATATAAGTACACGAAGTGCATCCTAGCATAAAAATAATTTCTAAAATACATGCTTATATATCTCAAAATCATGCAAATTTCTCATATATCACAAACTCGTGATTTCAACATAATCAATATCTGATCCATACTTTATAGCAAAATATAAACTTTCTAAAAACTAAATCATTTAATGTATTACTTTGAAAATTCATTTAAGAAAACATACATACTATATACCTTGGAAAAAATCAATATTACAAGCTTATCCACGCATGGTGAGCTGACTACAGAGAAAAGATACTATGTAGCAGAACTGTCTCTGGCAACGGTATCACGATCACCTAAAGAGATAAAAGAATTTATGATAAGGAACGTAATCCTAACTAGAATAGATGAAAGAATATGCAAGCAACGTGACTTGGTCGCTCTCGTAATCCTAACGAAATTTTGGGAAAATTCTGTCTATAATACGGACTTCCATTCTACAATTCATAATCAACAAACTTATATCGATATTCGATTCGCAACATACATATCCACAATTAAATTCAACATCAATAGCCCAATTCTCGGGCTTACAATAACTTCCCACACATAATCTTACTCTACCATATTCTCCGATTAAATTTGTCATTCACTTCCAACCACAAGGTAATCATTTAATAGTCTAAGCAAGTGAATTAATCATACTTTAAAGCAAATTTTGTTCCGAAATACATAACATGCATAACCGAATATAACGATAAATTATACAAAAATCAAGATTCGGAGGTCCGTTACTACTCGAAATAGTTAGGAAAGCACGGAGGAAGACTCACAACGTCGGCATCCATATTTTGTCTGACGCGTGTAAGTCACGCGCATCTCGTCCAGGCCGCACGTGGGCCGCACGTGGGCTGTTGGGTTTCTATTAAGTCCCAAGGATCAATTCAAGCAAGAAATCATGTGTGAATACTTAACGAAGAATGGCGGAAACATACTTACATTGATCGGATTTGGCGATGCGAGGAACAAAAAAACTTTTCTCTCTTCCATGGTGCTCACGGCAGTGGACTGGTTTTGTGCTCCAAGAAATTCGGTCACCACCTCCATTGATGCTCCAAGCTCCAAGCTTTGCAAATGGTGATTCCAAGCTCATAAGTTAGTTCCGTATCACCTTAGATGACCCTTCATGTGCTAGCATTGGCAAGATTTGCCACAAATCTTCCATTTTCTTTCTTAGTGCTCTCGGTTTTGAAGAACAAAAAGGAGAGAAATGGCCTCTTGGCCGAATGCAAAGAGAGGAGAGAAGGAAGGCCCTTGGCCGAATGTGAGGGAGAGAGAGAGGTGAGTGTGTGTTGGTTATTTGGTTTCCAAAACCTAATAAAAAAATCAAAACCAAAAAGTTGTAAAAGCCTTTCCAAAAGTCAACAAATTTTGGAGCCAAAATTTGGCAATTAATTCCAACAACTCACATCACTCATGAATAGTGACTGGTTGTCAATCACTCAAAGTGACAAGACATTCATCACTTGAATGATGAGTGATGTGACGCGTGATGTGACTTGTGGGCCGCACTTGAATTCGAAATACAAGTGCGCCCGCAAACACTCCCGGGCTCGGGTTCGCTAATTCCAAATTAACAAATTTTCTGTTGCGACGTAATTAAATAATTATGGTTAGCAAAATTACTATTCACGTCGCTAACGAATTAATTCTAAATTAACTCGTTCGCCCGTATTAAAATCTAATTTTAATTCCGCGTCGAAATCCAATTTCGTATAATATATCGAATATATTATTTTATCGATTAATTCCAAATTAATCGTTCTCTCTCTTTAATTAATTTTTTATCCCATATAAAATATCTCCTTAATTAATCCCAGATTAATTTTCTCTCTCTCTTATAATTAATCCCAAATTAATAAAGTGCGAGTCATACGTCCTTGGTGAATCTTCGGGAAGCGACCCATGAGATCCCCGAATATATTGGTAGTAAATCTGGTCGTCGGACTATACGAACACGTACATACCTAGTACTACATTTTTACCGATTTACAAGACATGATTTGCTTCTCGCAAAGCACCGTGCCTACCCAATTCTCCAGAAATATTCTTATTGGAATATGTGATCTATATCAGGCGTAGTATAAGTAGTATTGCGTATTTTGATCCAGTATCTGATGTCACGTGCTAGGCCTTGGGCTGGAATTGTGTCTGCCCCGTACGAAGCACATATCGGATTTCTGGTAACTAGTCTCTATTATCGGATAATCATGACCTAGTCATATTATCCCGATGACTATAGTACATAAGAGCACCAGTTCCGTATCCTACGTGATCATCATCTCCACTATGACTGGAGTGATACTTCCGTCTTGACATCACACCCAATATACTACGATTCTCAATATACCTAGAAGAGGCGTACACAAAACCTGTTAAAGCCTTGGACGACCAAAACCAAAGTATATTAATTGTCGCAAGTATTATCGGTGCAAGTCTCAGGTTAAGACCAAATACACCTACCCTGATTCGGACTTCCATAGACACATAGTCATACAACCAATGGAATTCTAAACACAACCTCCTATTACACTTGCATGAGTATCCTATACCCAAATATATGAGAACTATACAGTTATGCTCCCACAACGCGCACAAGTGTAATACTAGTCTTTTACACATTATCGATGTCCAATCTCGATAATACTCTGACTATGGATATTTAATGATTAAACCTTCGTGGATTGATACTGTCTCATATCATCTCAATCCGGAACTAATCATATGGACCTTTCATCCTTTATACATCTTGGTAATCTAATTACAAATGATGAAAGAGCAATTTCCTTTGTCACATAGTTAATTTGTACAACAACACCATGATCTGTACAAAATAGTGATGCTATGGGACATATTGTCCAACAATCTCCCACTCGGCCTATAGCCAATCACTCAAGTGTCCTACACTTGAACTATGTACGGTTCGCTCAAATTTCTGCTAAGGAAAGGCTTTCGTCAGCGGATTTGTATGATTATCATCTGATGCGATTTATTCAATCATCACATCGCCACGATGTATGATCCAAACGAATCAGATGTATAATTGAAGTATATATCTGGATCGTTGATGAGACCATTAATTCTTTAGCCTGTACTGTAGCCTAGCTCAGCTGCTAACAGAACTACTCCTAATCTTATTAGGATTATTATCAATCCAGAAGGTTTCTACTGCTACCTCAGCTGCAGCAATAATCCACTTTTGTTGTTTATTCGGTAACAGTATTTTGCATGGAAGATTTCCAGCTCACTGTTCCGTTATTCAAACTTTATAGTACCGTTGTTACGACTTATAGTCGTTTTTTATCGGTTAGGAAACTTGCAGTAGTGAACCCAGTCACTTCAAGTTCTCATTCTCTATAGTATAAGAAAGCATCCTTAGTTCCTCTAAGATACTTAAGGATGTTCTTAACATCAATCCAATGACTATCACTTGGATTGGCGTGATTGTGACTCAATATGCTCAAAGTATATGAGACACCAGGTCGCGTACATTTATTTCAATGTACGAGTTCTCAAAGAGTGCCAACAACCTTTAGATCTATCCCAATAGATCTTTATTCCTAGAATAAAGGTCGTTTCTCCCAAGAATTATACGGAGAATTTTTCATGAAAGCCAAGCTTTCACCGATTGTATTATGGGAATATCATTTCCAAGAAATGATATGTCATCATTATACATGACATTCATTGTCAGTGCGCTCCCACGAACCTCCTTATATACACAAGAATCATTTTCGTTTTGAATTAAATCATACACCATTATGATTACATCAAAACGATAATTCCAAGAACTCAATGCTTGCTTCAATCTTTCCATGGATTGAGTTAGCTTGCAAACTTTGTTTGCTCGTTTTGGCATGACAAAACCATCAGAATGTTGAAAACATCCTCCAAAAGGTTTCCATTTAAGGAAAACGGCTTTGACGTTAAGCTGGCATATTTCATGAATGAAACATACAACATAAGCAAGCATTATCCAAATGGATTTATCCATGGCAACAGGTAATATGTTTCTTTGTAATCGACACAATGTTGATAACGATACATTTTCGCTACAAGCCTAGCTTAGTACGTTGGTATGTTGCCTTCCATGTATGTCTTTCTTGAAGACTTATATAGTACCAATAGGCACAATGCCTTGCGGTACAACAACTAGTATCCAAACTTAGTTGATATACATGGGATCCATTTCGGACATCATGGCACTTTTCCATAATAGGGATTCGATACCTTGTATCACTTCCTCATACGTAGTTAGTTCGTATTCCTCAATAAGATTGACATCTTTATGAGGTGAGATCAGAAACCCATACCCCAGGTTGTTTTCTGACTCTCTCCGTCCTACGCGGTTCTTGTGTATTCGAAGATTATTGGTATAGTTTCATCATTGATGAACTATTTGTGTTCCATTAAGGACTTGGTGCCTGGAATAGTATTACTCCGATTTTCATCGAGTTTTACTATCCTCCCACTTACCACTGCATATCGGTATTCATTTTAGGAAAACCGCATGGCGAGCAATAATTACATTGTTCTCTTGTGAGTTGTATAAGTACTATACTTTTGGTTTCCCTAGGATAACCTACAGTTTAGGCACTTATCCGATTTGGGTTCTAGTTTGGTATCATCCAAACTTATGCCTAGCATACCCAAATCATCAAGAATGAGAAAACCTAGTTTCTTTCATGTTCATATCTAATATGAAGTATGTCAAACAGATTTTATGGAACCTTATTCAAAATAAGTTTGGCACTGATTATGAGTATCCGTTGAAGGAAATGGTAGCTCAGAGCGACTCATGATTAACCTTATCATGTCCAACAAAATTCGGTTTTTCCGTTCGGACACACCGTCAAACTGACGTGTTCCGGGAGGAGTCCTCATTGAAAGAATACTATACTCTTTCAAGTATATGAGAAACTTATTGCTTAAGTATTTTCATCATGGTCTAACCGTGATGATTTAATACTTTAGCCGATCTGTTTTTCTACTTCGTGTCGAAACTCTTTGAATTTATCAAAAGTTTCTGATTTGTGTTTTGAAAGAAACACATAACCATAACGCGATGCCACATCCGTAAAGGTCACGAAACATTCATATCCTCCTCTAGCCTAGCTAGACATGGGCCCATTTATGTCACTATGAACGAGGGTTAACAGATCGGTGGCACTTGCACTTTTACCAAGTAAAGGTGTTATAGGCACTTTGCCTAATAAACTAGATTCGTAGACATTATTTGAATAGAATCAAATCCGTCCTAGTATCCACTCTTCAAAAGTGTGGATATACTAGTCTTGTTAATTGTGTCTCAAACAACAATGTCACTTATATGTCTCAACTGATTAAATCAGTTTGAGCTATTTGTTTGTCATGTTATACGTTTGAGATTTATTTATATATTAAAAATATAAATATTGTTATTCACATCTAATGTGATTTATCTCAATATCATCTTTATAAAATAAAACACTTTAGTGTTCTAGAATATAAAGGTATACCCGCAACGGGTTAAACCCTGATATAGAGATAATGTTTCTAGTCAAACTAGTTACATTGTAACAGTAACCTAATTTAAGTACTCACCCGAAGGGTATTTCCTAAACTTAGGTATCTACGGTTAAAACAGCGACTGTCGTCCCGTTTCCGACTCGCAGATAAATCTCAACTGAAGTCAATCTCCTTCTTATCAGCAGATACTGCACACCAGTATATATATTCATGTACCACACTTAATTTCTAAAATCCAACTTTAATACTAGTAGTGAACATATTTATGACAAACATATTTGAAGTCGGAGCCTTGCCCGTCTTCAATTCCTTCATCTCTGCCTTGTCCATACGGCAGTCACGCTTCTAGTGACCCCGTTTGCCACAGTTTAGGCAGACATTTTGGGATATGTCTTTTATCTTCCCAGAAGATTATAATGATTTTGCCTTTGCCCCTTTTCCACACCCCAAAAGCCTTGGCCTTCCGGAAAGTCGAAGTAAGGTGCGTCTTGTGCTTCTTGTCTTATTGTAAACTTTGGCTTTGTCTCCTTGAGTATAGCCATTAACTCTCCAAGAGTTTACTATTGCAATTTTTACTTCTAAGATCTAATGATAGATCTATGAAGATCCTTCAATTTCATTATCATACTTTAAGGATCTAATCCTTAGTTCTGATTAAGAAATTAATGAGTCTATTTGGCAAGCATAATGGATTAAGCACTAAAGTTATCATCACATGAATCTTCCAAAGATCATGCTCTACTATTTGCTCAACTCCGGGTTTAGGCCTAAGATGTTATATTATCAAATAAAGTAACTTCTTAGTTTTCAGGACTATCCTGAAGTTTTATTCCCAATTTGAAAATTAAAGTCGTTTAAATACATTTTCACCCAGGATTATGTTTTAAACACTAATCTTTCAATTATCTTGATTCTAATAGTCCAACTATTTAATCAACGATTTTAGGTACTATTTAATATAATGATTACTATAGTCCAACTATATAATCAACTATAATTAATAGGTTAAATTCAATTATATTGATTACTATAATCAATTATAAAATCAACTATTAATTGAAATGGTTAATTTAAATATATTGATTACTATAATCCAATTATATAATCAACTATAAATGAAATAGTTTGAATACAGTCCAACTGTTTAATTAAAACAATGATTAATTATTAGTCCAACTAATATACTAATGTAACGACAAAAAATTATAATGAGCGCGTATGGCAAGTAACTAAACAAATATTGCAAATTTAATACTTGCCTCCCACTATTTTTCGGCGAGCCTCTAACCCTATGTTGAGTACTCGGGAAACCTTGTTTCCTAGTGGGCTAGGATCCCGTTAAATAACACACAATCTTGACTTTGGCCAACAAATTGTATGATAATTAACTAGGTAGATCTCTAAGATCAATTGGATCTCATCCAATTCCTAGATCCAGTAGGTGGACATCCAAGTCTGAAACATATATCCCATATATGCCAATATATCCAATATATTGCCTAACCTTTTTCCTCTGAATCAACTAAGCCTTGGCTTTGGCACAACAAACTTAGTGATTCTAGTTAAGCGGAACCCATTGACCTTGGAAAGCTTCGTAATCAATGTCGATGGACAAGAAGTGATCTTGACTTTGGCCAACAAATCACAACTTGGACAAGACACCGATATGGAACAAAGCCTTCATGATTCAAACACATCCTCAACGGACAAAGGTCTTGACTTTGGCCAACAAACCAATGCCAGTCTTGGATCTTGAGTAAGAATCACTCAATGGAAGGAAAAATGCTTAATATGTTTTGAGGGTTTTTTCGCGTAATTGGTAACCAATTAATTATCTTTGTTAAGGTCCCATCATCATACACCCTTAAACATGCATTCTAAACACATAATAAGGCGCGTAAATAAATATAATAATGATATGCGGATGGATATTTAACACATTGTTCCTAGAACAAATCTCTTCATTTCCTTTCTCCCGCTAGCACAAGTATTACTTCTACCCGATTACATAACACTTCTAAAGAAACCTCATTTACATTGAGAGGAATAGGTGTGAAGAGAAATACACAGAGTCAAGAGGTAATAGGCTGGCCACGCATGTCGAATTTAATAAATTTTAAATTTATTACAACAATTTCCAAAATTGCCCTCACCCATCTAATATCCATTCGATATGCATTATTCATACATCGCATCCATGTATTCACACAAAGTATGTTATCAATTAATCTAATCCATTTAATTAATCTGAATATTAATGACCATCCAATGTTCAAACAACGATTTGATTTTGCTCGAGTCCAATTCGTTTTGCGAATAAGTACTCAAAGTACGAATTCTTGAATTATACTAAACTACTACATTAAATCCAATTTAATTTGTACTTAATACTAATTCTATATTAATTCTAAATTAAATATTTACACTTTTTAATGTACCTTTACGACTTAGATTCTAAATCTAATCTTTACGGGTCTCAAAGCCCGATTAACATCCAATGTCAATTTAATTTAAAGTCCAATAGGCTTTTAATTAATTTCATAAGGCATGAACTTTTGGTCAATATGGGTCAAACCCAAATACCAAAACCCATTTAAGGAATCACCCTTATTTGCCAAGAAACCAATTTAGGCCCAATTAATATTAAAGGTCCATTAAGTCATAATTGGACTTTATGGATATGGTTTTGGGCCCAATTTTTAATCCAACCAATTAGCCTAAACCAAACTTGCACCAACCAAGCCCATTAAGCCCAATTACAACTTTAAAAGCCCAATTCCAAATTTGGCTCAATTAATTAACTTACAAAATTCCAAATTTCACAATTAATTAATTTAAAGTGTATGCCATAATTAATTAACCAAATTAACATTTCCAAAATACTAATTCACTCAAGTAATTATGCTCTTTATCATCAAAACATGTCCAACACATTTGAATCAAAAAATCACTCATTTTACATGCTATGTCATTCACGACATTTTGGGGATTTCTTTGTCCGATTCGGTTTTAATCCAATTAAATCCTAAATCAACATTACCCAATGTTTTCCAACTCATCCAATGATCAAAATCAAAAAATACCATGACTTAGGGCAAGCTACTAGTTTCGGCCAAGCCTCACATATTAGGGAAAAATTGATCCAATCATTATTTCATGAAATTGATCATATACAACTTCAATACATCATCATTCAAGCATACTCAATCAATTAATTTTATCAAATCATGCTCAAATTGATTTTACCCAAATTTTACCCTAGTTCATTTCATGCTCAAAATGGCTCAAGATACCATTGTTGGGTTTCTATTAAGTCCCAATGATCAATTCAAGCAAGAAATCATGTGTGAATACTCAACGAAGAATGGCGGAAACATACTTACATTGATCGGATTTGGCGATGCGAGGAACAAAAAAACTTTTCTCCCCTCCATGGTGCTCACGGCAGTGGACTGGTTTTGTGCTCTAAGAAATTCGGTCACCACCTCCATTGATGCTCCAAGCTCCAAGCTTTGCAAATGGTGATTCCAAGCTTATAAGTTAGTTCCCTATCACCTTAGATGACCCTCCATGTGCTAGCATTGGCAAGATTTGCCACAAATCTTCCATTTTCTTTCTTAGTGTTCTCGGTTTTGAAGAACAAAAAGGAGAGAAATGGCCTCTTGGCCGAATGCAAAGAGATGAGAGAAGGAAGGCCCTTGGCCGAATGTGAGGGAGAGAGAGAGGTGAGTGTGTGTTGGTTATTTGGTTTCCAAAACCTAATACCAAAAATCAAAACCAAAAAGTTGTAAAAGCCTTTCCAAAATTCAATAAATTTTGGAGCCAAAATTTGGCAATTAATTCCAACAACTCACATCACTCATGAATAGTGACTGGTTGTCAATCACTCAAAATGACAAGACATCCATCACTTGAATGACGAGTGATGTGACGCGTGATGTGACTTGTGGGCCGCACTTGAATTCGAAATACAAGTGCGCCCGCAAACACTCCCGGGTTCGGGTTCGCTAATTCCAAATTAACGAATTTTCTGTTGCGACGTAATTAAATAATTATGCATAGCAAAATTACTATTCACGTCGCTAACGAATTAATTCTAAATTAACTCGTTCGCCCGAATTAAAATCTAATTTTAATTCCGCGTTGAAATCCAATTTCGTATAATATATCGAATATATTATTTTATCGATTAATTCCAAATTAATCGTTCTCTCTCTTTAATTAATATTTTATCCCAGATAAAATATCTCCTTAATTAATCCGAGATTAATTTTCTATCTCTCTTATAATTAATCCCAGATTAATAAAGCGAGAGTCATACGTCATCGGTGAATCTTCGGGAAGCGACCCATGAGATCCCCGGATATGTTGGCAGTAAATCTGGTCGTCGGACTATCTGAACACGTACGTACCTAGTACTACGTTTTTACCGATTTACAAGACATGGTTGGCTTCTAGCAAAGCACCGTGCCTACCCAATTCTCCAGAGATATTCTTATTGGAATATGTGATCTATATCAGGCGTAGTATACATAGTATTCCGTATTTCGATCCAGTATCTGATGTCAAGTGCTAGGCCTGGGGCTGGAATTGTGTCTGCCCCGTACGAAGCACATATCAGATTTCTAGTAACTAGTCTCTATTATCGGATAATCATGACCTAGTCATATTATCCCGATGACTGCAGTAAATAAGAGCACCAGTTCCGTATCCTACGTGATCATCATCTCCACTATGACTGAAGTGATACTTCAGTCTTGACATCACACCCAATACACTACGATTCTCAATATACCCAGAAGAGGCGTACACAGAACCTGTTAAAGCCCTGGACGACCAAAACCAAAGTATATTGATTGTCGCAAGTATTAGCGGTGCAAGTCTTAGGTTAAGACCAAATACACCTACCCTGATTCGGACTTCCATAGACACATAGTCATACTACCAATGGAATTCCGAGGGGTCTATCCGGAGCGAAGCTGTTCCCGTACCATCGGTAAACACAACCTCCTATTACAATTGCATGAGTATCCTATACCTAAATATATGAGAACTATACCATTATGCTCCCACAACGCGCACAAGTGTAATACTAGTCTTTTACGCATTATCGATGTCCAATCTCGATAATACTCTAACTAGGGATATTTAATGATTAAACCTTCATGGATTGATACTGTCTCATATCATCTCAATCCGGAATTAATCATATGGACCTTTCATCATTTATACATCTTGGTAATCTAATTACAAATGATGAAAGAACAATTTCCTTTGTCACATAGTTAATTTGTACAACAACACCATGATCTGTACAAATAGTGATGCTATGAGACATATTGTCCAACATGGGCCTCACAGGCCACTGCGCTAGGCCCGCGTGAGCGCCACCTGCAGGTCGGAATCTAAATTTTTTGATGGCCAAGCGTTGTCTCTCCCTCCCGGTTCCAATGTCGGTGACAGTTCATCAATCGGGCCGGATCAACGAAAAATCGAGAAAAACCATAAAAAGTTCCTTACCTGAATCTCTATGAAAATAGGAAGTTTCCCGAGATTAATCCACCGTCAAAATGATCCTCTTATCGAGATCTATGTTTTCCCCAAAAGACCCGGTCGAGATCGGATCCGGATCGGACGGATCGGGGTAACTCTCTATCTTTTATCTTTTTTTCTTCTTTTTCTTTCATTTCCCTGTTACTCTCTCTCTCTCTCGATGGTGGTTGGGATATGAAAGAAAAAGAATGCAATTTTTCTTATACAAATAAGTCAATTATCACTTATTTCCCTCAACTTGCCCATTTGATCAATTTTAATCCAAACTTTTGCTAACTAAATAATTTAGTCCTTAAATTTCCACCCACCAAAATTAATAAATTAAAATATAATTAAAATAAATTCGGGGTGTTACAACTTCATCACATTCATCGATGAATTTTCTTGTTATGATCATATTAATATTCTTATTGAAAATTCAAAATCTTTAAATGATTTTATAGCCTTTAAGGCTATGGTAGAGCTTCAAAAGGACAAGAAGATTAAACGGTAAGATTAGATAGATGTGGTGAGTATTATGGGTGTTATAATAAAATTAGGCCTAATCCTAGACCTTTTGCAAGATTTCTCCAATATTGTGGTATACAATGCCTAGGATACCTGAATAAAATGGAATTTTAGAAAAACAAAATCGTACTCTTCTTGACATAGTGCGATGTATGTTTAGTAACTTCAATTTATAATAAAATGGATTTTCGTCTCAGTGGCAGTTTCGAGATAACTCACCCGAGACAATCTGTCACACCCCCGTCCCCTTAGGTAGGGTAGGGGTGAGACGGAGACTAGAAACTGGCAGAGTTTCCCCTGTAATATGGACTAATCCTCCAAATACAAGGAAAAATCTAAACTGAAAATATCATCATAACATATGATCTCCATGATCCAACTCAACATAATATCCATGAAGGAAACACAAAATCCTCAGTATCAAATAAAAGCTCAATTCCTAACATTAGACAACAAATTCTTCCAAGAAAAATACATAACAAAGACACTCTACTGTTGGCACAATCTTTCTCTACTGGCAGGAAATGATGACGAAGTAGCAGATGGAAAGGATAATCTACTAAACTGCTGAACCTGAAATGTTAAGGAAAGGGGTAAGCTCACGCTTAGTGCAATGGATCACAGCTTAGTGCCGTGGATAAACAAGTAACAAGGTGGACCGAACAAGTCTTTCATAATATAAATAAATACATAAGCTGTAAATCGATATCTCAAACATTTACTTGAAATCGTAAATCTCATTCTTCATAAAACTCAAATCATAAATCTCATTTCTCATAAAGCTCATACTGCTAAAAAATACTCTGTAATGATAAATCTGTTTATTCATCTATATGCACAACCTCATGACAATATGGCAAAGCTGGCAACATGGGGCTTCCCCACGGCAAAACTGGCATCCGGAGCAAACTGGCAACGTGAGACCTTATCTCACGGCAATAACTGGCAACATGAGACCTTATCTCACAACAATAATCTGGCACATATAAGTACACGGGGTGCATCCTAACATAAAAATCATTTCCAAAATTCATGCTCATATATCTCAAATCATGCAAGTTTCTCATATATCACAAACACATGATTTCAACATAATCAATATTCGATCCACACCTTATAGTAAAAATATAAACTTTCTAAAAACAAACTCATTTAATGCATTACCTTAAAAATTCATTTAAGAAAACATACATACTATATCCTTTTGAAAACATCAATGTTACAGGCTTATCCACGCACCTGGTGAGCTGACTACAGATAAAGAAACTAGGCAGCAGGACCATCCATGCTTACAGTATCACGATCACCTAACAGACAAAAGAATTTACTATAAGGAACATAATCCTAACTAGAATAGATGAAAGAATATGTGAGAAACGTGGTTCGGTCGCTCTCGTAAACTTAACGAAAATTAAGATTCGGAGGTCCGTTACTACTCGGAATGGTTTGAAAGTTCACGGAGGAGAATCGGGAAATCGGCGGCAGAATTCTGCCTGGCGCGTGGGGTCCACGCGCCTCCCCTTCTGCCTGCGCGTGGGCCTCACGCGCTGCCACATGAGGCGCGCGTGAGCGCCACGCTCCGGTCGGATGAAGAAAATTCCGATGGTCGATCATTCATCTTCTCTTCCCGGATCTAATGCCGCTGACGGATCATCGATCGGAGTTCCGGATCAACGGGAAATCAAGAAAAACCACAAAAAGTTTCTTACCGAGATCTCTACAAAAATTGGAAGTTTCCCGAGATGAAACCACCACAAAAATGATCCTCTCGACGAGATCTACACTTTTCCTTAAGGACTCGTTCTGGTTTGGACTACGGATCGGCCGGATCAGGACCAAAACCTCTATTTCTCTCTTTTTCTTCTTTTCTTCTTTTCTCTCTCTCTCTCGCCTGCTACTGACTCTTCTTCTCTTTCTTTTTTTTTTCCTTCTGATTTCTATATTAGGCTAATAGTAATAAAAATAATTAATAATAATACAAAATATCTATACTCATAAATTACCAAAATGCCCTCACTTATAAGGGTAAAATCGGAAATCATCACTTTTGAAGCCCTTCTGATGCGATTCTCGAAATGTGTTCAACGCGAAAGTTGTTCGTCTCAGAAAAATGAGTCTGATGGTTCAAGAATCAACTCAATCGGAGTTCATTTACTAAATTCATGCCCAAAACTGTAAATTATACGCATATAGTAAAAATCACGTAACTGATTCTTGGTCCCCACGCGCTTTCCAACGCGACGAAAATTCATTTCATATTATTCTGATTCATATTCCATCACTAAAACACTTATTATTCATTATCATTCTATTCCAAGACTATATCGTCAGTCTGGGAATCTCCTAAAACAGTCCCGAAAATCTGGGATGTTACACAATCCTCATTCAACCTTGATTTTTTTTTTTGTTATGGGAGACCAAAAGTAAATGTAGAAAAAGATAAATTGAACACAAATTTCGACAGAGAGAGTTTATGTGGTTTGGCGGAGTGAATCCAATATACATCCACAGGCACAAAGTGGGGTATTGCTTTTTATTACCAAACCGAGCTCAACCGACCTGTTTTCAGGAAGGGTCTAAAGAAACCGAGTTGTTTGTCTAAGTTCCTTTTACAAATAGTGCTCCCTCTATTTATTACAAATTTTGCTCTTCATTACAAATGAGACTAACTTTCCTTTATATACTAAGTGAATTGCAACACTATTCCCATACTTCCCTGACGTCATCCACGTGATTCTCCGGATGATTGACAGGCTCTCTGCCCCAAGACTGCCTAGTCGAAAGTAAACCTGCCACCTGATGGCTTGTCAAATCACCTTATTTTATACACCACCACACACAATAATAATGATGCCAGCCTGTGAAGAGTTCACAAACAGTGGTGTATGTTAGAGGGAAAAGTCCAAACTACCATGTTCACATATTGGTCGTCAAGAGGTCGATACGATGATCGGCTGAATTACCCAAGCTACTCCCGACCTGATCTGAAATATATGAGCCACCCATCACGGTACAAAAGGAGGAACATAACTGAACCGAGCTGTCTGGATAAAGTGGTCGGCCTCGTACTCGATGTTGTCGGTCTCTGAAACTCGAATCATGTTGTCTGCTGGTTGGTCAGATCCGGGGAACCGGGTCTGGTTTCTCTGTCTGGCCAAGGAGTAACCAATACCCCCAGTGTTGGAAAATTATGACCCATAGCATCATTATTTGTACAAAACATGGTGTTGTGGTACAAATTAACTATGTGACAAAGGAAATTGCTCTTTTATCATTTGTAATTAGATTACCGGGATATATAAATGATAAAAGTCCATATGATTAGTTCCGGATTAATAAGATATGAGACAATATTAATCCACTAAGGTTTAATCATTAAAAAATCCCTAGTCGTAGTATTATCGAGACTGGACATCGATAATGCGAAATAGACTAGTATTGCACTTGTGCTCGTTGTGGGAGCATAACGACATAGTTCTCATATATTTAAGTATTGGATACTTATGCAAGTGTGATAGAAGGTTGTGTTTACCGATGGTAAGGAAATAGCTTCGCTCTGGATAGACCCCTCGGAATTCCATTGGTAGTATGACTATGTGTCTATGGGAGTCCGAATCAGAGTAGGTGTATTTGGTCTTAACATGAGACTTGCATCGCTAATACTTGTGATAATCAGTATACTTTAACAGGTTCTGTGTACACCTCTTCTGGGTATACTGAGAATCGTAGTGTATTGGGTGTGATGTCAAGATAGAAGTATCACTTCAGTCATATGGAGATGATGATCACGTAGGATACTGAACTAGTACTCTTAAGTACTGCAGTCATCGGGATAATATGACTAGGTCATGATTATCCGATTAAAGAGACTAGTTACCAGAGATCCGATATGTGCTTCGTACGGGGCAGACACAATTCCAGTCCCACGCCTAGCATGTGACATCTGATACTGGATTGTAAAACACAATACTACGTATACTACGCCTGACATAGATTATATATTCCTTAAAGAATATTTCTAGAGAATTGGGTAGGCACGGTGTTTTGCTAGAAGCCAACCATGTCTTGTAAATCTGTAAGAACGTGGTACTGGGTACGCACGTATTCAGATACTCTGATGACCGGATTTACTGCCAACATATCCAGGGATCTCATGGGTCGCTTCTCGAAGATTCACCGATAACGTATGACTCGAATATAATTAATCTGGGATTAATTGGAAGAGAGAGAAAATTAATCTGAGATTAATTACGGTGAGAATTAATCTGGGATTAATTGCGGAAAGAATTTATCTGGGATAAAATTCAATTAATAGAGAGAGAACGATTAATTCGGAATTAATCGATAAAATAATATATTCGATACATTAAATGAAATTAGATTTCATGACGGAATTAAAATTAGATTTTAATTCGAGCGAACGAATTAATTCGCGAGCGACTTTAATAGTAATTTTAACTAGGCACAATTACTTAATTAAATTGATTTAATTAAGTCGCAACGGAAAATTCGTTAATTCGGAATTAACGAACCCGAGCCCGGAATATGTTTGCGGGCCCACTCGGATTTTGAATTAAAGTGGGGCCCACACTTGTCACATCACCTAGTCAACTTTATCAACTTTTTGTTGATAGAAGTTGGTGAGATTTTGATGGTTGCTTGTTTCTTACACAAGCATTATTAAAATTGATGTGAAAGTGACATATATCATTTTTTTAATTTTGGTAATTGATATTATTGATTTTGAAAAATCAAAAACACATCTCACTATTTCTTCTCTCCTTGGCCGAAACTTGGCCTTCTTTTTCTCTCAAAATGCCGTGAGCCTAGGGCTTATTTGGTTCTTGATTTTGCTTCAAAATCTTGCAAGCTAACACTTCACAATGAGTCATTCAAAGGTGTTAGAGACACTAACCATTGAGTTTGGAATTCAAGAATAAGCTTGGAAGCTCAACATACATCAAAGGAGAAGCTTGAAGCAACTACACAAAAGGTTGGAAATTTTTGTTATCTCCTACATCCATTCAACCGAGCATTGTAAGTATTTTCCGCTACTTTATTTTGCGTATTCACATGTTTTATGCTTAATGATCTTGGTTATTATTCTTAGAGAACCTAACACCCGAAACATTCATCCTTCCAAAATGAGAAATTATATCTCTGCCCTTGCAGCGCTGTTCAAATACTTTTCAAAAAAATCACCATCAACCTTTGTCCCCTAGTTCTCGGTTCCAACAAGTGTACGAGTTGGTACCGGTAACTATAAAATCAGAAGTGTGATATCAATGGTGGTCGGCTTCAGGAACCATATAGAAAACTACCTCGGCTTTCAGTCAGGTCGCCCCCGGTATCTTCATGTGCTCGGTCACCGAGAATTTTGATGTCCTTTCAAATGACTTTGTAACTTGAAACAAATCCCCTATTTACCCTTCTGGCAGCCACCTATCGGAAACCGTAAGCCATTATATCCTCTTAAATGCCCATCAAATCATCTCTAAGGTTTAATCTGATCATGACATTTGTCAACCATCCGTAACCCTCCTGCCAAAAACCAAAATAATCGACCGTTCAAGGGACAGCCGAAAAGTTTTCAATCTCAACCGTTCATTACAATCTGAGTGGATGGAGCCTGGAAATGACACGCTGTGCATATCCAACACCTCTCCCTGATCCAACGGCCAAAAATGCCCCGAGCTGACTATAAAAATGTGAAGCAATACACCTTTCTCTCTTATATATTTTTGAATGCTTCATTTCCTGTTTCCCACACTTAGTATAATTTCAACTTTCAACTTGCTAACTTGCTCTTCCGAATCCGAGTGTGAGAAGAAATTTCGATCCCGACCAATTCAAACCTGGCCATAAGGGGAATACTTCATCCTCGTGTCGATGATATGCACTCGGTGGGACACAACCCGACCCCGAGCTAAACACTTGGCTCATGGGGAATGTTACCTCCCCGGACCAGTAAGAGTCCAGCCATGACGGAATGCTCCATCCCCATGCCGATGATATGCACTCGGTGGGACGTAACCCGACCCCGATCTAGTGGAATAGATAGCCTCGGTGGAACAAATCCAGCCCCGAGCTGGTGGAACAGATAGCCGCAACGGAACAAATCTAGCCCCGAGCTGGTGGAACAAATAGCCTCGACGGAACAAATCCACCCCCAAGCTGGTGGAACAGATAGCCTCGGCAGAACAAATCCAGCCCCGAGCTAGTGGAATAGATAGCCTCGGGTAACAAATCCAGCCCCGAGCTGGTGGAATAGATAGCCTCGGGGAACAAATCCAGCCCCGAGCTGGTGGAACAGATAGCCTCGGTGGAACAAATCCAGCCCCGAGCTAGTGGAACAGATAGCCTCGGCGGAACAAATCCAGCCCCGAACTGGTGGAACAGATGAGACTTAATCGCGAGGGAAGAAATTTCAACCTCCGAGGCTCGACGGATCCCGGCACAGACATCCCTTTGCCGGACATCAGCAAAAACAAAAGGGGAAACATATAAGGTTAGCACAATGGAGGTGACTTAGCACATACTCCACACAGACCCCAAAAGATAGCTCGGGTGCCCCAAGGTAGCGTCCTGCCTGGTGCCTCCCAAAATAAAATTCTGAACCTTACAATTCAGCGTCCCGACTAGCCGGGCTACGGATCAGTGAGCGGCCAAAGCCATGAAGGCATAAACCTCCTCATGATGGGCGGCTCTGGAGTCTGCAAACGCTATGAGGGCAGAAACCTCCACATGTTATGCTTCTCCTGATCCGAGGCGGTTAGGTAAATTAACTCACGGGGGAAGAAACCTCATCGTGTTCGTCATCCCTAGGTGGTGTGTGAACTCGGTTAGGCAGATAACTCACGGGGGAAAAAACCTCCCCGTGTTCGCCATCCCGGAGGTGGTACAGAAGCTCGGTTAGACAGATAACTCACGGGGGGAAAAACCTCCCTGTGTTCGCCATCCCGAGGTAGTTCCTCAAAAATACGAGTCATGTGGTAGTAATGCTCCAACCTTGGGGGTTTGATAATGACACCCGGGTTTGGCGTGCCACTAGAGGTTCGTGCTTTTCCCACAGGCACTTCATCCTTTGATGCGTTCTGGATCATCAAGGTGAAAGGAGCCAGGTCGGAACACTTCTACCCAAGGTTTTGATAATGGCACCCGTGATTGGTGTGCCACGGGCTTGGTGACCTTCCTAGCTACCGATCACTAATTCGCATCGAGCACATCCCAAGAATATTGAACATGGCTTTCGCATTCAATTAATATACAAGTAAAGTGGACAAGTTTTTTAATTTAAAAGAGAAAGTTTTATTCTTATTCAAGGGACCTACTGCCCATCTTATAACTCTCTGGGGGTCATTTTAAGATAAGCTTTCGTAATCATTTCTGGTTCTTATCGTGTAGTCCGATCACATCTTCTAGTCTGAGCTTGATTCTGAAATCTCCCGACCGTGTTGACAGGAATCCCCCAACTGGACCTTCTAGAATCCATTCTGAGTAAATCTGGGAACCCGGTCGGGATCTTCTGTTCTGACTCCTTGTGGCCCGCCCCGTGGGCTTCTTCTTCTTTCCTCTCATTCGAGGAGGCCACCGCGCTGAACGAAGGGGGCCTTGATAGATGCCGACCTCGTGCCTTTGGCCGACTAGTTCCCTGGCCGATCCATGAGCACTACCTCCGTCGAGAAACTGAGGACTTGGCTGGCCGAACAGCCACCGCGCCTTCTCTTGGAGGAACTTGTTCAGCTACGACCGGCGGCGGGCAACCGTCACCCATTTTGGACGTTACATTTCATTCTACAACTTAGTCCTAATGGGTGATCGTTGGCATCATTTTTTACATTTCATTCTACAGCTTAAAGGTGAGAGCCACTGCTGCCCTAACTCCTTGGGCTTTCCTTCCCCTGTCTATACCACCATCGTCAATCTTCCTTCTACTTATGATCTCTTTCCTTTTTCCACTCTGACCACCTTCTTCTCGTTCTCATTCATCCAATCTTCCTTTCACTTTCCCAAACCACTCTGCTGCTGAACTCTCTGACAACCCATGATTTTCGCCTTCTGTCATCGTCTTACTATGCAAGCTATTTTTTATTTTGTCCCCACAGACAGCGCCAACGGTTGACGGATGATTTTCGTCCCAGAGGCAGTTTCGAGACAATCCTCCTTCAACCTTGAATTTGTTTGGTTATGGGAGACCAAAAGCAAATGTAGTAAAAGACAAATTGAACACAAAGTTCGACAGAGAGAGTTTACGTGGTTCGACGGAGCGAATCCAGCCTACGTCCACAGGTACAAAGTGGGGTATTGCTTTTTATTACCAAACCGAGCTAGGCCGAACTATTTTCAGGAATGGTCTAAAGAAACCGAGCTGTTTGTCTAAGTTCTTTTTTACAAATAGTGCTCCCTCTATTTATTACAAATTTTGCTATCACTTACAAATGAGACTAACTTTCCTTTATATACTAAGGGAATTGCAACACTATTCCCATAATTCCATGACGTCATCCATGTGATTCTCCGGTTGATTGATGAGATCTCTACCCCAAGATTGCCTCGCCGAAAGTAAACCTACCACCTGACGGCTTGTCACATCACATTATTTTATACACTGCCACACGCTATAATAATGATGCCAGCCTGTGAAGAGTTCCCAAACAGTGGTGTATGCCATGGGGAAAAGTCCAAACTACCATGTTCACATATCGGTCGTCAAGAGGTCGGGCAGATGATTTGTTGAATTACCCAAGCTACTCCCGACCTGATCCGGAATATCCGAGCCACCCATCACGGTATAGGAGGAGGAATAAAATTGAACTGAGCTGTCGGGATAAAGTGGTCGGCCTCGGACCCGATGTTGTCGATCTCTGAAACTCGAATCATGATGTGTCTGCTGGTCGGTCAGATCCGGGGAACCGGGTCCGGTTTCTCTGTCTTGCCGAGGAGTAACCAATACCCCCAGAACATTCATCCTTCCAAAAGGAGAAATTCTATCTCTACCTTTGCCGCGCTGTTCAAATACTTGTCACAAAAATCACCATCAACACATTCTGAACCTGATACCTAGAAGTCAGTGCCCAAAACTCCTAATGATTTATAGTCAGAGAAGAAACCCAACTTAGATCATTTCCATATCTAGGGTTATAAAGCAGAATTGAAGCATTATAATCTTCAATTAAGGAAACTTGATTCAAGAACTATTAGTGGTGGTTTTAGATTCTATTGTCCTTCTCATACTACTAGAATCATTGAGTCTGATCATGCCATTTATTTTAAGGATGTCTATGATGATGAGACTTCTAAACTACGTAATGTTGTCTTGAGAGAAAAACATGTGGTTTTGCATATCTTATATTTTCTAGTTCTTGTAATGGGATTACCATATGTTGATCAGGCTGATGTTCCTCATGTTGATTCTAAATCTCATCGTGATCGCTCACGACTATAAAGGGTAATAATGTTGATGTGTAATTGAGGAAATCCGAGAGGGTCAAAAGATCGACTTGTAATCTATGATGACTATGTTATATGATTACAGGAATATAAGATTGATGTTGACATGTCATCTGTGTTGGAAAACCTTTTGAAGTTCCCGAAAAGTTAATTAATTCCATTAAGTAATTTGGTACTTCAAACGAAAGGTTTCATTAATGAATGATAAATGGCATACTTATCTCTTTTATTTTCTCTCTATATATAGAGAGCATTGTTTTCATTTTAAGTAAGAGAAAGAAAAATAATACACCAAGCGATTGGTAATTTTGCTCTGGTTTTCTTTGTTTTAGAAGAGTTCAAACACTTTTATGGTTCGTTGGTAACGGGTTTTGGTGGTGCCCATACTCGTTCGATTTCCGTTGTATCCTGGGAAACAATTGTCTCACGTTCTACTGCACCTTCGGTAGGGGACGAATTTGTTTTAAGGATATTGTTGAAATCAACAAGCCTTGGAATAGTGAAGATTTGGGTTGAATTCAGGGTCCGCTCGTGAGGGTCCGCTCATCAGCCTCTGCCTCCGCTCATCAGCCTCTACCTCTGCTCGCCAGCCTCTGCCTATGCAGTCAGCCTCTGCTGTCAGCGTCTGCCTCTACTCTCTGCCTCTGCTGTCAGCCTCTTCTGTTAGGGTCTGCCTCTGCTCTCTACCTCTGCTGTCAGCCTCTGCTCTCAGGGTCTGCCTCTGCTCTCTGCCTCTGCTGTCAGCCTCTTCTGTCAGGGTCTGCTATGTGGGTCTGATTTAGGGTCTGCCGAGAAGGTCTGATTTCAGGGTCTGCCGAGAAGGTCTGATTTCAAGGTCTACCGATAGGGTCTGCTAGGCTAAAATCAAGCCTATTTTGGATTTCCTTGTAACTACCAATCATTGTATTTGGAATATATGTAATACAGTCTTAAAACAAAATTCGTTCTGTGGATATGGAAATCAGTCCAAACACAGTTGATCCAAATGTGACAGCCTCTTCGGCTGGCCAAAGTGCTGTGGCAGCCTCTTCGGCTGGCCAACATGCTTCAGCCTCTGGGCTTAATCTGGCAGCCTCTGGGGCTGGCCAAGGTGTTGCTGCCATTATGGCTAGTCAACATGTTGGACATGTGAGCCATGTCAATCCCGTTGCTGAAAAACCTGAAAAATTCACTGGTCAGAATTTCAAAAGGTAGCAACAGAATATGTTCTTTTACTTGACCACGTTGAACCTTGTGAAGTTCCTAAAGGAAGATGCTCATGTACCCGCGGAGGGTGAAATTGACATCCAAGTGATCAGTGCGATAGACGCTTGGAAACATTCTGAATTCCTATGTAGGAATTATGTGCTGAATGGGCTAAGTGATTCCTTGTACGGTGTGTACGCCGGAATGAAAACAGCAAAAGGGCTTTGGGAATCTTTAGATAAAAAATATAAAACTGAGGATGCCGGCACTAAGAAATTTGTCGTAGGCTGATTCTTAGATTTTAAGATGGTGGATTCCAAAACTGTGATAAGCCAAGTACAAGAACTGCAGATTATTCTAGCAAAAATTCATGCTGAGGGAATGAGTTTAAGTGAAACCTTCCAAGTAGCCTCGATAATTGAGAAACTACCACCTGGTTGGAAAGATTTCAAGAAAAAGCACAAGCGAAAAGAAATGAGCATTGAAGACTTGGTTCTCAAGCTCAGCATTGAGGAAGATAACCGAGTATCCGACAAGAGAGGAATATCTCATATGGCCAAGGCAAATGTTGTTGAACATGGCCATAAGAACAAGAACCTCAAGAACAAAGGGTCAAAGATAGGCCCTCAAGGAGGCGTTTCCAAGAAATCAAAATTTCAAGGAAGATGCTTCAACTGTGACAAAATGGGTCACAAGTCTTCTAAGTGCAGACTGCCAAAGAAGAAAAAGAAACAAGAGGCTAATGTGCTGGAAAACATGACTCAAGATGTTTCAGACATTAACCTTTCTGTTGTGGTTTCTGAAATGAATCTGGTGGGTTCTAACCCAAGAGAGTGGTGGATTGATACTGGTGCCACTCAACATGTGTGCTCGGACAAGAGCATGTTTTCTTCATTTGAGCTTGCTGGTAATGGGGACAAAATATACATGGGAAATTCAGCAACATCTGAGATTGAAGGTCAAGGAAATGTGATTCTGAAAATGACCACTGGGAAAGAGTTGACTCTGAACAATGTTCTGTATGTACCAGAAATACGGAAGAATCTTGTGTCTGGATCGCTTCTGAACAAGCATGGATTCCGGATGGTGTTCGAGTCTGATAAAGTAGTTTTGACCAAAAATGGGATGTATGTGGGAAAAAGGGTATGTAACTGATGGGCTTTAAAAGCTCAATGTAATGGTTGTTAAACCCAAGAATATTAATAAATCTAGTTCTTCTGCTTATATTGTTGAGTACTCTAATCTATGGCATGGTAGATTAGGACATGTTAATTTTAATTCATTACGGAAATTAATTAACATGAATCACATTCCCAATTTTAAAATTGATAACAGACATAAGTGTGATATTTGTGTTGAGGCAAAACTAACTAGATCATCTTTTCATAGTATTGAAAGAAACTCTGAACCACTTGATCTAATTCATACCGATGTATGTGATTTTACTTCAATACAATCGAGAGGCAGTAATAAATATTTTATTACCTTTATTGATGATTGCACGAGATTTTGCTATGTGTATTTGATGAAAAGCAAGGATGAAGCTATAGAGAAATTTGTTCTCTATAAGAATGCAGTTGAGAACCAACTGAATAAAAGAATTAAGGAGTTAAGAAGTGATCGTGGTGGAGAGTATGTTTTTCCTTTTGAATCACTTTGTGAACAAAATGGAATCATACATCAAACCACAGCTCCTTATTCACCTCAATCCAATGGGATTGCGGAACGGAAGAATCGTACCTTGAAAGAGATGATGAACGCCATGTTAATCAGCTCTGGCTTACCTCAGAATATGTGGGGAGAAGCTGTTTTATCAGCTAATTACCTTTTAAATAAGGTACCACAGAAAGAAGTAGGGAAAACTCCTTATGAAATGTGGAAAGGAAGAGTACCTTCCTATAAATTCCTCCGAGTGTGGGGGTGTCTTGCCAAAGTCGTCATTCCTCCACCTAAGAAGGTGAAGATAGGATCAAAAACTGTTGATTGTGTTTTCATAGGATATGCACATCACAGTAATGCTTATCGATTTCTTGTGCATGAGTCTGTTATACCAGATATTCACAAGAATACGATAATGGAGTCGAGGAATGCATCCTTTTTCGAATATGTTTTTCCATGTAAAATAAATTCGAATGTAAATGTGCACAAACGGGCACATGAGACTATCATTGAAGATAGTCAGGCCCAAGAACAAATAAATGTTCCAGAGGATCAACAAGTTGTTGAACTTGAACCAAGATGTAGCAAAAGAGCTAGAACGGAAAAATCATTCGGTCCAGATTTTCTGATCCTTTTGCTAGAAAATGATCCTCAAAGCTATAACGAAGTTGTAAGGTCAGCTGATGGTGCTTTGTGGAAAGATGCCATCAATAGTGAAATTGAATCAATCTTACAAAACCACACCTGGGAGTTAGTAAATCTTCCTCCAGGATGTAAATCTTTAGGTTCCAAGTGGATTTTCAAAAAGAAAATGAAGGCAGATGGATCAATTGATAAGTACAAAGCAAGACTTGTAATTAAAGGTTACAGACAACGTGAAGGTCTTGATTACTTTGATACTTATTCTCCCGTAACGAGGATAAACTCCATAAGGATGATAGTAGCGCTTGCAGCTTTACGTAATCTTGAGGTACATCATATGGATGTGAAAACAGCCTTTCTGAATGGAGATTTATATGAAAAAATCCACATGGAACAACCTGAAGGCTTTATAGCTCCAGGACAAGAAGAGAAAGTCTGTAAGTTAGTAAAATCCTTGTATGGATTGAAGCAAGCTCCGAAACAATGGCATAAAAAGTTTGACAACACCATGTTGTCAAATGGTTTCACAATCAATGAATGTGATAAATGCATTTATGTCAGAGAGACAAAAGTTGGCTATGTAATTTTATGTCTTTACGTTGATGACATATTGATTGTCGAGAGTAATGTTAAAATGGTAAACTCTACCAGGAATATGCTGAAATCTAAGTTTGACATGAAAGACATGGGTCTCGCAGATGTCATTCTGGGAATAATGATCTCGAGAAGTCCAGATGGACTTATTCTTGATCAGTCGCACTATGTGGACAAGATTCTTGGTAAATTCAACAATGATGATTCTGCTGTGGCTAGAACTCCTTTAGATGTGCGTCTACACCTATCAAAGAATATGGGAGAGAGTATATCTCAAGTAGAATACTCTAGAGTGATCGGGAGTTTGATGTATTTATCCAGTTGTACCAGGCCTGATATAGCCTGTACAGTAAACAAGCTCAGCAGATATATGAGTAATCCATGGGTTGATCACTGGAAAACAATTGTAAGAGTACTCCAGTACTTACGTTTTACTCGTAATTATGGGTTGCACTATCATAGATATCCAGCTGTAGTCGAAGGATACAGTGATGCTAATTGGATATCTGATATGAAAGACTCAAAGTCTACCAGTGGCTATGTGTTTACACTAGAATGTGCAGCTATATCATGGAAATCCTCCAAACAGACTGTGATAGCCCGATCTACAATGGAATCAGAATTCATTGCATTAGATAAGTGTGCTGAAGAAGCAGAATGGCTTCGAAATTTTCTAGAGGATATTCCAAGTTGGCCTAAGCCAGTGCCAGCAATTTGCATTCATTGCGATAGTCAATCTACAATTGGAAGGGCACATAACAACATGTATAATGGTAAGTCTAGACATATTCGTCGTAGACATAATACCGTTAGACAATTACTCTCTACTGGAGTTATTTCGATTGACTATGTAAAGTCAAAGGATAACATTGCGGATCCGCTAACCAAAGGGTTAAACAGAGAGTTAGTTGAGAAATCATCGAGGTGAATGGGACTAAAGCCCGTTAGATAAATGTTTATTACGAAGGAAACCCCAAACTTGTTGACTGGAGATCCCAAGATCTAAGTTCAATGGGACAACCCACTCGTAATTGACATAATTGGTTCACTGTGGGGGTTACCCCCTAGTCCATTCCTATGGTGACATGCAACAGTGATGCTCGTATGGATCGAGGTTAAGCAAATGCTTTTAATGATTCTTATGCGTCGGGAATCCGAGCTGAGTATTACGAGATACTCTTAAATAAGAAATCACCTATGTGAGAGCGAAGTGGGGCCGCTTCAAAGGGAATTGTACATGGCACAATTCTTAGAAACTCTTGCAGAACCAGGTAGATTTTCATGGCCAAAATGAACATAATCATGAGAACTCAGATGTGTTAGGTAAAACCTCTGTGTGATATATGTTTTCCATTTACATGAACGACAGTACAGTTCAATGACATCGCGTCCACTATTAGCCAGTAAATGAGATATATTTTCACAAGGGAAGGTTCAAAGGCTGAGGCCTACCTATCCTATGCAGGTGTTGAACCGTTGAACTCTTCTAGGTCAAAATAAAATATTTCTAAAATATTTTTTTTATTTGACGGTTTCGCCAATTTCATTCATGTGGGGGATTGTTGGAAAACCTTTTGAAGTTCCAGAAAAGTTAATTAATTCCATTAATTAATTGGTACTTCAAACGAAAGGTTTCATTAATGAATGATAAATGGCATAATAAATGGCATACTTATCTCTTTTATTTTCCCTCTATATATAGAGAGCATTGTTTTCATTTTAAGTAAGAGAAAGAAAAATAATACACCAAGCGCTTGGTACTTTTGCTCTAGTTTTCTTTATTTTAGAAGAGTTCAAACACTTTTGTGGTTCGTTGGTAACGGGTTTTGGTGGTGCCCATACTCGTTCGGTTTCCGTTGTATCCTGGGAAACAATCGTCTCACGTTCTACTACATCTTCGGTAGGGGACGAATTTATTTTAAGGATATTGTTGAAATCAACAAGCCTCAGAATATTGAAGATTTGGGTTGAATTCAGGGTCCGCTCATCAGCCTCTACCTCGGCTCATCAGCCTCTGCCTCCGCTCGCCAGCCTCTACCTCTGCGGTCAGCCTCTGCTGTCAGCCTCTGCTGTCAGGTCTGCCTCTACTCTCTGCCTCTGCTGTCAGCCTCTGCTGTCAGGGTCTGCCTCTGCTCTCTACCTCTGCTGTCAGCCTCTGCTCTCAGGGTCTGCCTCTGCTCTCAGCCTATACTCTCAGGGACTGTCGTCAGGGTATGCTCTGTGGGTCTGATTCAAGGTCTGCCGAGAAGGTCCGATTTCAGGGTCTACCGATAGGGTCTGCTAGGCTAATATCAAGCCTATTTTGGATTTCCTTGTAACTACCAATCATTGTATTTGGAATATATGTAATACAATCTGTTCTACTACTTTTTAGGAGGCCATCAATGGTTCAGAATCCTCTTCTTGGATGCATGCCATGTATGATGAGATGGCATCCATATTTCATATGAGATGGATGTAAGTTGATTGGTTGCAAATGGATGTTTAAAACTAAAAAAGATGTCAGAGGTCAGGTAAAAAGATATAAGGCCAGACTTGTGGCAAATGGTTTCAGCAAGAGAGAATGTGATGATTATAAAGAAATCTTCTCACTTGATTATGCTAAAGACTCATTTCACATTATTATGAAACCTTCTCACTCGTTTCTTAAAGGAAGCTTGTCTGAAGATGTATACATGCAACAACTTGGTTTTGTTGAATTTGACGATGAAAACATGGTGTACAAACTTAATAAGCCTATCTATTGACTTAAATAGGCATCCAGATAGTGGTATTTAAATTTTCATGATATTATCACATCTTTTAGGTTCTAGAAGAATGTTGCAAATCAATACATATATTTAAGGGTAAATATATCTTTTGGTGCTTTAACTGGATAATATGTTACTTGTCACGTCTTGGTGGTGTAGGGCTAAGGATCTTATTTTGAGGTCCTGGGTTCGAATCCATGGAGTGCGTTTCTTGTAAGAGCTTGGAACAGTCGGAGGTTTTACCTGCTCCGCTTAAACGCAGAATGGGTGGTTTGGCGGCGGGATTTTCAACGATTCAAAAAAAAATGTTACTTGCTACTAATGACACTGATTTTTTACTTGAGGCAAAACACATGCTATCCTATCATTTCAACATAAGGGATCTTGGTAAAGCCCATTATGTCTTAAAGAATGAGATTCTTCATGATAGATTTAGAGGTATTCTTGGATTACCTGAGAAAGCAGATCGTATTTTAAATAGGTTTAATCTACAGAATTGTACACATGCAGACAGTCCCATATACTCAAGGGGTGTACACGTCTTGATATTGCTTATATATTTGAGAGACGCCACTAATTTTGTTTTGATATATAATGTAATACATGTTTATTTTCTTAATTTATATACTTATTTTATATCATTATTTTTTTTTTGAAAATGAAAGAGTTCAAAGGTTTTAAAAATTTTAATACCCTTTTATTTTCTTGATTTATAAACTTATTTTTTATGATTTATTTTGAAAAGGAAAAAGTTTATTATTTTTGAATTTTTAAACCTAATTGACTTCTTAAACATATTTTTTGAAAACGAAATGAATCCCTTAGTAAAAGAATTTTAGAATAATAACTATTTTGTTTTCAATTTAATTTAATGCTCTTTATTGCTCCTAATATTTGTTTGAAAACATTTCAAACATTTTCAATTACGGAATAATTAGGGTTTCCGTAAATCAATTAAAAAAAAAAATTTACATACATATATAGATAGTATTGTTGAGAGATTTGATTTCTAATAGAGGAGATATCTCCTACAAGAATTAGACACTTTAGCGTCGAAATAATTCGACGCCATAAGTCAAAGTTTCGACGCAAAATAAAATTAGCGTCGAAATAATTAGACGCTAAAAATGGACGCCGAAATGTCGACGACAATCACTTTTAGCGTCGAAATAAATAAATGCAACGCTAAAAACTATATATTTGAGTCCAATTTTTTTCGACGCTAAATTAAATATTTTGACGCTATATGTTATATTTAGCGACGACATAATACGACGCTAAAAGTCAACCTTTTAGCGTCGACATGTTTCGACGCTAAAGTATATTAAAAAAGTAATATCTGTATACTTACAGCGGCGGTTTTTATGTTCATATTAGCGTCGAAATTTTCGACGCCAAAAGTCAATTTTTAGCGGCGAATTAGTCGACGCTAATAGTTAAAAAATTTGTTTAACTCCGTTGACAATGCATCCACTGTACTCATAAGCCTGCTTTTGAGGCCCATAAGCCAAAGAAACCAACGAGGATTGCGAGTCCAATTGACCATTTTGCACTTGGTTGTTAATCTGACAATGAGAGAAATATATGTGTTAATATAACAAATTGAAATGTTTAATGTTAGGATAAAAATAAATATAAAATATTATAACTTACAGTTGTCTCAAACCATTTAGGAAATTCTTTTTTGTGTGTTCCATCAACATTGTGGTCACCACCACATTGTAGCATTGTTAGATGTTGCCTACAATAAATTATCACGGTTAATGTATGGCAAAAATACATTAGTTATGCACCAGAAAAACTTACGTTAAATATGGTTGCACTTCATCACAATTACTCAATGTAAACCAATGCGCACGTTGAACTTGCTGAAGGGTTAGTAATTTGACTCATACTGCTCCAAATGGTCTGTAATTTTGACGGAACACTGTGATATCTTGGTTATTACTTGCATCTCCATCATAGTTTCGTGGCCGACGATTAAAATGAGTTTCGATATCCTGCATGTACATCGAACAAAATGTTATTGCTTCACTTATTATAACAGCTTCAGCTATTGACCCTTCAGGGCGTGCCTTATTTTTCACATATTGTTTGTAATCTCCCAAAGCCTTGCAGATATGACAACAAGTTTGCATTAATACTAAATTCTATGCACATGAAAAAAGTTAAGAATTTTCTTATATAAAACAGAATATATATATATATATATATATATATATATAGTACCTCTCAATGGGATACATCCATCTGTAATGGACAAGACCTCCCTTTCTAGCTTCAGCCGGTAAATGCACAGCCAGATGTACCATGACATCAAAAAAAACGGGTGGCAAAATTCGCTCCAGCTTGCATAGGATTATCACGATTCCTCGCTCAAGGTCGTCAATAACAGATGTGCTTAATGTCCTCTGACATAATTGTTTAAAGAAGCCACATAGATCAAGTACGACGTCGCATACATTCGGGGGGAGATAAGGTTGAATGCCAACAGGAAGGAGAATCTCGAGAAGCACATGACAATCGTGACTCTTTAATCCCGTGATTGTATCATCTCTGACCCAACGCCCAATATTCGATGCATAATTATCAGGGAATTTAACCATTTTCAGCCAATCACAGAATGATTTTCTCTCCGATTGATTGAGCACATAACTAGTAGGAGGCTTAATAAGACATCGAGAGGTGGCTTGTAAATGCAATTCACTGCGAATTCTAAGATCTTGTAGGTCCAATCTAGCATTTACAGTGTCTTTTGTCTTACCCGGAATATTGAATAGTGTACCCACTAAACTCTCACAAATGTTTTTTTCTATATGCATTACATTCAAATTATGTCGCAAACTCAGAGTCCCCCAATATTGTAACTCAAAGAAAATACTTTTTCCTGTCCAATTCAACTCTTCAGGTAAGCGTTTTCGATTTTTATCTCTATTATTAGGATGTTTACCTAGTGTGCTGTCTCTGAGATGTTGATGTTAGCAAAGTATGTCTAATCTAGACAATGGACTGGGCATACTCTGAGGTTCATGTTGACCGTTAAATAATTGACTCCTCCGCCAAGGATGACTCAACTCAAGAAATCTCATGTGCCCTGTGTATCCGATTTTATTCCGTAATCGTTGCGAAGGTGTTTGACCCGCACAAACTGGACATGCCATGTATCCCTTAGTGCTCCATCCAGATAATGAACCATAAGCTGGAAAATCATTAATAGTCCATAATAATGCGGCATGCATCTGAAAAGACTGCTCTGAAGCTGCATCATAGGTATACACACCCACATTCCATAATGTTTGTAACTCCTCGATCAATGGTCTCAAGTAAATATTTATATCTTTACCACGTGAACGTGGACCAGAGATAAGCAATGACATAAACATGAACGGATCCTTCATACATTTCCATGGAGGTAAGTTATATGGAATGACAATAACAGGCCATATGCTATAAGAGTTGTACATATTCCCAAATGGGTTAAAACCATCAGAGGCAAGACCTAACCTGACATTACGGGGGTCCTCAGCGAAACGGGGGTACATGTCATCAATTTCCTTCCATTCGGTTCCATCCGCAGGATGTCTAAGTATGCCCTCCGCACCGATCCTCTTTTCATGATGCCACATCATATCAGTCGCTATGTGTCGTGACATGAACAATCTCTACAGCCTGGGCGTTAAAGGGAAATATCACAATATCTTTTGAGGCACTTTCTTCCCCATACCACGGATTTTGTACCGACTTTCACCACATATCGGACAATGTTCAAGTGATTCATACTCGGCATGAAATAATACACAATCAAACTTACAAGCATGAATGGATTCATACCTCATTCCCAGATCACACAACATTTTCTTTGCCTCGTAGTATGACTTAGGCAATTCGCTTCCAACCGGTAATATTTGGGCCAGTAACTCTAACATCATATCGATACTTTTGTTGGTCATTCTGTTGATCACTTTAATGTGTAATAATTTCACAACGAAATTCAAGATCGACATTCTAGCACCTTCAAATGGAATTTTTTTGCCTCATCAAGTAGTTCACTAAATAAATTTTGATCATTTCCACTTAACACTGGCGTGTCACCACTAACACTATGACCAAGTTGTGGACCTTGTAAGTCATGCAAAATATCGGTGATCTCATCGTTTGCAGGTTGATTGTAACTACTGCTCCCTTCGCCGGAATCAATAAACCGTGACTGAGAATGATACTGCTCACCGTGATAAATCCACGTACGGTAAGTTGGTGATATTCCTGGCATGTATAAATGATTATGAACTTCATCTAGCCGCTTCCTTTTCCTATTCAAACAATTTGTACATGGACAACGAACACGACCTTCTGCATCAATGTGTTGCTTTGCGACTTCCCTAAACTCATACACTCCATTACGATATTCAACACTCAATCTATCCAGAGAGCTCATCCAATTTCTATTCATTTCAGCAGAATACCTAAATATAATAATATAATTATTAGATATCATATTACAGTAATCAACATTACTAATTCATTAATACTTTATTTAAGCATATATATATATATATATATAATATATATATTATTTGGTTGATAAATTAAATAGTTTACAGAAAAATTCTATTTTGTTAATTAATATACTTACTCTACATATATGAATCATAAATCACTAACAAACAGCATATAAACAACATATATAATCATAAAAATTGAAAATAATAAAGAAATATGAAAGAAGATTTACCTTATCGGAAATTGATTACAATTTTATTGAAAATTTTTAGGAGAGTTGTGAGGTTGTAGAGGAGAAATTCTCAAATTTCAGAGGATGAAAATGAAGAGAAGGAGAGAAAAAACAGAGGGGGAGAAGGGTTGGTGGCATTCTGCATTTTAATCTATCTTTAGCGTCGAAGCTGATTATTCGACGCTAATTGTTGTATTTTTTTGCGTCGACATAAATTTAGATGCTAAAGATTCAAGGATTGTCGGTGGAAACTTCATAAACCTTTAGCGACGCTATATAGTCGATGCTAAATGTCTAGTTTTTGGCGTCGACACATATTTTTGACGCTAAAAGTTTAATATTTGGCGCCAAAAATTATTGCAATAGTGAAATTATTTAGCGTCGAGTTTTCGACGCCAAAAGTTGAATGTTTGGCGTCAAAATTTTTTTTCGTTGCTAAAAATATGACAATTAGAGTCGAATATTATGTCGACGCTAAATTTTTGGACGCTAAAAGCCATAATTCTTGTAGTGGATGGATAATATTTCATTGAGATGAACATATGAATCAAGAGGCAAATGGTATTGATAAATTTTTGTTATTTGAGGACGGCTTGAGGTAAGTGAACTAGACTTTTAAATGAATCACAATTAACATATGTATATGTTTGAAATAATTATAAAATCTATTTTGATATGTACGATTATGAATTTTTGAGATATGAAGATTTGATTTTATGATGTATTAGGTGCTAAGTTGATTTTATTATGTGCATGTTTGAACGTGCATTTGTGCGTTGTGCTTTTTTTGAAATAAGAAAGTGAATTTTTATAAATGGTTTTAGCTCATTGTCCGTAGTTATTGATGTGATATTGAACAACTAGTTGTGTTATTTGGTGCACTTATATTGACTATAAATGCGGGGTATAATACTATGAATTGATAATTTTCACTTGGTCACTGGTTACAAGTGATATATATTTTGACTGGGTTTTAGGGTTACAAGTGACATATATTATTGTTGTAAATTCTTCTAATATTAAGGTAGGATGGAGGAGGGATATGTTCCTTGGTTGGTACCCCTTTGGTAGGGTACATAATTATAGGGACATGTCTTCCAACTTAAAAGAACATACCTCTAGGCTCCAAGTGGTGCATGAGAGGGGTATAACCCTTTGGAGGGTTGCATCCCAATCCAAAGGGTGCCCTTAAGGCACCCTTCCATGCCTTTATAAGGTAGCCATCTTGTTCTTTTAAGAGTATCTGAAACAAATCCGAATTCATCCGAAATCATTGAGTCTCATTTTGTTTTCTTGAGTCTAAGAGAGAGTTCCTCCATTTCCAAGTTTAAGATCTTGTTAAGGAGTGCCCCTTGAACAAGAGGAATCCGAGTTATCCTGGGAGAACATTAGCCACAAAACCGTAGAGCATCGGGACGAGGCTGATAAGTTCTTAAGGACAGAGATCTATCTCGACTTGGACTGCATATTTTGTAATTTACCAGGTTTTCTTCTTGTTTTAGTTTTTAGGGTTTTGCATAGATTGGTTGGATTTTCTGGGTTTGATCTATTTGATTGCATGTTAGTTTCTGTTTAATGACACTATACCACCAACAATCTTAAGAACTTATCAAATTAGTGTTCTTAGATAGTAATTCGCATGCTTATATAAGAAAATTTTCGGGAAAATATAGTATGTGCATGAAAAATACGTAAGGGCGTTCGAACGCCCGATGAACGCAAAAGCAAAAATCTGAATTTTCGTAAGAACATTCGAACGCGTCTTCAAACGCAACTCGAACGCAAGCCTTCTGCCTAAGAACGTTCGAACACGTATTCAAAAATAAATCGAACGTAAGCCCTCTGACTTAAAACGTTCGAACCACTACTACAATAATAGGAATAGCCAACAATTTAAAAGAAATCAGTTTACCAATTAACCGATTTGGTAAGTAAAAGATATCATTTTTATTTTAAACTGTTTTCTTTTGCAATAAAATTTAAATCACTTTTAAATACAATCAGTTTTAACAACGATTTAGTTTATAAACGATGTCTTTATCTAGTAGGAAAGAAATCATTTATTAATAACAGTTGCCTTTACCTAATATGAAAGAAATTAATCCCATAATTAAAAATAGTTGTCTTTAAATCTAATAGGAAAGAGATCATATATTAAAATATTTTCTTTTAATAAACGTGATTTCGTTAAGTAAAAATTGGATTTGACTTAATTATTTTTCTAACTTAAAAAATAGAAATAGAGTCAACATAATAAAAGCTTAGAGACTCTTGATATTCTTATTGGCTTTTGCCATTCCACTATAGAATTTTTATTCTCCGTCTAATTGCCCAAGAAACATAATTTTAGCCACCGGCCGCACTTAGTCGGTTATTGAAAAATATTGGCCAAGAAGTTAAAAGAGGTACTTAGGTTTTGTTGTTAAATATGATTTGTTTTTGAAAAATAGTTCTGTTATCGTACCTTGCAAACGCAAGAATCCTCCAATATCACCCACCAAAATCAACAAGACCTTTAAAAGCAGTAGTAATAACCCTTGCTCTCTCATTCCCGGGCCTGCAGGAGCCGTACAGTCGGCAATGCAGCGCAAAATGTCGATGGGCGTCAGGAGAGTTGTCGAGGAACCCGGTCTCAAAGACGAAGATTTCTTCCGCAATCACTGGCTTTTCGCTGTTGATTTTGTCTTCAGTCAAGGTTTGATTACTGATGATGGCGTCGCAATTGGGACTCCGTTGAGTCAGATCAACAATGCCGATAGGGTATCTCAGGTTTTGAAATTTCTTTTGTGTTTGTTTTTTGCAGTCATTTGCTGAATCTGGGTTTTTGGTATCCAAGATTTTAGTCCATAATAAAAATCAGTAAAATTGATAGAGCCAATGATGAAGAATGGATATATTGACTTCATTGTGTAATATATTGACTTCATTGACTTCATTCTGGTAGTTAATGTTTAATAATCAATCGTTCATTCACTTGTACTTGACAGCAGCTGCCTACACCTCAATGGCTCAATCTACAACCTTTTTAGTGAAGGTTTTGATTGGTCATAGCAACACTGAAGCAGTTTTGTAATTTATCTTTTGTTGTGATTGTTGTTTGCCTATGATTAGATTGTTGCAATTGTCAAATCTACGACCCCAAATGGCCTTGGAGATATGATGGCAACACTAAGGGTCTGTTTGGTTCAACGGAGGGGAGGGGAGGGGAGGGATTTTAATGAAGGGGAGGGGAGGGGAATGATTTTAATTAAATATATGTTTGGTTCAAAGGAGGGGAGAGGAGAGGATGAGAGAGTTTTTAATTAAATCTATGTTTGATTAAAGAAGAGATGAGAAAGATTTTAAAACTAATTTACTATTTTATCCTTATAGCATTTTATAAATAAATTTAAAACAATATAGGCTTATATTATCTTTGAATTAAACAAATAATAAAATTAAAATTAAAAGCTCTACATAATACGTGTTATTAAAAATAAAATTAAAACAAATATAAGATAAGAGAATAAAAAGAATTGAATGGTGAAGCAAATATAAGAGAGATTTGTAATTAAGATAATTTTGGATTTTAATGTATAAGTAGGGATAATTTAGTCAATGCATTTAATATTTAATTGCTCACTTTCTCTCCCCTCCAAAACCCCCCACTTTTGGAGGGGAGCAAAAATTGGCTTAGGAGGGATTTTGCTCCCCTCCCCTCCCCTCCCCTCCCCTCCCCTCAAAAAAATTGAACCAAACAACCATTATTTAAAGGTAAATTAAATCTTGATGTTTATGTGAATGAACATGCAAATACCAGATGCTAGCATTCATCACAGAGTCCTTACCGAGGGAGAATTTGGAAAAGTCATATCTGTTGGAGCAGTTTTAACACTCCATAAGGTTTAATATCATTCTTTCTTGTTGTTCCCTCTCTACTAAAATAGCTGATGAGTGGTAAATCTATCACTATTTCCCACTCATTTAAGATAATATTTTGTATAGTTTCTTGAGTTTTGTGAATATTTTGATGTGTTTTGCGTTATTTTGTAGATAATTAAAGTTTCAGGACATTCTGGAGGTGATTTGGAGCAAAACAGTGAAAATTGGCAAAAATGGCATTTTGGTAATTTGGGCGCATCGCAACGCGCAAGCCTTTGGCGTCGCGACGCCTAACATGCGCCGAACAGTGCTAACGTGCGTCGGGTCCACAAATCAGAATCTGAGAAAATTTGACTTTGCTAACGTGCGCCGTGCCACGTGTCACCATCACAGCCGATCTGCTAACATGCGCCGTGCCATGTGTCATCATCCTACGGTGTCGACAGTCACCATCGCCACATGTCGCCACGTGTCACTCCACCTGTCAGCCACATCATCGTCCACATCATCAGTTGACCGAGTCAACATGCCACCTCACCGCCATGTCATCATCAGCCAATCAGGAAGTGCCATGTGTCGCGATTCTATGGTGTCGACAGTCAAATTGCCACATGTCGCCACGTCGGCGCCACGTCAGCATCAATTATTGGCTCTCTTATCCCTATCTGACACTTGGCGGATAAGAATCTAGCCGACCAATCAGAAGCCGCCACGTGTCACAATAATTGAGTCCCAACCACCTTGCCACATGTCACCTTATCATCTTATCCAGAATCTTCAACCGACGAACCAGAAGCTACCACGTCGACCAAACGGGCGTCGCGACGCGTGACCCTTACTGATGCCTATAAATAGAGCGCGGAATTCCAGTTTCAGTTGTACCACTCTCTCTCATCTCTTTGATGTAAAGAGAGAGTTTCTCTCTCTAGTTTTTTTTAGTTTTTAGTTTTTAGTTTTGTAATTAATTTTAATTACGTTTTGTAATAATAGTAATTTACTTTTTTACTTTTTACAGTTTTTACTATTCACCATGAGGAGGTAATTTCCCCAATTATGGTGAAAGGTAATTCTTTTACTATTGCTATTTAGATTAATCTCCCTTAAATATAATATATTCACTATTTAAAATATTGACTTAAAAAGGATACCGCCAGATTGGTCGGTTGGTAATTCATTTTAATCTGGTTTAAACTTGACTAATCAAGGATACCACCAGATTGGTCGGTTGGTAATTAAACTTTCTTACCGCCTATATGGCAAGTTCATGGACAAATCTTTTTACCGCCTTAATGGCTGGTTGGACTTAATTTGACTTAATCAGAATACCGCTTATATGGCTGGTTGGTAATGTTATCACAAGTTTATATATTATATTATGGGAGATATCTAAATTAGTAGTAGTAAAAGTAATTCATTTTACATTAGCATTTTATTTTGTTGTAATTTACTTTTCAATATTTACTTTACCGCATTTTTACTTTATATCTTTTATTTTCAAGTTTTTACTAGCCCTAGTTATGTGTTGTAACTAAATTAGTTATCTGGGGTTGTGATGACTTTTAATATCACGGTTTATAAGGGGTTAGATTATAGTTTGGGTAATATAAAGATTTATTTATTAAGTCTTAATCTTAATGCTTTTTCATTAACTGGCCATTAATAAAATTGAACTGGGAAACTTAAAATGAACTAGACATAGAGATTTTAAGTTTAAGACCTTAGACTCAATAGCCCACAATCTTTCTTGATGATTGATAACCCTTTAATAGATTTCCTTACAGGATAGACATATACCTGTCGGGCGGGGGTAGCCATAATTGGAACTTAAACTTAATGAATCCAGATAATTTGGTTGACATAGACATATGGTTCAATTGGGTTAAACTGGGTATTTGTGTCTGACCTTCGACAGAGGCTTATACATAATTTAGTGTTCCAGTTTAATAAATCAATATATTACTCAACTTTAAGATAACCACTTCATCTTTTAAATGATATTGGAAGAAATCACAACCCTAGATAGTTTTTAATATTGAATTTTCTTAAAACCTACTTTCGAATAATTTTATTTACTTGTTTTTAAAATTTAGAATCGTTACCATTTCAAATCAATCAACAACCTGTTAGATACTAGTAATCATTTGACCTCATAAAATTAATAGATTAGATATTAAGTCGTCGTGGGATCGATATTTTTATACTATTTGAACGATACGTGCCCTTGCGTTATACGTGTGTGTTTACGCCGGTCAAGTTTTTGGCGCCGTTGCCGGGGACTTATTTATCTTTCACTATTAGTTTTAAGTTTAGATACCTTTACTTATATCTAATTTTCTTTTTACTTATTATTTTTGTTTTCTTGTGTTTCAAGTTCTCGGAAACTCATGAGACGAACCAAAAGCTTTGAACTCCGACCGCTTGACCCAGAAATTGAAAGAACCATCAGACAGTTGAGAAGGGAAAGACGAGAAGGCCAAGAAGCAATTGTTAACATGGAACCTGAACCTTTGGAAGTTGCACCACCAATTCCCATTCGAGACAGAACCATTCATGTGGTTGACAGACTCATTTCTTGTATTGTACTTCCTCTCTTACCAGCAAATGCGGGTGACATCAAAACATGCATTCAGATGATTCAGATGTCAGTTCAGTTTGGAGGGAATGCAACTGAAGATCCTAATGCCCACATCAGCAACTTCCTAGAAGTTTACGGCACTTTCAATTACAACCGAGAAGCTGAAGAAGCAATGCGACTGCGTGTTTTTCCATACTCCTTGAAGGACAGAGCCAAAGCTTGGCTATATTCACTACCAGCAGGTTCCATCACAACTTGGAACACTTTAGCCACCAAATTTCTTGCAAAGTACTTTCCACCAGCCAGAACCGGAAAGCTAAGGAATGACATCACATCCTTTGTACAACAAGATTCAGAATCCCTCTGCGAAACTTAGGAAAGATTCAAAGATTTACTCCGGAAATGTCCTCACCATGAAATTCCAAAATGGCTTCAAGTCCAAATCTTCTATAATGGACTTTCTGGAATAATGAGAACCACAATCGATGCTGCTGCTGGAGGAGCTTTAATGGCAAAATGAGAAGATGAAGCCTAGGACCTAATCGAAGAAATGGCCAACAACAATTCCTTGTGGCCAACAGAAAGGAGCATGATCCAAAGAATTGCAGGAATTTATGAAAGTGGAGCCATTACGGCAGTCAGCGCCAAGCTAGATCAGATATGCAAATTCATGGAGACTCTTACCACTGGATCCACAAGCTCACCATATGGAGGAGCACCAGAGTCGAACCAACTTGAAGAGATGGTGAATTATGTCAACAATTTCTCAGACAGAGGAACAATCCATATTCCAACACCTACAACCCAGGGTGGAGGAATCATCCCAATTTTTCATGGAGCAACAATTCAGGCCAACAGCAGAACTATCCACCACCTGAATTCCAGCAACAGAACAAAGGCCAGGAGCAGGCAAATGAACCAGGAATAACAGAAGTGTTGACCCCACTTGAAAAGGAAAGAAGCAAAATACGACTCTCAAGCAGCAAGATATGATGCTATGTTTCAATCTCAAGCAGCAAGATATGATGCTATGTTTCAATCTGAAGCAGCATTAATTCAAAGTCAATCAGCTTCTATTAAATCACTGGAGAATCAAATTGGACAACTGGCTAATGCTCAGAGTTACAGACCACCAGGTAACCTTCCTAGCAACATAGAGCCAAATCCAAAGAACATGGGGAAGGAGCAATGTTATGCCATCATATTAAAAAGCGGTACTAAAATCAACAAAGATGTTGGAGCCAAAACAGATGATGAGGAAGTTCCAAAAGAAACAAAGCAACAGATGGAGGAAAAATAAGCAAAGGAAAAATAACAGATCATTCCACCTCCACCTTTTCCTCAACGTCTTCAGAAGAACAAATTGGACAAGCAATTTTCTCGGTTCCTGGAGATCTTCAAAAAGCTGCATATCAACATTCCATTTGCAGAAGCGTTGGAACAAATGCCCAGCTATGCCAAATTCATGAAAGACATTCTTTCACGAAAGCAGAGATTGAGAGATTACGGACAGTAGCATTATCAGTAGAATGCAGCGCTATCATTCAGAGGAAACTTCCCCCAAAGTTGAAAGATCCTGGCAGTTTCACTGTTCCTCGCACCATAGGAGAACATGACTTCGGTAAGGCTTTTTGTGTGATTTAGGTGCGAGGGTAATTTGATGCCTTTTTCTATTTTCAGGAAATTACAGATGGAGAAGAAACAATGCCCACCTCAGTCTCTCTACAACTTGCTGATAGAACGCTTGTATTTCCAAGAGGCGTAGTTGAGGATGTGCTAGTCAAGGTTGACAAATTCATTTTCCCAGCAGATTTTATTGTCCTTGATATGGAGGAAGACCCAGACGTGCCAATCATCCTCGGGAGACCATTCTTGGCTACATGTCGAACCATTATTGATGTAAAAAAATGAGAATTAACCGTGAGGGTACATGACCAAGAAGTAACATTCAATGTTTTCAAGGCCATGAATTTCCCAGATGATGAAAAAAATGAGGAATGTTTCAGACTTGATGTGATACACAGTACCATTCAAAACTCCAATGCAATGCAAAGTTCTATTGACAAACTTAAAACATGTCAATCGCCTGTGGAGCCTGAAGATAAATCATATTTTGTACTGAAGAAGCCCATTCTTGCACTACAAGCAACATAAGAGAAAAAGTACCACCAGCTCAACGAATTGGAGGAATTTCACATACAGCCTTTTGAGGATGCCAAATTGTACAAGGAAAAGGCAAGGAAAAGACATGATAAGAAGTTAGTGCGCATACAACTGGAACTAGGGCAGAAGGTATTATTAAACAAATCAAGGGTGAAATTTTTCCCATGGAAGCCAAAATAACGGTGGTCAGGTCCATTTGTGATCACCAAAGTTTTACCAGATAGAGCCGTTGAGATACATGATCCTGACTCCAACAAAACTTTCAAGGTTAAAAACAAGCGTGTTAAGCACTACTGGGAGGAAATCATTTGAGCGACAAAAAGAAAGTGTTACACTTTCAGATCCAGCTTAATGTTCGAGAAGTCACGTCTAGCTGACGACATTTAAACTTAGCGCTCGCATAGAGGCAACCCATGCAATTTGTGTATATTGTGATTTGTGATTTTTGTGTGTTTATTTTTGTGTTTTAGTGTTTTTTGTAAGGTATTTGTAGTTAGAAGGTCTCTCGCAAATCTTACAAGAATTTTTCACCTCAATTTCCTTCTCTCCCTCAAAAATCTCTGATGAAAGTTTACAAAGTTCGCTTGGAACAGATGAGGTTACTGACAATCCATGGTGTTCCTAATGATATTCGTTGGGTAATTGAAGCACAAGTCCGATTGGCAGGTGAGTCTTCTGAATCTTTTATTTCACATCTGCATGGTTTTGGAAGAAGCACCTATGCAAAGAAACGTAGAGCTAAGCAAATGGGTGTTTGTTACAAATGTGCACGTGCTGGAAATTGCAATACTCGTTGTCGTTCTTTAGGAATGGTGTCTGATAATCGCGAAGATAAAATTAAATTCATTAGGGATGGCTTGAGTAAGGAGTCTTTAGATATATATCTTCGACTCTTGAGACGCATCCCAGTGGATATGTTCAAATAGCCATTCGCAAATTACATACACAATTTCAAAAAGAAATACAAGAGTTAAGTCTCGGGAATCTGACTCAAAAAGACCCTGTTTGCCAATTTATAAGAAAATTGGTTGGGAAGCTTGTCCCTGACGCATAGACGTCAATCAAGCCGCTACTTTTCTTGTAAATATTATATCTATTTGTCTTTTCCTAATTATTATAATTTGTTTTGTTGTTTTCTTTTATTTTCTCCGACAGGATCCAGACTTTTTTTTACTATCACGATTTGTTTAACTAAAAATTTTCATTTGGCAGGTACTAGTGCTATTATTTTACTCACCCTTTTCAGGTATTATAAATTCAACTCATCATTGCACTTTTGAAGACATCCAGAGTAAAACATGGAAGCCACTTCAAGAAGACGAGTTAAAAACATCTGTGTATTTTACGGTAGTAGTGTTGGTACTAAACCACAATATGTAGAAGCAGCACATGAATTGGGTCGAGTCTTAGCTGCAAGAAATATGCACTTAGTATATGGCGGAGGCAATCTTGGACTTATGGGGATCGTTTCGAAGGCCGTATAGGAATGAGGCAGTCACGTTTTGGGAATCATCCCAAAACCCTTGGCAGAGGCATATCTTATTGGATCATCAAACGGAGAGGAACTGATCATGTCAGGTATGTCTGAACGACTGGTAGAAATGATTAACCATGCTGATGCTTTTATTGCTTTGCCAGGTGGCTTGGGCACATTGGAGGAAATTTTTATAGTATTATCTTGGGCGAACCTGAACATACACCAAAAACCAATTGGGCTGTTAACGTTGATGGATTTTATGATTTTTTTTGTGTGTTTTTTGATGATGCTCAGAGAAATGGGTTCGTGTGAAAACCTTTGAAAGAACTACTATTTACTGCCAGAACTGCTCCGGTTCTAATTGACCAACTCTTAGCCTATGAACCACAAGTTGACCCTATCCTTTCAAAGATAAATTGGTCTGAGGACGATCGTGGTAAGAGGCTTCGTGTTAATCTGGATCTTAATCTTTAACTTTTCGTGTGTAGAATTTCAGCTAACCTGGTACTATCTTCTAAACTCTTCTTCGACTGTTTAAGACATTGGGACAATGTCTCATTTAGGTTTGGGGGAGGGAATTAATTGATTAGTATCTTCTTTTTAGTTGTGTGTTGTTTTTATTTTTAGTTCAAAATTTTTCGAAAAATAAAAAAAATTGAAAATTTTTCAAAAAATTACAAAAATATTTTGTTTTTTGTGTTTTTATTTTGACTAAAAAGGTGAAATTGGTAAGAGATATAGCTGAGTAGAGAAGTTTTCACTCCTGAGACGTATCTCAAACCTATTTCAAAACAAGTTAATTTTTGTTTATTTCCATTTGAATTATTTAATTTGTGAATTCTCTATAATATTGATTAAAATGGATCTTCATATGCTCAGTTGAGAGGTATTATCAACATGTATAGTAACATACGGACATGAACTGTAATTGAAAAGTTTGTAATATTCAGTGCTTTAGTTTAATTGGAGGAATCATCTAAAAAAGCAATGGAGTAAAAAAAAAAATCTGAGATCCGAGTTATTAAGTCTGTAATGGTGTGTTTAACACCTAGTGCCCTAAAACCAACTGGTTTGGGAGTCACTGGCCCAAAGCTCGCTACATGGATCAAAGATGCTGCAAAAATATATGAAGTCTGAGTAATTAAGTCCTTAGGGGTGTCTTAACACATGGTGCCCTAAAGTCAACTGGTTTGGGAGCCACCGACCCAAAGCTCGTTACATAGACGGAAGATATTGTATATAAATAAAAAAAAATCAAAGAAAAAATTAGAAAAATCAGAAAATTTATTCAATTGCTGCAAAAATGTGTGAATTCCGATAAAACTTTAGGACACAAATATTACTCTTTTATCAACTGCACTTGTGACTGTCGAGTTGTTTAATATTTTGTTGGCTGTGTATATGAAGAATGGTAAAAATAATCGGAGAATTTACTTATTCGGTAATTTAGAAAGAAAGAAAACAACTAGTAACTTGGAGTAGAAGTTTCACCTGATTAGTCACTAACTTCTTTATTCTCTTTTCTCTTGTCTTTTTGCTTTTGTGTGCAATAGTTTCACTACCTTTTTACTTTTGTAAAATGTTTGTGGGTATCATTGCTGTAAACCCTCACGAGACTACAACTCGTCCACTAGGGACACCTAAGGGTTTAAAGGCTTGTTGCATACGCTAAATGCAACTGTGATCCCTACGAAAGTGGCTTAGTTAAAATTTTATAATGTTATTTTATTTTGTATTTTGCTCGAGGACTAGCAAAATGTTAGGTTTGGGGGTGTGATGAGTGGTAAATCTATCACTATTTCCCACTCATTTAACCTAATATTTTGTATAGTTTCTTGAGTTTGTGAATATTTTGATGTGTTTTGTGTTATTTTGTAGACAACTAAAGTTTCAGGACATTCTGGAGGTGATTTGGAGCAAAATAGTGAAAATTGGCAAAAATGGCATTTTGGTAATTTGGGCGCGTCGCGACGCGCAAGCCTTTGGCGTCGCGACGCCTAACATGCGCCGAACAGTGCTAACGTGCGCCGGGTCCACAAATCAGAGTCTAAGAAAATTTGACTTTGCTAACGTGCGCCGTGCCACGTGTCACCATCACAGCCGATCTGCTAACACGCGCCGTGCCACGTGTCATCATCCTACGATGCCAACAGTCACCATCGCCACGTGTCACTCCACCTGTCAGCCACATCATCGTCCATATCATCAGTTGACCGAGTCAACATGCCACCTCACCGCCACGTCATCATCAGCCAATCAGGAAGTGCCACGTGTCGCGATTCTATGGTGCCAACAGTCAAATTGCCACGTGTCGCCACGTCAGCATCAATTATTGGCTCTCTTATCCCTATCTGACACGTGGCAGATAAGAATCTAGTCGACCAATCATAAGTCTCCACGTGTCATAATAATTGAGTCCCAACCACCTTGCCACGTGTCACCTTATCATCTTATCCAGAATCTTCAACCGACGAACCAGAAGTTGCCACGTCGACCAAACAGGCGTCGCGACGCATGACCCTTGCTGATGCCTATAAATAGAGCGCGAAATTTCAGTTTCAGTTGTACCACTTTCTCTCATCTCTTTGATGTAAAGATGGAGTTTCTCTCTCTAGTTTTTTTTTAGTTTTTAGTTTTGTAATTAATTTTAATTACGTTTTGTAATAATAGTAATTTACTTTTTTACTTTTTTAGTTTTTTACTTTTTACAGTTTTTACTGTTCACCATGAGGAGGTAACTTCCCCAGCTAGGGTGAAAGGTAATTCTTTTACTATTGCTATTTAGATTAATCTTCCTTAAATATAATATATTCACTATTTAAAATATTGACTTAAAAAGGATACCACCAGATTAGTCGGTTGGTAATTCATTTTAATCTGGTTTAAACCTGACTAATCAAGGATACCGCCAGATTGGTCGGTTGGTAATTAAACTTTCTTACCGCCTATATGGCAGGTTCATGGACAAATCTTTTTACCGCCTTAATGGCTGGTTGGACTTAATTTGACTTAATCAGGATACCGCCTATATGGCTGGTTGATAATGTTATCACAAGTTTATATATTATATTATGGGAGATATATAAATTAGTAGTAGTAAAAGTAATTCCTTTTACCTTAGTATTTTATTTTATTGTAATTTACTTTTCAATATTTACTTTACCGCTTTTTTACTTTATGTCTTTTATTTTCAAGTTTTTACTAGCCCTAGTTACGTGTTGTAACTAAATTAGTTATCTGGGGTTGTGATGACTTTTAATATCACCGGTTTATAAGGGGTTAGATTATAGTTTGGGTAATATAAAGATTTATTTATTGAGTCTTAATCTTAATGTTTTTTCATTAACTGGCCATTAATAAAATTGAACTGGGAAACTTAAAATGAAGTAGACATATGGATTTTAAGTTTAAGACCTTAGACTCAATAGCCCACGATCTTCCTTGAGGATAGATAACCCTTTAATAGATTTCCTTACAGGATAGACATATACCTGTCGGGCGGGGGTAGCCATAATTGGAACTTAAACTTAATGAATCCAGATAATTGGTTGACATAGACATATGGTTCAATTGGGTTAAACTGGGTATTTGTGTCTGACCTTCGACAGAGGCTTACACATAATTTAGTGTTCCAGGTTAATAAATCAATATATTACCCAACTTTAAGATAACCACTTCATCTTTTAAATGATATTGGAAGAAATCACAACCCTAGATAATTTTTAATTTTGAATTTTCTTAAAACCTACTTTCGAATAATTTTATTTACTTGTTTTTAAAATTTAGAATCGTCACCATTTCAAATCAATCAAACAACCTGTTAGATACTAGTAATAATTTGACCTCATAAAATTAATAGATTAGATATTAAGTTCTCGTGGGATCGATATTTTTATACTACTTGAACGATATGTGCGCTTGCGTTATACGTGTGTGTTTACGCCGGTCAATAGCATCAAGCATGAGAAATTTTATTCATTATGCTTTATTTGTCAATTTGGATTATATGATGTTGTTTTAGCTCTGAATGAATGAAAAAAGCACAATTATTTCAGGTTGCATTTTCCCCCCTTCTCGCTCTGCATGCTATCTCAATATAACAGTTAGCAACATTGTCAAGGTATGTTTTGTTTATTGTGTAAGCAAGCTGGAAGTGCCGGATTATTAATTCCTAAAGACTCAAAGACTGCTAACCATTGAGAGCTATCCAGAATCATTTGAACCTTTCTATAGTTTATATTCTCTTTGGAAAAACTGGAAATGGCCAACTCTTATTACATGTAAGCATTGACAGCCTGTATTGTTCGGTCTGCAGCATCAGATATATTTGATTTTCATTCGGGAAAGGTAAAAAAGATTCTAACAATGCTGATAGTGGGAAAAAGATTTATTGGAAGAAAAAATCTATCTTTTTTGAGCTTGAGTATTGGAAATCGTTACATATTAGGCATGTGTTGGATGTCATGCATATTGAAAAAAAATTGTTATCTTAATAGAAAATTTATAAGAGCATCAAAAGATAACCCACATAAACTACAGGAACCTCTGGTGACATATAAGTTCCTTTCGAAGTTCGATTGGGAATCATTTGTGAAATCAAGAAGTTAAGAAGCATTTGATGTATGTACATATGTATAAAATAATTTTAAAAGTATGACAGGGAGTGATTGTATTCAAGTACATTTGGAGAAAGACATACTTGGACATGAGTTTATAGCTAATATTGATAAATATGATTTAGTTCAGTTCAGCGGTATGGCCAAAATAAGTGTTACATGTGTAACAGTGTACCTAAGGTGATGTTTAATTTTATTTTTATGTTACTAAAATATATATTCTTTTTAGAGGATAAAATAAGAATTAATTTTTTGTTACTTTTTTAGGCCTTTGTACATTCTCATGAGCGAGAGCAACTTAACATATAAGTTTGCGTTTGTGAATCCCAACCTCATCGCTCAGTTTGCAGGAACTTCATATGAAAGAGCACGTGTAATTGCCGACAGGCTTGAGGATGCAAGACCAAACCAGATTTTTTTGGATCCAATTCGAGAAGAAGTTCGTCGTGATATTAAGGATATTGTCAATAAGTAAGTCTTGTAATTTATTTTTTGTTTATTTTTTAATTTTTTTTTTTAAATAAGGGACATATTTATGTTATATTTCCTTGGCATATTTCTTGCAGGGCATTAAAAATATTTGCAACTCAGAAGCAAAGAATGTTACAGAAATCTATAGCTTGGAAGAGTGTTATGGTATACATATTTTAACTAAACTAATCAATTTATTTTTTTCATAAAATTATTAATATGTTGAATTGGTTATAGTGTCCAAAACAACCTACAAACAAGGAATGTGGATATTATGTATTAAAGTATATGAGAGACAGCATTGCAGATCCACATATATCTGTTATGCAAAAGGTAAGTTTAGGCGTTATTATTGCAGTTTCAAGGAATGAATACATACACTCAAGAAGAAATTGATGGGATGCGAAGTGAATGGGAAAAATTTGTAGCATTAGAGATATGAAATTTTAAATTTACTAATTTTATTTATTTTATTTTTTAAAACTCAACTACTTTGTTCGAGTCATTTTTTAAGGCTTAGGGTTTCAATGAGGATGAAAAGAAAAAAACTGTATGGACAAATTCAAATTCATAAATATTTTTATTGAATGAATTTTATGTTTTATTATATTATGTTCTAATGATTTTTATGATGAATCATTTAAATTTGCAATAAAAAAAAACATATGAATTTTAAGACATCAGTTGACAAAACATTTAAAAATAGTTATGATATAATAAAAACTGATTTCTTTTTTTACTTAAAGACATCATTTTGTATAAGCGATTTCTATTCATATATATATGAAGTCGGTTTTAATCAAACCAATTTCATTTCACAAAAATAAAGACATCGGAAATTAATAAAAATACCGATTTCTATGACAATTCGAAAGACATCGCTTTTACGAATAATTCGATGTATTTCAAAATATTTATAACATCAGTTATTAAATGATCTAAAAAGAAGAAAGATTTAACAACACTTGAAAAAAAAAACTTTTGAAACCGATGTCTAAACTAATAGACATCATTTAAAACCGACTTCTTTATGCCTTATTGCAGTAGTGAACGCGTCCTGAACACAACACGAACGTAAACTCTCTGGAATATTTCGTTCGAACGCGTTCTCGAATGCTCCACGAATGTGAACTCTCTGGAACACTTCGTTCGAACGCGTTATCGAACGCTCCACGAACGTGCACACACTGGACAGTCTCGTTCGAACGTAGATACGAATGCGACACTGACGAACTAAATCCTGGAATTGTGTCTAAATTGAAAAGACTTAGATTAATTTAATTAATCACAGTATTAACTTAGTAAATCATATACTGAATCACAATAATCTTGGTAGTATAGATTTAAGTTATTATTAGGGTGTTCAATTATCACAAGCATACATATAGTGATAAAGTTGAAAATTAATTGTGTGTTGCATACTTGGTTGAGAATTTAAAGTGTAATCATACAAAAGTAATTCCATCCAATCTTGATTGACACAAACACATATATCTACACATATCGAATATTGTAACATTAAAAGTGTAATACTAAGTGTTGAATTCCTAAGAGGTTTTATTGAGGAAGTGTTTAAAGGATACTCTGTCAAAAGGCGATAAGAGCCTAAATGGTCAGGGATTTAAGTTGTTACTCCGGACCCCCCCTCGTCCTCTGGGAATATTCCTTTATTTGCTTTTCATAAGAAACTTTAGTCGAAATTCAAGGACTTGTGTTTATTGGTACTACCGTCCAATAGAACAACGAGTGGATACTTGGTATATCACTTGAATAAGATCATTTTTTGATCGTTATGCAATCTGTCTTTTGTAGACTTATTGACCTCTGTTGGTTTTTCCAGTTACACATGGCTAGCGGAAACATCACAGTACCGGTCTCTCATGGAGAAAAGCTGGAAAAGTTTGGTGGGATAAACTTTAAATAGTGGCAGAGCAAAATGTTGTTCTACCTGACAACTCTCCAGTTGGCTAAGTACCTCAAAGATCCTCCGGATCCTGTGGAGGGTGAATCGACTACAGCCAAGCAACTGCGAGAAGAGACATGGTCGTCTGGCGACTTCTTGTGTAAGAACTACCTTTCGGGTGGACTTGACAATACCTTGTACAATGTGTACCAAGGCATGACTTCTGCGAAGATTCTCTGGGAATCTCTCAAGAAGAAATACAAAACAGAGGATGCCGGACAAAAGAAATTTATCGAAGAAATTTATCGTTGGTAGGTTCTTGGACTACAAGATGGTAGATTCAAGAACAGTAATGTCTCAGTTGGGTGAACTGCAATTGATCATTCTTGAAATATTGGATGAAGGTATGAAATTCTGTGAGACGTTTCAAGTTGCCACTATTATTGAAAAGTTACCTCCATCATGAAAGGACTTCAGGAGCTATATGAAACACAAAAGAAGCAGATGAGCCTTGAAGACCTTGGAGTTCGATTGTGGATCGAAGAGGACAACAGGAAGTCCGAGAAGGCCAGCTACAAGACTATGGAGTCTAAGGCCAACATCGTCGAGGGTGTAAAAAGTAGCAAAAAGAGAAAGAACAGTGGAGTTGATTCTTCCCAAGCTAACAAGAAGTTCAATGGAAGTGCTACAACTGTGGAAAGAGTGGTCATATGGCAAAGGACTGCAGAAACAAGAAATCTCAAGACAAGGGCAAAAAAAAGAAAAATGAGGCCCATGTCACTAAAGATGAGCAGCTGACTGAAGAGATCTCAGAGATAAACCTATTAGCAGTGGTAACTGAAGCCAACTTGGTTGGGAATCCGAGAGAATAGTAGGTAGACACTGGGGCTACTCGTCATATCTTGTTGGACAATTATGACCCATAGCATCACTATTTGTAAAAGATATGGTGTTTTTATACAAATTAACTATGTGACAAAGGAAATTGCTCTTTTATCATTTTGTAATTGGATTATTTGGATATATAACTGATAAAAGTCCTTATGATTAGTTCCAGATTAATAAGATATGAGACAGTATTAATCCACGAATAGTTTAATCATTAAACATCCCTAGTCATAGTATTATCGAGACTGGACATCGATAATGCGGAATAGGCTAGTATTACACTTATGCGCGTTATGGAAGCTTAACGACATAGTTCTCATATATTTAAGTATTGGATACTTATGCAAGTGTGATAGGAGGTTCTGTTAGCCGTTGGACTGGGAACAGCTTCGCTCTGGATAGACCCCTCAGAATCTCATTGGTAGTATGATTATGTGTCTATGGGAATCCGAATCAGGGTAGGTGTATGTGGTCTTAACCTGAGACTTGCATAGCTAATACTTGCGACAATCAGTATACTTTGGTTTTGGTCGTCCGGAGCTTTAATAGGTTCTGTGTACGCCTCTTTTGGGTATACTGAGAATCATAGTGTATTGGGTGTGATGTCAAGATGAAAGTATCACTTCAGTCATATGGAGATGATGATCACGCATGGATACATAACTAGTACTCTTAAATGCTGCAGCTATCGGGATAGTATGACTAGGTCATGATTATCAGATTACAGAGACTAGTTGCTAGTGATCTGATATATGCTTCGTATGGGGCAGACACAATTTCAGTCATAGGCCTAGCATGTGACATCAGATACTGGATCGTAATACGCAATACATAGTATACTACGCCTGATACAGATTATATATTCTTTATTGAATATTTCTGGAGAATTGGGTAGGCACGGTGCTTTACTAGAAGCCAACCATGTCTTGTAAATCGGTCAGAACGTGGTACGGGGTACGCACGTGTCAGATAGTCCGACAACCGTATTTACTGCCAACATAGACAGGGATCTCTTAGGTCGCTTCCCAAAGATTCACCGATGACATTTGACTCGAACAGAATTAATCTGAGATTAATTATGAAAAAGAAAATTAATCTGGGATTAATTACGTCAATAATTTATCTGGGATTAAATTCGTCTCGAAGAGAGAACGCGATTAATTTGGAATTAATCGGTAAAATAAATTTAATAGTTAAATTGGATTTCAATTCAAGCGAACGAATTAATTTGGAATTAATTCGTAAGCGACTTTCGTAATGGTTTTGTTAGGCATTATTATTTAAATAAATTAGATTTAATTACGTCGCGACGGAAAATTTATTTAATCAGATTAAACAAACTCGGGCCCAAAGTGTGTTGTATAAGCCAACTAAATTTGGAATTTAAAGTGGTGGGACCCACTTTACTTATATCAAATGTTTTACATTTGATTGAGGTAGTTGGGCTTTAAATTAAATTAATCCATTTACTTTTCACCTACCTTGTTTTTGGAAAACAATTAGTTAAACTTGGTTTTGGAAACCAAAAGACAACACAACACAAAACTCTCTCTTTCTTTTCTCTCTACATGGCCAAAACTTCTTCTTCTTCTTGGAGGAAAATTTTGTTTCAATTTTGTTCAAGCTAGCACTTAAAGGGGTCAAAGAAATGTGATATGGAAACTCACCCAAGAGTTTGGAACTCAAAAGGAGGGCTTAGAGCTTCTACATCTATGGAAATTTTGAAATCTCCAATCCGATCAATGTGAGTATTTCCACTACTTTCACTTGATTTATTCACAGACAAATCATTGTTTAGGATCATTGGCATGTCTTAGAGACACTAACAATGGTATCAGAGACACCTAAACTTGATTTTAAATTTTAGGGTTCTTAACTTTAATTTGTGATTTTTTGCTTGGAGCATGATTTTTCCAAATTGATTATTTGGTTATGATTAGATGATGATAAATTGGATTTGTGCATCATTGGATTTGAGAAAATTGATTGGATCAAAATTTCCCCAAATTCCTTATTATGGCCGAATGTATACCCTAAAATGCTTATGGTGATTTTTTAAAAATTAAACAATTGGATATGTTTAAAGCATGAAATAAATCTTGTATGTTGATTTAATTGGATTGAAATCAAATTGAGTGTTATTTTATGCAATTGCCGTGAGATTAAGCATGTTGGAATGGATTGATTTTGCCTTAATTTTGTGTCGGACATGAATTTGAGAATTAAAGTATGATTAATTTGATTAATTGATGTTTTGGAAATATTAAATTAATCAATTAATTATGGTAATTACACTTTAATTAAATTAATGTGATATTTGAAATATTATGTTAATAATAAATTAGTCTTTAAATTGGATTGGGCTAATTTGTTATAGTTGGGCTAATGGGCTTGGTTGGGCCAAGTTTGGTTTTGGACAATTGGATTGGATCCAATTGGGCCTAAAACCATTTCCATAAAGTCCAAATATGACTTTTGGGCCTTTAAAAATTTAATTGGGCCTAATGGGCCTAAATTGATTTTGTGGCATAGGGTGATTCCTAAATTGGGTCTTGGCATTTTGGGTTTGATCCATTATGGCCAAAGCTCATGCCTAAAAAATTAATTGAAAGCTCATTGGACATTAATTAAATAGTATTGGATGCTAATTGGGCCTTTGAGACCCATTTAGATTGGATTTGGAATCCAGGTCTAAAAGGAACTATTAAAAGTGTAATTATTTAATTTGAAATTAAATATGAATTAGTATTGGATACAATTTAAAATTGGATTTAAAATTGTAGTTCGATATAATTCAAGAATACTTACTTTGAGTATTTATTCTTAAACGAGTTGGACTCGTGCAAATCAAATCGTTGTATGAACATTGGATGGTCATTAATCAAAGATTAATTAATTGGATTAGATTTATTGACAACATGCTTTGTGTGAATACTTGGATGTATTTGTATGAATAATGTATATCGTATGGATATTAGATGGGTGTGGGCAATTTTGGAAATTGTTGTAAGTTTGGAATTTATTTAAATTGGACCCGCATGTCCAGCCTTTCACCTCTTTATCTCTTTGTATTTCTCTTCTCACCAATTCCCCTCAATGCAAATGAGGTTTCTTTTAGTGTTATGTAATTGGGTAGAAGTATGTAAAGTGCTAGCGAAAGAGAGAGATTTGTTCTAGGAACAAATTGTATTATATATTCATCCGCATATCATTATTAATTTTATTTGTGCCTTATTATGCTTTTAGAATGCATGTTTAAGGGTGTATGATGAGACCTAATCAAATATAACAAATTGGTTGCCAATTTACGCGAAAAACCCTCATTAAATATTAAGCGTTTTCCTTCCATTGAGTGGTTCTTTCTCAAGATCTAAGATTGACATTGGTTTATTGGCCAAAGTCAAGATCATTGTCCATCGCGGATGTGTTTGAACCATGAAAGTTTTGTTACATATCGCATGTCTTGGGCAGTTGTGACTTGTTGGCCAAAGTCAAGGTCACTTCTGTACATCGACGTGGATTACGAAGCTTTCTCACTGTCAATGGGTCGCGCTTAACTGGAATCATTAAGCTTGTTGAGCTAAAGCCAAGGCTTAGTTGATTCAAAGGAAAATGTTAGGAAATATATATTGGATATATATCTCGGACTTGAAGGTCCACCTACCGGATCTAGGAATTGGATGAGATCCAATTGATCTTAGAGATCTACCTAGTTAAGTTTCATACAGCTTGTTGGCCAAAGTCAAGGTTGTGTGTTATTTAACGGGATCCTAGCCCACTAGGAAACTGGGTTTCCCGAGTACTCCACAGAGGGTTAGAGGCTCGCCAAAAAATAATGGGAGGCCAGTATTAAATTTACAATTTCGTTTAATATTTGCTTACACACGCTCTTTTATTTTATTTATCGTTGTTATAACTATATTAGTTGGACTAATATTGATTATTGCTTTATTTGAACAGTTAGACTGTACAAGACACTACTCCATTTGTAGTTTTTTATATAGTTGGACTATAGTAACCATTGCATTTTGAGTGTACTCGAAATCATTGATTGGATAGTTGGACTATTGCAATCAAGATGGCTGGAAAGATTAGCATTAGGGACATCATCATAGGCGATAATGTCTTTAACGGCTCCAATTTTCCAGATTGGGAGATGCATCTCAAGATAGTCCTGGGAGCCGAGAAGTTACTCTATGTCATAGAGAAACCTCTCGGGCCTGAGCCCAGAGTTGAGCAAATAGTAGAGCATGAGCTTTGGAAAACTCATCGTGATGATAAATTTAGTGTTCAATCTGTCATGCTTGCCGCAATGACTCCTCAATTTCGTCGTCAGAACAAATGATTGGATTCTTATAGTATGATGTTGAAATTGAAGGATCTTCACAGATCTAACATTAGATCTCAAAAGTACGAATTGTAAAAGAAGCTCTTTCACTCGCGTATGTCAGAGGATACATCTTTCGAGCACTAGGTGTTGCAGATGATTGCTGACATCGAACAGCTAGGTCAGCTGGGCATAACCTTCGAGGTTGAGACTTCCATAGATTTGATCTTACAGTCTCTGCCCGACTATTGGGGCGGGTTCGTCATGAACTATAACATGATGAACCAAGAAAAGACTCTTGGAGAGTTGATGGCGATGCTGAAAGAAGCAGAGCTAGAGCTTCTGAAGTGCAAGAAGCGCGAGGTGCACCTTACTTCGACATCCCAGAAGGCCAAGGCTTGGCCGAAGGCTTCTGGGGTGTGAAGAAAAGGAAGAAAAATGGCAAGGCTAAATCATCACAGTCTTCTGGGAAGACTAAGGACATATCCCAAGACGTCTGCCTACATTGTAGAAAACGGGGTCACTGGAAGCGTGACTGCCGTAAGTACAAGGCAGAGTTGAAGGAAGTGAAGACGGGCAAGGATCCGACTTCAGGTATGTTTGTAATAAACATGTCCACTACTGGTTTTAAAAATTGGATTTTTGATTCTGGATGTGGTACTCACATATATACTGGTGTGCAGGATTTGCTGATTAGCAGGATACTGGCTTCAGGCGAGATCGACTTACGAGTCAGAAACAGGACGAGAGTCGCTGTTTTGGCCGTTGGGACCTATGTTTTGTATCTGCCCTTGGGGCAAGTAATTACATTAGGTGACTGTTATTTTGTACCTAGTTTGACTAGGAACATCATCTCTGCATTTTGTTTAACTCGTTGCAGGTATACCTTTGTATTCCGGAACACTGGGTGTTTTGTATATAAAAATGACATTTTGATATGTACAGGTACAACAGATGTTAATAATAGTCTTTATATTTTGAATATAAATGAATCTCAAACATATAACATGACAGACAAAATGCTCAAATTGAGTAAAATAGATGAAACTCATCTGTGGCATTGTCTGTGATACATTAACAAGACTCGTATATCCACACTTTCGAAGAATTGATACTTGGACAGATTTGATCCTAATTCATATGACGTCTGCGAATCCTGTTTATTAGGCAAAATACCTAAAATGCCTTTTAGCGGTAAAGGTGTACGTGCCACCGAACTGTTAGCCCTCGTTCATAGTGACGTATGTGGGCCCATGTCAAGCCAGGCTAGAGGTGGATATGAATACTTCGTAACCTTTACGGATGTTGCATCGCGTTATGGTTATGTGTATCTTATGACACACAAGTGAACAACTTTTGATATATTCAAAGAGTTTCGACACGAAGTATAGAAAAATAGACCGGAAAAAGTACTAAAAATTACGGTTGGACCGTGGTGGAAAATACTTGAGCAATAAGTTTCTCGATTACTTGAAATAGTATGGTATTCTTTCACAGTGGACTCCTCCCGGAACACCTCAATTGAACGGTGTGTCTGAACGGAGAAACCAAACTTTCTTGGACATGGTGAGGTGAGGTCAATGATGAGTCGCACTGAGCTACCAATTTCCTTCACGGGATACGCATTGAACAGTGCAATACTTATTTTGAATAAGGTTCCGTCAAAGTTTGTTGGACAGACTCCATACAAAATATAGACAGGAAAGAAATCGGGTTTCTCATTCCATAAGATTTGGGTATGCTGGGCATATATTAAAGGTTTGGATAGTGCCAAACTAGAACCCAAATCGGATAAGTGCATATTTGTAATTGGTTATCCTAGGGAAACCAAAGGATATTATTTCCATAACCCATAAGAGAATAAAATATTTGTTGCTCTCCATGCGATTTTCCTTAGAGGAATTCCTAAATGCAGTGGTAAGTGGGAGGAAAGTAGAACTCTATGAAAATCGGAGTGATACTGTTTCTGGCACCGATCCCCTCACGGAACACGAACAGTTCATCAGGGATGAAACTGTTCCACAATCTTCTAATACACAAGAACCGCGTAGGTCGGAGATAGTCAGAAAATAACCTGAGAGGTATGGGTTTCTGATCTCACCTCGTGTAAATATTAATCTCATTGAGGGATATAAACCGGCTACGTATGAGGAAGCGATACAAGGTATCGACTCCACTTTATGGCAAGATGCCATGAAGTCCGAAATGGATTACATGTATACCAACCAAGTTTGGACACTGGTTGATGTACCAGAAGGTATTGTGCCTATAGGTAGCAAATGGGTCTTCATGGTGAAGACAGACATGGATGGCAATATATAAACGTACAAAGCTAGGCTTGTAGCGAAAGGGTATGGTCATCAACATGGTGTCGATTATGACAAAACCTTTTACCTGTTGCCATGATGAAATCCATTCGGATAATGCTTGTTATTGATGCATATTTCGATTACGAAATATGGCAGATGGACATCAAAACCACTTTCTTTAACGGAAACATTTTGGAGGTTGTTCATATACAACACCCTGACGGTTTTGTCGTGTCAAAACATGCAAACAAGGTTTGCAAGTTAAATCGATCCGTTTATGGATTGAAGCAAACATTGCATTCTTGGAACCAACATTTTGATGAGATCATAATGGTATATAGTTTCATTCAAAATGATGATGATTCTTGTGTATATAAGAATGTTAGTGGGAGCGCACTGAGATTGATTGTCATATACGCTGATGATGTATTTCTTCTTAGCAATGACATTCCCATACTAAAATCAGTGAAAACTTGGCTTTCATTAAAATTCTACATGAAATTCTTGGGAGAGGCAACCTTTATTCCAGGAATAAGGATCTACTGAGATAGATCTAAAAGTTGTTGGCACTCTCCGAGAACTCGTACATTGACAAAGTGTTGAAGAGATTCAACATGGATCAGTCCAAGAGGGGCTGCTTCCGGTGTCACATGACGTCTCTCTATCTAAGAACATGTGTCCTGAAACTAAAGATGGGAGAGAAGCAATGAATCAGATCTCATTCGTTTAAATAGTCGGATCGATCATTTATGCCATGACATGTACTCGACCTGGTGTCTCATATGCTTTGAGCATCTGCATTCACAATCAGGATGATCCAGGTGATGGTCACTAGATTGATGTTAAGAACATCCTTTAGTATTTTAGACGAACTAAGGATGCTTTTTTAATTTATGGAGATGGAGAACTTGAGGTGACTAGGTTCACCGATGTAAGTTTCCAAACCGATAAAGACGACTGTAAGTCGCAATCAGGGTACATAATTTTGTTTGAATAATGGAACAATGAGCTGGAAATCTTCCAAGCAAGATACTGTTGCCGATTCAAGAACAAAAGTGGAATATATTGATGCGGCTGAGGCAGCAAAAGAAGCATTTTGGATCTATAAAATTCCTAATTGGATTAGGAGTAATTCTGTTAGCAGCTGAGCTGAGCTACATCACAGGCTAAGAAACCACGGTCTCATCAATGATCCAAGTATGTACTTCGATGGTTTCATCTGATTCGAGAGATCACACATCGTGGCGATGTGAAGATCGAAAAATCGTTTCTGATGATAACCTTGTAGATCCGCTGACGAAAGCGATATCTCAGCAAAAGTTTGAGCGACCCGTACATAGTTCAGGTGTTGGACACTTGAGTGATTGGATATAGGCCAAGTGGGAGATTGTTGGATAATTATGACCTATATCATCACTATTTATAAAAGACATGATGTTTTTGTACAAATTAACTATGTGACAAAATAAATTGCTCTTTTATAATTTTGTAATTAGATTAATTGGATATATAAATGATAAAAGTCCTTATGATTAGTTCTGGATTAATAAGATATGAAACAGTATTAATCCACGAACGGTTTAATCATTAATCATCCTTAGTCATAGTATTATCGAGACTGGATGTCGATAATGCGGAATAGGCTAGTATTACACTTATGCGCGTTATGGAAGCTTAACGGCATAGTTCTCATAAATTTAAGTATTGGATACTTATGCAAGTGTGATAGGAGGTTCTGTTAGCCGTTGGACCAGGAACGGCTTCTCTCTGGATAGACCCCTCGGAATCCCATTGGTAGTATGACTATGTGTCTATGGGAATCTGAATCAGGGTAGGTGTATGTGGTCTTAACTTGAGACTTGCATCGCTAATACTTGTGACAATCAGCATACTTTGGTTTTGGTCGTTCGGAGCTTTAATAGGTTCTGTGTACGTCTCTTCTGGGTATACTAAGAATCGTAGTGTATTGGGTGTGATGTCAAGATGTAAGTATCACTTCAGTCATATGGAGGTGATGATCACGCAGAGATACAGAACTAGTACTCTTAAATGCTACAGCTACCGGGATAGTATGACTAGGTCATGATTATCCGATTACAGAGACTAGTTGCTAGTGATCCGATATATGCTTCGTACGGGGCAGACACAATTCCAACCCTAGGCCTAGCATGTGACATCATATAATGGATCGTAATACGCAATAAATAATATACTACGCCTGATATAGATTATATATTCTTTGTTGAATATTTCTGGAGAATTGGGTAGGAACAGTGTTTTGCTAGAAGCCAACCATGTCTTGTAAATCAGTGAGAACGTGGTATAGGGTACGCACGTGTCGGATAGTCCGACAACCGTATTTACTGCCAACATATCCATGGATCTCTTGGGCCGCTTCTCAAAGATTCACCGATGACATTTGACTTGAACATAATTAATCTGGGATTAATTATGAGAGAGAAAATTAATCTGGATTAATTACGGCAAGAATTTATCTGGGATTAAATTCGTCTAGAAGAGAGAACGCGATTAATTTGGAATTAATCGGCAAAATAATAGTTAAATTGGATTTTACTATTTAAATTATTTAATTGGGCTAAAATAATGTATCAGATATATTAATTGAAATTGGATTTCAATGCATAATTAAAATTGGATTTCAATTCATGCGAACGAATTAATTTTGAATTAATTCGTAAGCGACTTCCGTAATGATTTTGCTAGGCATTATTATTCGTAAGTGTGTTGTATAAGCCAACTAAATTTGGAATTTAAAGTGGTGGGACACACTTTACTTATATCAAATGTTCGACATTTGATGGAGGTAGTTGGGCTTTAAATTAAATGAATCCATTTACTTTTCACCTACTTTATTTTTGGAAAACAATTAGTTAAACTTGGTTTTGGAAACCAAAAGACAACACAACACAAAACTCTCTCTTTCTTTTCTCTCTACATGGCCGAAACTTCTTCTTCTTCTTAGAGGAAAATTTTGTTTCAATTTTGTTCAAGCTAGCACTTAAAGGGGTCAAATAAAGGTGATAGGAAAACTCACCCAAGAGTTTGGAACTCAAAAGGAGGGCTTGGAGCTTCTACATCCATGGAAATTTTGAAATCTCCAATCCGATTAATTTGAGTATTTCCGCTAATTTCACTTGATTTATTCACACAAAAATCATTGTTTAGGATCCTTGGCATGTTTTAGAGACACTAACATATCTGTGCAGATAGCAAGATGTTTTCCTCATATCAGAAGGTCGATGGCGGCGATCATCTGATAATAGGAAATTTGTCTACCTCTAGAGTGTTGGACAAGGCACATTGGTTCTGAAGATGACATCTGGAAATGAGCTTACATTGAAGAATGTATTGCATGTTCCAGATATTCGGAAGAACTTGGTCTCGGGCTCTCTTCTTAGCAAGGCTGGTTTTAAGCTTGTATTTGTTTCTAATAAATTTGTATTGACCAAAATGATGTGTATGTAGGAAATGGATACCTCACTTAGGGCCTTTTCAAATTCAATGTTATGACTGTCAATCGACACAGTTCCATTAATAAAGCGACAACTTCTGCTTATATTGTTGAGTCATAAAATATATGGCATGAGAGGTTATGACATGTTAATTATGATACAATGCGTAAATTAATTAACAAGTACCTTATACCTAAATTTGCAATTGATAGCCAACATAAGTGTGAGGCATGTGTTGAAGTAAAAATGCATAGAGCATCATTTCATTCCATAGAACGAAGTTCTGAACCCTTGGAACTTGTACACACTAATATGAATATTGTGCAAACAAGAGGCGGTAAAAAGTACTTTCTCACTTTTATCGATGATAACACAAGATTTTGTTATGTGTATTTGCTGAGAATCATAGATGAAGCTATTGAGAGCTTTGTACACTATAAGAACGAAGTTGCGAATCAACTTTGCAAGAAAATCAAGAGAATCAGGAGCGATAGAGGTGGTGAATATGTGTCACCATTTGGTGAATATTATTCCAATCATGAAATTATTCACGGGACTACTACTCCTTATTCTCCTGAACAAAATGGGATTGATGAGCGCAAAAATCGAACATTGAAAGAAATGATGAACGCCATGTTGACAAGTTCTGGTTTGCCCTAGAACTTGTGGGGGGAAGCCTTGCTTTTCACGAACTACGTTCTAAACAAGCTTCTTCACAAAAGATTAGACAAGACACCATATGAGTTGTGGAAATGTCACGTACCTTCCTAAAAATACCTAAAAGTGTGGGGGTGTCTTGCCAAAGTAATGGTTCATAAACCTAAGAAGGTTAAAATAGGACCCAAAACTGTTGATTGTATATTCATTGGATATGCTCGTAACAGTAGTGCGTATCGATTCTTGGTACATAAGTATGAGATTCCTGACATCAATCCGAATATGATAATTGAGTCAAGGAATGTGACATTTTTTGAAGAGACATTTCCTTGTAAGGAAAGACAAAGAACATAGTCTCTCAAAAGAACTATTGATAATGTCAAAGACAGTGATCAGGTTGACCAAAAATCTTATGAACATGCAAACATTGAGATAATCGAACCTAGATGTAGAAAAAGAGCTAGAACGTCTAAGTCGTTTGGTCCTGATTTTCTAACATACTTGTTAGAAAATGAGCCTCAAAGCTATATGGAAGCAGTGTCTTCGCCAGAAGCACCTTTGTGGAAAAAGGCTATCAATAGTAGGATTGATTCCATCCTACAGAACCATACTTAGGAGTTGGTTGATCTTCCTCCAGGTTGTAAGCCATTGGGCTAAAAATGGATATTCAAACGGAAGATGAAATTGGATGGATCAATAGATAAGTACAAGGCAAGGCTTGTCATAAAAGGTTATAGACAAAAATAAGGCCTTGATTACTTTGATACCTATTCACCAGTGACTCGTATCACATCGATAAGAATGCTCATAGCCATAACAACTATATTTGATCTTGAAATACATCAAATGGATGTAAATACGACATTCTTGAATGGTGAATTAGATGAAGAGATTTAAATGGAACAACCAGAAGGGTTTAATATTCCTGGACAAGAACAAAAGGTGTGCAAACTTGTAAAATCCTTGTACGGATTAAAACAAGCACCTAAACAATGGCATGAGAAATTTGACAAAGAGATGTTGTCAAGTGGGTTCAAAATCAATGAGTGTGATAAGTGTGTGTACACCAAGTCAACTCAAAAATGATATGTCATTGTGTGTCTCTATGTAGACGATATGCTGATAATTGGTAGTAATCATGAAATGATTATGTCTACCAAGAGAGTGTTATCCAGCAGATTTGATATGAAAGATTTAGGAGTAGCTGATGTGTTCATAGGAATTAAGATTTCTAGAACATCAGAATGATATATGTTATCTCAGACTCATTATATTGAGAAGATACTTGAGAAATATAACAAAGGAGATCTAAATGTGGCTAGAACTCCTGTAGACCTAACTCTTCATCTATCAAAGAATACTGGCTCAAACGTATCACAATTAAAGTATTCGAGAATCATCGGAAGTCTGATGTATCTCACGAATTGCACACGACCTGATATCGCTCAAGTTGTGAACGGGCTTAGCAGATATACGAGCAATCCAGGACATAACCACTGGAAAGCCATAGTAAGAGTTTTGAGGTATCTGAGAGAAACATCAAAATATGGGCTACATTATGAGAGATATCCTGCTGTTCTAGAGGGATACAGCGATGCTAACTGTATATCTGATATAGTGGATTCTAAATCTACGAGTGGATTTGTTTTCACACTTGGTAATGCAGTCGTGTCATGGAAATCCTCAAGGCAAACATGCATTGCCCGGTCTACTATGGAATCAGAGTTCATAACATTAGACAAATAGCGGAAGAAGCGGAATGACTTCAAAATTTCATGGAGGATATTCCAAGTTGGCCCAAACCGGTGCCAGTGATAAGCATACATTGTGATAGCCAATCGGCTATTGGAAGAGCCCAAAATATAATGTATAATGGTAAGTCTCGACACATACGTCGAAGACATAATACCATACATCAACTGCTCTCAAGTGGCATAATATTGATCGATTATGTTAAGTCGAAGGAAAACCTAGCGAATCCACTTACTAAGGGTTTACCTAGAGAGCAAGTTGAGAATTCATCGAGGGGAATGGGCTTGAAGCCTATAAATTAAGAATTGTCACTGTGGAAACCCAACCTAGCTGACTGGAGATCCCAAGATCTAGGTTCAAAAGGGACAACTGAAACTTTGTGCAATTCAAAACAAGCACTAAAGAGTTTTGTACTCTTTCCCATTCCGATAATGATGCAGAGTGCTGTCTGTCAAGGTTAGGATAAGCTAAGGCTTTTAATGATCACTATATTAGGAGATGAGTCCTAATGGGGGTAAAACAGATTACCTCTTCATAGTAGATCACCTATTTCAAGTAAGAAGTGAGGTCGCTTCCATGATATTTTACAGGCTGATTTCCCTAAAGTGCTTGATGAATCCAGGACCGTTGTTCAGGGCCGAAATGAACACAACCGTAGAACGGGAAATGGTCGAAGTACAACTATGTGTTGGCAATTGTCTTGGTTTACACTAACGGCGGAACAATTCAAGACTATGGGTCAATGGTTTGCCAAGTAAATCTGATTGTCATTCACTAAGAAAGGTTCAAGGCGAAAGCTATCTATTTCGATGCAGCTCTATTTCACGGAAACTCTCTCAAGTGTCTGCATGAATATTTGAAGAATTGTTGGGGATTGTTGTAAATTCTTCTAATATTAAGGTAGGATGGAGAATGGACATGTTCCTTGGTTGGTACCCCTTTGGTAGGGTACATATTTGTAGGGACATATCTTCCAACTTAAAAGAACATACCTCTAGGCTCCAAGTGGTGCATGTGAGGGGTATAACCCTTTGGAGGGTTGCACCCTAATCCAAAGGGTGCCCTTAAGACACCCTTCCATGCCTTTATAAGGTAGCCATCTTGTTCTTTTAAGAGTATCTGAAACAAATCCGAATTCATCTGAAATCATAGAGTCTCATTTTGTTTTCTTGAGTCTAAGAGAGAGTTCCTCCATTTCCAATTTCAAGATCTTGTTAAGGAGTGCCCCTTGAACAAGAGGAATCCGAGTTATCTTGGGAGAACATTAGCCACAAAATCGTAGAGCACCGAGACGAGGCTGATAAGTTCTTAAGGACAGAGATCTATCTCGACTTGGATTGCATATTTCGTAATTTACCAGGTTTTCTTCTTGTTTTAAGTTTTTAGGGTTTTGCATAGATTGGTTGGATTTTTTGGGTTTGATCTGTTTAATTGCATGTTAGTTTCTGCTTAATGACACTATACCACCAACAATTTTGACCAAGACACCAGAATTACAAGTGACATATATTGACTAGGTCACCGGGGTATAGATGACACTATGTGGCGTGAATAAAGATTTAAAATGATTTGAATATTTCAAAGTAAATATTGTGAAAGAAGATGTAAAGTTAATGTGAAGCAAAATTTTGAAATATTCAATTGTAGTGTTTTGAGATATATCTTGATTTTATAATATTTTGAAAATATCACGACATATCATATACATTTTCATTGCATACAAATATATATTTATTTTGATATATAGAAAATTAGTTTGCTTACTGAGTTTTATACTCATTATAGTTTATTGTCATTCAGAGATAAGGTTGATTCTTGATGATTAAGGAGTTTGAATCGGAGTGATCTCTAGAAATGTCAAAGGACTTGATTTGAATATCATAGTGTTTCAGCATAAAGCTTTTCGATAACGATTGGTTCGATAAGTGGATAAGAAATAGATGACTTGGATATGTAAATAATTCTAACACCATATGATGTAATTAAGGTTCGACTTTATGTTACATGAATATTTCCTAATGATTATTTGTTAAGTTTAATGTTTCCGTAATTTAGTTTTTAAGTATATAAATGAAAGAAAAATCGTAACATCTCAGTTTTGTTGGTATAGAAAATCAGGGTGTTACATATCAGCAATCCAACTTTGTGAATATAGTTAGATATTTTGATGATGATTTTACAGGTTGCTCATATGACAAGAAATTTACTTCATATCTTTTTTTTTTTTTTTTTATGATAAAAGTGTCAAGCAGAATATGTAGCACGTTATAAAGCTACACGTCATGCTTTTGGATTGTAGAATTTTATTTTGGGGCTGGACTTTGTGCTATCTTTATCGAAGCCGCTAAAAATTATTGTGATAATACTACAGCAATATCGTTCTCTCATAACATTAGGAGTTCCTCACGCTCCAAGTATATTTATATTTAGTATCTTATTTGTTAGAGAGAAAATTGCTCAATCTTTTTTAACATTGATTATATATCTACATAGCTCACGTTGATTAATCTATTGATAAACATTAAAAAGTGTACACTTAATAAAAAAGAAACTAATCATTTTACATTTATAATTTTATTAATCCCCTAAAATTAGCACATTTGTAAAATAATAATTAAATTTATATTTTATATATTTTTATTTTGATATTTATTTCTTATCTAGGTGAAATAATAATTTTTGATTTTGGAGGTCATAAACTTAAAAAGGCATTCTAACAGTATACAATTTTGGAAATTTCAACCTTGCGTAATTTTCGTATTTTGGCCATAACATTTTACTCCGATATCAAATTGAGGCGATTTCAGTTCTAGATGAAAAAAGACTCAAATAGCTACAACTTTATTGTTGATAAGATTTTCTAGTTCTGAGATTTTCAAGACCGAAATTGACAAAAAATTTAAAATGTATTATATATAATTATTTAAAAATAATAATAATAATAATTGGTGGAGGGTAACCATCCACCTTTCTGTGGATAGACCCTTCACATGTAACTTTCTTCAATTGCAGTTGCAATTTGCAATTTGCAATTGAAAAAAGAGCTTAACGTCTTCTATAAATAAGAGGATGCTCAGTTTTAAAAATTCATACTTTCTTTCAATTCTCTGTAAAATTTGGGAGAAAGTGTCTTGTATGTTTTAATTTTTTTAAAGCTTTCTTGTAATTTTTTTCTTTCAGTAATAAAATAATGAATGTTTTTATTTAAATCATGAGTAGCTAATTTCATCTTAATGGGGTAAAGGGTGAAGCTTTTAATATAAAAATATAGATTAGTCTTATTTATATTATAATATATAAATTATAATCTCATGATTAATATTTAATTTAAATATGTATTAATTATTGATAAATTTTGTTACTGCCTATATGAGTGGTTTTATTTATTTGGCATAATTGAGTATCTGACTGGACTTGTTATAGACAAATGTTATCACCGCCTTTATGGCTGGTTTTATTTATTTTGACATAATTAATTCCTAAAATAAATTAATTGGGTAATAATGACAATTTATATATTATAAAAAGTAAGATTTATGTAAACTTGAAATATTAAAGTCAATTTCGGTCTAATTTAAATAACCTGGTTTTATTGTTGCAGTCTAATTTAAAATTTCCAATCACTTCAAATAATTCCATTTTTTTATTTTCATTTGAATTATTATTATATTTTACTAATCTATTCCCTGTGGATCGATCCTGAACTTACCGGGTTATTTTATTACTTCGACACTCTTATACTTGGGAGTAAATGATCACTTTCTGAGTATGTCAAGTTTTTGGCGCCATTACCGGAGGATATAATTTAATAGATAGAATAATAATTTATCATCCATATATTTTTTTCTTTTTTTTTTTATTTTGTATTTCCTTCTTTTTAAATTTTCTGCATCTCGCTTTTTTCATTTGTCTTTTATTTTTACTGTTTGTTTTTCCATTTTTAATTTATTTTGTTTTCTTTTTTTAAGTATTGCATTTGCATATTTAAATTTTAGCATATAGTCTACATTTAGGTTGCGTGAGACATTGGTTTCGATCATCTAGCAGTAGATTAAATAGAATATCTCCATGACCAAGTCAGTTCCATAAACATCTTCAAGAATTCTGGTTGGAGAAACAATCTAAACTTCAATTGGAAGAATGATAACTAACCACAACCATCGCAACAACCTCCCCAAGTACACCGAAATTTCAAAATTCTCATAATTATGCATAATATGTCCCACCACCTAGGAAAACCCTGAGTGTTATGCCATGGTTTATAAGCAAGTTTTCAACATGGAGAAATCCTTCATTGTTTTCAGTGGAAGCACAAAGACATATCAAATCGATGCGATAAAAGATATCTTCAATCTTAGTGTAGTATCTAAACATGAGATATATTTGGGACTACCTTCTATGGTTGGGAAAAGAAAGAATTTTTTTTTTTAATGAAATTAAATAGAGGGTCATCAATAAAATTTCCAACTGGGAGAGCAAGCTATTCTCGAGTATAGGAAAAGAAGTGTTGATCAAAGTTGTGTCCCAAGTTTTTCCAGCTTACGTAATTTGTATTTTCAAGATACCTCTAAGGCGACATATTCTCAAGATGGATTTTGATGACACAATACAAGAAGACTTCGACGTGTATTAACGAACATTACAAAAAGATGTCAAAGCACATTGGTGGTGAAGAGAAAATAAATGTAAAGACTCAAGCGACAATCGAATAATTTCTTATATGGTCTTACCTTATGGCTCTCTTTGTAAGTGAGTTGATAATTTAAGTCTCAAAGCTCATAGAACATTCACATTTACTTAGATGCATTAGGGCCATTGCAAAATATTTTTAAATCTTGAAATCTTATATTTTGGCACTGAGATCGGCATGTCGGTCCCCTTACACCGGCATATCAGTGCCCTCATCTATTCCGAGCAGTTTTGCATCACCTCTAGAACCATGCTACTTCATATCGGTCAGTGTGGAGTTTGCACAGTTACTGGATCACTCCCTAAAGAGTATAGGATTTGCACATCCTCCATCAAGGAATCAAATAATATCAACAATTTGAAATTGGATGATTTAGTTGAAAAATTATTGGAATATGAGATGGAGCTCAAAATGGATTTAAAAGAAGAATAAAAAGAAAATAGCCCTTCAGTCATTTGTGAGAAAAGATAATGATGTTAGCTCAAGTGATGAAGAAGAAGATAGTGATGATGAGTTGGCACATTTGACCAAGAAGTTTAAAAATTTCCTCAAATCATAAAAGTTTAAAAGGAAATATCGGATAGATGAGAAGAGAGAAGAAAATTGGCCACAGAAGCATAAGAAAGATAAGGTCACATACAATGAGTGTGAAAAGCTGGGTCATGTGGTTGTCGATTTCCCGATGAGGAGATTCAAAGGAAAATTCAAAAAGAAAGCGATGAAGGCAACTTAAAGCGATAGTGACACTAGCTCATCTAATGAGGAGAGTGATGAGGGAACAAGAAATCTCACTTTCATGGCTATTGATGATCTACTAGAGGAAAATGATGAGGAAAATGTACATGATTCCCTTGAATATGATTAATTGCTTGATACCTTCAATGAGTTGTATGATTTACTTATGAAGAAGCATAAATTTATCGAAAATGAGCATTCATACTATTACATGATCATGCATCAATTATTGAGAAAAATGAAATGCATGAAAAAGAAATCGCATGCTTAAAAATGAAAAGCTAAAACTTGAAAAGAACATATCTAGCATGCCATCTAGCGCAAATACATGTGATTGTAAATCAATTATGAATGAAAATATTATTTTGAATAAAAAGATTGTGGATTTGCATACATTGTAAAAAAATTACTCTGGGAAAGAAATATTTTAATATGTTGATTGGATCCGAAAGATGTGATTTTAAAAGAGAAATATTACGATATAGGCCTTACATCAAACAAAATTTTTTAAAGAATTATTTTATAAAAGGATCCAATTCTCATGCGCATGTCACTTTTGATGAAAATATCACATGTCATGTATGCAATAAGAAATGACATAAATATTTGATTGCATGTACAAAATATAAAAGTGAATGCATGGTTCCCCTAGTAACCAAGACTAACCTCATGGACCCAAGAAAGTTTGGGTACCAAAATATACTTAAATGATTTTGTAATGGGAGCTTTGGGAATGCTCAATCAATAAGAAATACAATTTAATCCCAAGGACTTAACAAAGATGAGGAAATAGCTCAACATGAAGAATATCAAAACTCTGCCTAAAAATGAATGGATTTGATAATTGGTGGATTTGTCAACAAGTGACAACGGTAATAAGTAAAATCCGTGTTTACAAAAACATTGGTATCGATTCATGCAACTTATATATGTATGCTTATTGATATGAATTGACTTAATTGTGAAGAATACTAGTGATTAGGCAACTTGAATTTAATTTGATGTCATCATATGTTTAATCATATCATTATTCTCATTTAGTATCAAATGGTATCATATAGGACTTATTGATTTATATGATATGTGCGATCCTTTTAGATTTTTAATTTTGATATGTCTTGTCATTGATCTCTATTGGTTGAAAATGAAATGCATGGATATTGGCCTAATTGAATGATTTTGATGATCTATGCGTGGAGTGGATATTAGATTTTATGGAAAAAGAGGAAAAAAAATACTAAGTGTGCATGTATATGAACTTTCATATGGCTTAATTTTTATTGGTATCTCATAGAGCTTAATTTTTACTTCTCCAACCTTTTTTATAATGTCAAAAATGGAGAAATTTTAGAATGAGATTAAAACTTGTGTTTCCCTCACCCTTATTTCAAGGGGGAGCAAATTTATACTAATGTATTTGTCTAAGTTTTATAAAAACTATATTGAAGACAATCACACATTGAGGAGGAGCTAATATTGAGGGGGAGTAAAATCGTCAACAAATTTGGACTCTCAAAGTTCACAAGTTTAATGGTTGCCGTCATAAAAAATGGGGAGATTGTTAGCAACATATTCTCAAGATGGATTTTGATGATGCAACACTAGAAGACTTCAACGCGCATTAGCGGACAATATAAAAGATGTTGAAGCACATTGGTGGTGAAGAGCAAATGAATGTGAAGACTCAAACGACAAACGAATAATTTCTTGTGTGGTCTTAGCTTAGGGCTCTCTTTGTAAATGAATTGATAATTTAAGTCTCTAATCTCATAGGTCATTCACATTCACTTAAATGTATTAGGGTGATTGCAAAATATTTTTAAATCTTCAAATCTTATATTTTGGCACTGAGACGAACATACCATTCCCATCACACAGGCATACCGATGATCGTACTCTATTCTGAGCAGTTTTGCATCACCTCTGGAACCGGCCTACTCCATACCAGTCAATGTGGAGTTTGCACAGTTACCAAAATCAGTCTAAAGTATACCGATATCATACCGGTCTACCTTTGTATTTTACATGCTCTTGGAAATCGGCATGATTCATACCGATCAGTAATCTGATCTTTTTTGCACTTACCGGTGTTAAACAGTCATATTTTATATTCGTTGTAATGGAAGACCGGCATACCGACCTTTAAGGCAATGAAAGCAGTCCCTTAGTAAAATTTAGAATATTCTAAATTTTGAATAAGTTAATCCTTAATGAATCTAGTTTTGGTAAAATTTTACGATTTATCAATCGGAATTCTAGAACTCTAGTTATAACTAAATTCATGCACAGTGTTCAAAGGAAACAAAATTCAGACATCTGAGCAAGTCAGCCACATTTAGAATTTTATCATAAATTTATCCTTCATTCAAAAATCATGATTTTTGAATATGTTGGACCTAATTAAGTCTAGTTTTCTTATAATTTTACGTCTCATCAAACAGAGGTCTATTTTTTATTTTATTACCACCAAATTACAACCTGTCCAGATTAAATCCTAGGTACAGAGCTATATTTTTCGAAATTTACCACAGATTCATACTAACGTGAAAAATTTGTATTTTTGAATATGTTAGTCCTTGTTATGTATATTTTTCACATAATTGTATGGATTATAATCGGAGCTATAGAACAGATTTTGTAGTCAGAATACAATATCTTGTGCAAGCTACAGCAGCTACTCCTAGTTTGGTGTTCATGGAAAATTATAACTCCCTTAGCTTCCAATCATCAACCTCAACACTCTAAAACCATACAATCATCATTCTATCATTCTCAAGTCACAAACAACACTAAACCTTAATATGAAAATAATTTCAAGACTTAATAATCTGAGCAAAACATATTATTATTACAAGGTTAAGATTCTTACCATTTGTTTTTATCTTCTTTTTCTTCCTTGCAACTAGGGGTGTTCATAGGGTCGGGTCAAATCATGATCCGACCCCATCCAACGTGACCCGACCCAACCCGAGCGAGTTCTAAAAAAATTATGTAATTTCGGGTTGACTCGAACCAATTTTTACGGGTCGGTTCACGGATTTGACAACGCAACACCCGACCCGACCCGAAAAATAATTATTTATTAGTTTTCTAAAAAAATTATTATTTTTAAAGTTTTTACTACTATTTCAGTTGTTTATTACTTTTTTATCTTGAAATTTTATATGTATGATAAGTTTCGGGGTCATAAAATAGTTAATATTTATATATAAAAAAATAATTAATAAATAAATAAATACTTTTTTTAGGCCGATCCGAACCAACCCACTCGGATTTACATACTCAATTTTTGGGTTCGGGTTTATCAACTCGCGTGACCCGACCCGATCGCGTTTCGCAAAATTTGAAAAAAACTGACCCGGACTGACCGTGACTGCCGAATCCGATCGAATCACGATGAGTCGATTCGTCAAATTTCGGATCGGATCAGATTTTATCCGTTTTTTTGGGTTAAGCTGTTACAAAACGACGCCGTTTTGGAAGTTCCAAAACGATGTCGTTTTATGCATGAAACCTAACTTCATTAGGTCTCAAATCTTCATCTCATCTTCGAGAGAAACCAAAGTATCAAACCAGTAACCACCATCGTCCATTGCCGAATCTTCAAACCAAACCAGTAACCACCATCGTCCAACGTGAAACCACCATCCATCATCCACCGTGAAATCTTCAAACTTCAATTCTTCTTCAATCTTCAATCCTCTCCAGTGGCCTCGGTCTTCAATCAGTCTTCGAGTGAATCAGTTCACTCCTCACTCTTCGTCTTCGTCTTCGAGTTAAGAAATCATTCAAGTTGGATTTTGATGGTTTGCATGTATATATTGCCATATTGGATTGTTTGTGCATGTAGGTTTTTTTAACAGTAAGATGATGATGAATTGATGATAGATGTGCTAATTTTTAATATGCATATTATTAATATGAGCTCGTTACTCTGGTATTTGAAGATTTCAGATTATCTTTTGCATGGTTTATTAGTGAATTTCTCATGTTTCAAAAAATTATTTGAATGTTTTATTTCCTTATTTTGGCCTTATGGGGAAGTTGATTCTCAAAATATTTGAGTGTGTTCATCAGTGAAGTTGATTCTGAGTGATGTTTGAGAATTGATCTAGTCTTGACCCCACTGACATTTGTTTCTGATACTTTAGTTCAGTGCATGGACATTTGTTGAGAATGATCGAGTCTTGACCCCACTGACCAAGCCATGAACAGGTTTGCTCCCATTTGACTTTGTTGCTCATGAAGTAGAAATGACCCATACATTTTGTGATTGGTAAACTGTTATTAATCATTTTGTCTTCATTGTTTTTGAAGTCCCAGAAATATGTTACAAAGAATGATTTTGTTGTTAAAAAAATATATAGACCTATTTAAATTAAATTCGTTTTTCTTAAACACCCATAACTATTTGAACTTATCTCATCTTTCAATTTTCTCAAATCTCATATGTTTTAGAAAATTTTCCTTCTAGTTACTATTATTTTAGTTAAACTAATTATATAAGATTTCAATTATTATAACATTGGGGAGAAAGACAGCTTAGAATGAACTATTAGCAGCTCTCTGCTAGTCAGTTTTGCAGGCTATCCCGGCTATTCTGCCAAACTGACTAGCAGACATCTTATATAATTAGTCAGGGCTTTCAAAATGATTGTTATCTAACAGTTATCTCAACTATGTCTCTGCACAACTATATTTTATCCCGATTGACCACATTTATTTACATGTCGGTTGTGTCTCTGTGACACACTCACAAAACGATTTTTTACTCCCAAGTACAAGAGTGTCGAAGTAATATAAATAACTCAGTAAGTCCGGGGTCGATCCACAGGAAATATATTTAGTAAAATAAAATAATAATTCGAGTGAAATAAAAAGGCTCAATTATTTGAAGTGATTGACAATTTTTAAATTACCGCAATAATAAAATAAAATGTTATGGCTAGGGGATCCACTTTTAAATTTTCAAATTTAGAGAATATTTACTTTTTATAATATATAAATTTTCATTATTACCCAGTTAATTTACTTCAGAAATTAATTATGTCAAAACATATAAAACCAGCCGTAAATGTGGTGATAATATTTGTCTATAACAAGTCCAGCTAGGTATTTAATTATGCCAAATATATAAAATCATCCATATATGTGGTAATAAAGTTTGTCAATAATTAATCCAGATTTAAATTAAATATTAATCTTTAGATTTCAATTCATATATTATAATATAAGTAAGATTAATCAATATTCTTATATTAAGAGTTTCACCCTTTACCCCAGCATGATGAAATTGATTAATCAATATTCTCATATTAAGAGTTTCACCCTTTACCCTAGCATGATGAAATTAGCTACTCATGCTTTGAATAAAACACACATAATTTTATTACTGAAAAAAAAAACAATAAAGCTTGAAAAATAAAACACACAAAAGCTGGAATTCCATAAATTTTCAGAGAGAAGAAAACTATGGAATCCGGGGCTGCAGAACCGAGGTGCTGAGCACCTCTACAATTACAATTGCATAGTAATTATTGCAATTGCTATGCAATTTCATGTGAATGAGGGGGCCATCCACCGAAAGGTGGATGGAAACCCTTCACCATTATTTATTTTTTTTTGTTTTTGTTTTTCTTTAAGAATTATATATAATACACTTTAATTTTTCATCATTTCGGCCTTGAAAATCTCAGAACTATAAACTCTTGTAAAGAGAAAATTGTAGATATTTGAGTCTTCTTTCATCTTGAACTAGAATTGTCTCAATCTGATATTGGAGTAAAACATTATGCCCAAAATATGAAAATTGTGCAAGGTTGTAATTTCTGAAATTATACACTATTTGAACGTCATTTTAAGTTTTTGACCTCCAAAATCCAAATGTGAGGTCCATTTTTCTAATTATGCATCCAAAGTATTATTTCACCTATATAAGAAATAAAAATCATAATAAAAATATATAAAATATAAATTTAATTTTTATTTCACAAATATGCTAAATTAAGGGGATTAATGAAACTATAAGTGTAAAATAATTATTTTTTCTTTATTAAATGTACATTTATTAGTGCCCATCATTCTGCACAGCAAACTGTTAGACAATTATGACCCATAGCGTCACTATTTGTAAAAGACATTGTGGTTTTTGTACAAATTAACTATGTAGCAATAGAAATTGCATTTTATCATTTTGTAATTTGATTACTTAAATATATAATGATAAAAGTCCTTATGATTAGTTCCAGATTATAAGATATGAGACATTATCAATCCATAACGATTTAATCATTAAATATCCCTAGTCGTAGTATTATCGAGACTGGACATCGATATTGCGGAATAGACTAGTATTGCACTATGCGTGTTATGGAAGCGTAAAAACATAGTTCTCATATATTTAAGTATTTGATACTTATGCAAGTGTAGGAGGTTGTGTTTAACGATGGTACGGAAACAGCTTCGCTCTGGATAGACCCCGCGGAATCCCATTGGTAGTAGTATGATTAGTGTCTATGGGAATCCGCATCTGGGTAGATGTATTTGGTCTTAACTGAGACTTGCATCGCTAGTACTTGCGACAATCAATACGCTTTAGTTTTGGTCGTCTACGACTTTAACAGGTTCTGTGTACGCCTCTTCTGGGTTTATTGACAATCATAGTGTATTAGGGTGATGTCAAGACGGAAGTATCAATTCAGTCATATGGAAATGATGATCACGCAGGGATACAGAACTGGTACTCTAATTGGTTGCAACCATCGGGATAATAAGACATGGTCATGATTATCCGATTAAATAGACTAGTTACTTTTAATCCGATATTGCTTCGTATGGGGCATACAGTATTCTAGCCACAGGCCTTGCATGTGACATCCGATACTAGATCGTAATATGCAATACTACGTATACTACGCCTGACATAGATTATATATTCCTTTAAGAATATTTCAGGAGAATTGGGTATGCACGGTGCTTTACTATTAGCCAACCATGTCTCGTAAATCGGTAAAACGTAGTACGAGGTACGTACGTGTTCGGATAGTCGACGACCGGATTTACTGCCACATATCCAGGGATCTCATGGGTCGCTTCCCGAAGATTCACCGATGACATATGATTCGAACATAATTAATCTAGGATTAATTGAGGAGAGATTTTATCTGGGATAAAATACTATTTGAAGATAGAGAACGATTAATTTGGAATTAATCGATAAAATGATATATTCGATATATTAAATGAAATTAGCTTTCGACGCGGAATTAAAATTGGATTTTAATTCGGGCTAACGAATTGATTTAGAATTAATTAGCGAGCGACGTGAATAGTAATTTTGCTTGGCATAATTATTTAATTAAATTTGATTTAATTACGTCACAATGAAAATTCGTTAATTCGGAATTAACGAACCCGAGCCCGGAATGTGTTTGCGGGCCCACTCGTATTTTGAATTAAAGTGCGGCCCACAAGTCACATTGCAAGTCACATCGCCAGTCACTTTAGTGATAGAAGTCAAGTCACTTTTTTGTGATTGACAACCAGTCACTATTCATGATGGGGGTTGTTGTAGGCATTAAATGCCATTTTCCCTCCCTTTTTGCCTTATTCTTTTGGATAAGCATATACCAAAAGTGGTGTAGGATTTTAGTATTATGTTTTTAGAAAAAAAAATCAAACAAATACAAAACTCTATCTCTCTCCCATCTTTGCTCATTGCCGTGAGCTCCCACAAGGACAAGGAATCATTGTTGCAATTTTTCTTAAGTGCTAGCACACCAAAGGAATCATATCAAGGTGTTAGGGAAACTAATCCCTTGAGCTTGAAATCAAATATCAAAGCTTGGAGCTTGGATTCAACATTCAAAGAGGACCTTGGCCGAATCTTGGAGGACTTCCCAAAGGCAATTTTTTGTGTTCAACGCATCCAACATCAGCTCTTTGTAAGTATGATTCCGCCATACTTTATTTTTGTATTCACATGATTTCTATGCTTATATGATCTTGGATAATGTCTTAGAGACCAACAATGGTATCATGAGCCTTGATGAGCAATGAAATATACTTAGGGTTTATATACTAAAAATTGGGTAAATTTGATTTGAGCATGTTTTAATCAAATTGTTTGTTGAGTATGCTTGTATGTTAATAACTTGGAGTTATGCATGATCAATTTGACGAAAATTGAATTAGATTAATTTTCCCCAATTATTTTGGCTTGGTCGAATAGATGATATGCCCTAATGTCATGGTATTTTTTGTTCTTTTGATCATTGGATGAGTTTAAGACCTTGGGATAAATTGATTAATGATTTATTAGACTGAAATCGAATCCGTTTTAAAAAATCCAAAATGCTGTGAGCTTCAATAGCATGAAATGAGATGATTTTTTGGTTCAATAAGGTTGGACATGTGTTGAACAATTATAGCATGATTATTAATTAATTGATTTTTTGGAAATTTTAATTTAGATAATTAATTAATGCAATACACTTTAATTAATTAAATTATGAATTTGGAATTTTAGAATTTGATTCATTTGGCTTAATTTAGAATTGGGCTTATAATGTTGTATTTGGGGCTAATGGGCTTGGTTGGGCCAAGTTTGGTTTAGGTCAATTGGATTCGATCCAAATTGACCTAAATCATTCCATTATGTCAAAAAATAACAATGGGCCTTTTATGTTTAATTGGGCCTTATGGGCCGAAATTGGTTTCTTGGCAATAGGGTGATTCTTGATTGGGCTTTTGTATTTGGGTTTGACCCATATTGACCAACTCCATGCCTTAAGAAATTAATTGAAAGCCCATTGGACTTAATTAAACGACATTGGATGTTAATTGAGCTTTGAGACCCATTTAGATTAGATTTGGAATCTAAATCGTAAAGGCGCATTTAAAAGTGTAATTATTTAATTTGGAATTAAATATGGAATTAGTATTGAATATGAATTAAATTAGATTTAAATTGTAGTTCGATATAATTCAAGGAATTCGTACTTTGAGTACTTATTCTTAAACGAGTTGGACTCGCGCAAATCAATCGTTGTTTGAACATTGGATGATCACTTTATTCAAGATTAATTAATTGGATTAGATTGATTGAATAACATGCTTTGTGTGAATACATGGATGTGTTGAATAAATAATGTATATCGGATGGATATTAGAAGGGAAATGGCAATTTGGAAATTGTTGTAAATTTAAGAATTTATTAAATTGGACCTGCGTGTCCAGCCTTATCTCTCTTGATTCTTTATAATTATTTTCTCACCTAATTCCCCTAAATGTTAATGAGGTTTCTTTATTTGTATTATGTAATTGGGTAGAAGTTAGAATAGTGCTAGTCGGGGAGAGGAAAGATAATGATTTGTTCTATGAACAATCTGTGAGATATCCATCCGCATATCATTATTAATTTATTTACCACCCCTTCTTATGCTTTTAGAATGCATGCTTAAGGGTGTATGATGAGAACCTAACAAGATAATAAATTGGTTGCCAATTTACGTGAAAAACCCTCAACAAATATTAAGTGTTTTCCTTCCATTGAGTGATTCTTACTCAAGATCCAAAATTGGCACTGGTTTGTTGGCCAAAGCCCAGACCTTTGTCCATCGCGGATATGTTTGAATCATGAAGGCTTTGTTCCATATCGTATGTCTTGTCCAAGTTGTGATTTGTTGGCCAAAGTCAAGATCACTTATTGTCCATCGACATCGATTACGAAGCTTTCCAAAGTCAATGGGTTCCGCTTAACTAGAATCATTAAGCTTGTTGTGCCAAAGCCAAGGCTTAGTTGATTCAGAGGAAAAAGGTTAGGAAAATATATTGGATATATTGGCATATATATATGTATATATGTTTCGAACTTGGAGGTCCACCTACCGGATCTAGGAATTGGAAGAGATTCAATTGATCTTAGAGATCTACCTAGTTAAATATCATACAGAGATTTTGGCCAAAGTCAAGTTTGTGTGTTATTTAACGGGATCCTAGCCCACTAGGAAACTAGGTTTCCCGAGTACTTAACAAAGGGTTAGAGGCTCGCCGAAAAATAGTGGGAGGCTAGTATTGAATTTGCAATTTCATTCAAATACTTAGCTTTACACGCTTTCAAAATTATTTCGTCAATTAAATTTATTAGTTGGACTAATATTTCATTATTTTTCTTGTAGCAGTTAGACTGTACCCATACATCATTAATCGAATAGTCGGACTATTGCGGTTAAGATGACAGGAAAGTTAAGCATTATGGATATTGTCATAGGTGACAATGTCTTTAATGGCACAAACTTTCAAGACTGGGATATAAATCTCAGAATTATTCCGGGATCCGAGAAGTTACTCTACACAATAGAGAGACCTCTTGGGCCTAAGCCCCGACCTGATCAGTTGCTTGAGCTAGAGCTTTGGAAGACTCATAGCGATGACAACGCGACTGCTCAATCGGTAATGCTTGCCGCTATGACTCCGTAATTTCGTCGTCAAAAAAAAGGATTGGATCCGTATGAGATGATGGCGAAGTTGCATGATCTACACCGATCTAATCTTAGATCGCAAAGATATGAGTTGCAGAGGCTCTTCCACGCTCGCATGTCAGAGGGTACGTCTGTTGAGCACCATGTGTCACAGTTGATTGCTGACATTGAGCATCTTGGACAGATGTGCATCTTCTTCGAGGCTGAGACTTCAATAGATTTGATCTTACAGTCTCTCCCCGACACTTGGAGTTGGTTCATCATGAACTACAACATGTTGAACCAAGACCAAACTCTTGGAGAGTTGATGTCTATTCTGCGTGAAGCAGAAAAGAGCTCCTGAAGGCCAGAAGCGCGAGGCGCACTTTGCTTCAACATCTCAGACTTCAAGGGCTTGGCCCAAGGCGAGTGGAGGTGTAAAGAAGAAGAAGCATAAGAAGAAGGGCAAGGCCAAATCGTCAAAGGGTTCTGGAAAACCTAAGGAAAAATCCCAATATGTATGTCTGCAGTGCGAGAAGCGGGGTCACTAGAAGCGTGACTGCCACGAGTACAAGGCACACATGAAGGAAATTAAAGCGGGCAAGGCACCGGCTTCAGGTATGTTTGTTATAGAAATAAACATGTCTACTACTAGTTTTAAAAATTGGATTTTTGATTCTGGTTGTGGAACTCATATATGTACTGATGTGCAAGATCTGCAGATTAGCATGAGACTGGCCTCAGGAGAGATTGACCTCCGCGTTGGAAATGGGACACAAGTCGCCATTTTGGCCGTTGGCACTTTTGTTTTGGAACTGCCATCGGGGCATGTACTTAAACTTTCAAACTGTAATTATGTACCTAGTTTGACTGGGAATATTATTTCTGTATCTATGTTAGCCCAATATGGGTATACTTTTGTATTTAGAAACACTGGGTGTTTTATGTATAAAAATGATATGGAAATTTGCACTGCTGATGTAAATAATGGTCTATATATTTTGAATATGAATCAATCTCAAACATATAATGTAACAAACAAAAGGCTTAAAGTAAGTAACAAATATGAAACTTACATGTGGCATTGTCGTCTGAGACACATAAACAAGACACGTATATCCACACTTTCAAAGAGTGGGTACTTGGACGGATTTGATCCAAATTCATATGACGTCTGTGAATCTTGTTTATTAGGCAAGATGCCTAAATCACCTTTTAGCGGTAAAGGTGTACGTGCCACCGAACTGTTAGCCCTCGTTCATAATGACGTATGTGGGCCCATGTCTAGCCAGGCTAGAGGTGGATATGAATACTTCGTAACCTTTACGGATGATGCATCGCATTATGGTTATGTGTATCTTATGAGACACAAGTCGGAAAATTTTGAGAAATTCAAAGAGTTTCGACACGAAGTAGAAAAATAGACCGGAAAAAGTATTAAGACATTATGGTCAGACCATGGTGGCGAATACTTAAGTAATGAGTTTCTTGATTACTTGAAAGAATATGGTATTCTTTCACAGTGGACTCCTCCCGGAACACCGCAATTAAACGGTGTGTTCGAACGGAGAAACCGAACTTTGTTAGACATGATAAGGTCTATGATGAGTCGCACAGAGCTACCTATTTCTTTCTGGGGATATGCATTGAACAGTGCAATACTTATTTTGAATAAGGTTCCGTCAAAGTCTGTTCAACAGACTCCGTATGAAATATGGACAGGAAAGAAACCGGGTTTCTCATTCTGAAGATTTGGGGTTTCTGGGCATACTTCAAACGTTTGGAAGGTACCAAACTTGAACCCAAATAAGATAAATGCCTATTTGTAGGATATCCTAGGGAAACCAAAGGATATTACTTCTATCACCCACAAGAGAACAAAGTATTTGTTGCTCTACATGCGGTTTTCCTTGAGAAGGAATTCCTAAATGCAGTGATAAGTGGGAGGAAAGTAGAACTTGATGAAAATCGGAGTGATACTGTTCTTGGCATAGAATCCTTAACGGGACATGAACAGTCCATCAGGGATGAGACTGCACCACAATATTCGAATACACAATGACCGCGTAGGTCGAAGAGAGTCAGAAAACAACCTGAGAGGTATAAGTTTCTGATCTCACCTCATGTGGATATTAATCTTATTGATGAAGATGAGCCGGCTACGTATGAGAAAGCGATATAAGGTATCGAATCCGATTTATGGCAAGATGTCATGAATTCCGAAACGGATTCCATATACACCAACCAAGTTTGGACACTGGTTGATGCACCAGAAGGCGTAAAGCCTATTGGTTGCAAATGGGTCTTCAAGAAGAAGACCGACATGGATGGCAACATACAAACGTACAAAGCTAGGCTTGTAGCGAAAGGGTATCGTCAACGACATGGTGTCGATTACGACGAAACTTTTTCACCTGTTGCCATGATTAAATCCATTCGGATAATGCTTGCTATTACTGCATATTTCGATTACGAGATATGGCAGATGGACGTCAAAACTGTTTTCCTTAACGAAAACCTTTTGGAGGATGTTTATATGCAACAGCCTGACGGTTTTATCATACCAAGACTTGCAAACAAGGTTTGTAAGTTAAATCGATCCATTTATGGATTGAAGTAAGCATCACGTTCTTGGAACCAACGTTTTGATGAGATCATAAAAGAATATGATTTCGTGCAAAACGAGGATGATCCTTGTGTATATAAGAAGGTTAGTGGGAGCGCACTGACATTCATTGTCCTTTACGTTGATGATGTATTGCTTATTGGCAATGACATTCCCATGTTAACATCGGTGAAAGCTTGGCTTTCATTAAAATTCTCCATGAAAGATCTGGGAGAAGCAGTCTTTATTCTAGGAATAAAGATCTACCGGGATAGATCTAGAAAGCTGCTTGGACTCTCCCATAGCACGTACATTGACAAAGTGTTGAAGAGATTCAACATGGATCAGTCCAAGAGAGAACTGTTGCCAGTGTCACATGGCGTCACTCTATCTAAGGACATGTGTCCTAAAACTCAAGATGAGAGACACAACATGAGTCGGAAATTGTTCGCCTCAGCAGTCTGATCGATCATGTATGCCATGATATGTACGCGACCTGATGTCTCGTTTGCTTTGAGCATGTGTAGTCGCTATCAAGCCGATCCAGGTGATGGTCACTGGATGGCGGTTAAGAATATCCTTAAGTATCTTAGACGATCTAAGGATGCTTTCTTAATCTATGGAGATGCAGAACTTGAGGTAACTGGGTATACCGATGCAAGTTTCTAAACCGATAAAGACGACTGTAAGTCGTAATCCGGGTACGTATTTTGTTTGAACAACAGAGTAGTAAGCTGGAAATCTTCCAAGCAAGAGACTGTTGCCGATTCAACAACTGAAGCGGAGTACATTACTGCAGCTGAAGCAGCAAAAGAGGCAGTTTGGATCCGTAAATTCCTAATTGGATTAGGAGTAGTTCCTTTAGCAGTTGAGCATGTTCCATTGTATTGTGACAATAACGGGGCTATAGTGCAGGCTAAGGAACCGCGGTCTCATCAACGATCCAAGCATGTTCTTCAACGTTTCCATCTGATTCCTAAGATCATACATCGTGGTGATGTGAAGATCGAGAAGGTCGCATCAGATGACAACATTGCAGATCCGCTGACGAAAACTATTCCTCAGCAAAAGTTTGAGCGACATGTACATAGTTCAGGTATTAGATGCTTGAGTGACTGGTTATAGGACAAGTGGGAGATTGTTAGACAATTATGACCCATAGCGTCACTATTTGTAAAAGACATTGTGGTTTTTGTACAAATTAACAATGTAGCAATGAAAATTACATTTTATCATTTTGTAATTTGATTACTTAAATATATAAATGATAAAAGTCATTATGATTAGTTCCGGATTATAAGATATGAGTCAATATCAATCCATAACGGTTTAATCATTAAATATCCTTAGTCGTAATATTATCGAGACTGGACATCGATAATGCGGAATAGACTAGTATTGCACTTGTGCGTGTTATGGAAGCTTAACAGCATAGTTCTAATATATTTAAGTATTGGATACTTATGCAAGTGTGATAGGAGGTTGTGTTTATCGATGGTACGGAAACAGCTTCGCTTTGGATAGACCCCGCGGAATCCCATTGGTAGTATGACTATGTGTCCATGGGAATCCGCATCAGGGTAGATGTATTTGGTCTTAACCTGAGACTTGCATCGCTAGTACTTCCGTTAATCAATACGCTTTGGTTTTGGTCGTCCAGGACTTTAACAGGTTCTGTGTACGCCTCATCTGGGTTTATTGAGAATCGTAGTGTATTAGGTGTGATGTCAAGACAGAAGTATCACTTCAGTCATATGGAGATGATGATCACGTATGGATACAAAACTGGTACTCTAATTGGTTGCAACCATCGAGATAATATGACATGGTCATGATTATCCGATTAAAGAGACTAGTTGCTTGTAATCCGATATATGCTTCATACGGGGCAGACACTATTCCAGCCCCAGGCCTTGCATGTGACATCCGATACTAGATCGCAATATATAATACTACGTATACTACGCCTCACATAGATTATATATTCCTTTAAGAATATTTCAGGAGAATTGGGTAGGCACGGTGTTTTACTATAAGCCAACCATGTCTCGTAAATCGGTAAAACGTAGTACGAGGTACGTACGTGTTCGGATAGTCGGACGACCGGATTTACTGCCAACATATCCAGGGATCTCATGGGTCGCTTCCCGAAGATTCACCGATGACATATGATTCGAACATAATTAATCTAGGATTAATTGCGGAGAGATTTTATCTGGGATAAAATACTATTTAAAGAGAGAGAACGATTAATTTGGAATTAATCGATAAAATGATATATTCGATATATTAAACGAAATTAGATTTCGACGTGGAATTAAAATTGGATTTTAATTCGGGCTTACAAATTGATTTAGAATTAATTCGCGAGAGATGTGAATAGTAATTTTGCTAGGCATAATTATTTAATTAAATTTGATTTAATTACGTCGCAATGAAAGTTCGTTAATTCGGAATTAACGAACCCGATCCCGGAATGTGTTTACGGGCCCACTCGTATTTTGAATTAAAGTGCGGCCCACAAGTCACATCGCAAGTCACATCGCCAGTCACTTTAGTGATGGAAGTCAAGTCACCTTTTTGTGATTGACAACCAGTCATTATTCATGATGGGGGTTGTTGTAGGCATTAAAAGCCATTTTCCCTCCCTTTTTGCCTTATTCTTTTGGATAAGCATATACCAAAAGTGGTGTTGGATTTTAGTATTATGTTTTTAGAAAACAAAATCAAACAAATACAAAACTCTATCTCTCTCCCATCTTTGCTCATTGTCGTGAGCTCCCACAAGGACAAGGAAGAATTGTTGCAATTTTTCTTAAGTGCTAGCACACCAAAGAATCATATCAAGGTGTTAGGGAAACTAATCCCTTGAGCTTGGAATCAAAGATCAAAGCTTGGAGCTTGGATTCAACATTCAAAGAGGACCTTGGCTGAATCTTGGAGGACTTCCCAAAGGCAAATTTTTGTGTTCAATCCATCCAACATCCGCTCTTTGTAAGTATGATTCTGTCATGCTTTATTTTTGTATTCACATGATTTCTATGCTTATATGATCTTGGATAATGTCTTAGAGACCAACAAAAACTTCAATGTATCTCTACATAATACTATTCTGTTGTGTCTCTATACAACACAGTTTCATTGTCATGTTTCTTTACCTATTTATTCCTCAGTGTCTTCTTACCTTGTGGGAAACTCTCCGGTTCCCCCTCATCAGTAAGTAGAATATATTCAGATCTCGAATATATGATTGATGGAATCATGCCTCGCTCAGATCATCTTGTCTGAGTTCCACTGGTTTTAGGAGGTATATCTTCCTCCAAATAGTTGGATGATCATGTAGCATTTTGTGGAACGGGTTGCGGATCCCTCTAGTTATGTCTCCCCTTGCTCGACATCCTTATCTGCCTCCTCTAGTTATGCTTTTGAAATATCACGCACCATATATGTGGCCAATTGTGCTGGTGCTAGTGCTGGATTTCTGTCGGCACTGGAATTGGAAGACATCTTGGACTTTTCAATGTCTTCAACTGTCTGGTTTTCAAGAAACTTTACATCTCGGATTCTGATGACCATCTTTTTCATAGTATGTATCCAAATTCTTTATCTCCATATTCTAGGAATATACATGGAATAGTCTTTTCATCGAGCTTCTGTTTGGGCTTTCTGGGAAATATCACTGCAAACTGCAATGCATATCCTTAATGTAGTTCCATCTAAGTCTGTTCCTAAGACTCCCTTAGAGTTTTGGAATGGTCGTAAAACTAGTTTATGACATTTCCGCATATAGAGGTGTCCAAGACCCATTTTCCTCCTTGTTGGTGCTCGGTTTGGCCTCCAAAAACAGCAGGAACTGCTCGGTTTTGGGCTGTGATGGCTCCTCAATATTCGGCCATTGAAGTCCTCCATTGAAGCTCCAAGCTTCAAGCTCCAAAATCAAATCCAAGCTCATGTGTTAGTTTCCCTATCACCATAATATAACCAATGTGTGTGCTAGCACTACTCTTCTTCCTTTGCTTCTCACAAATTCGGTCATACCAGTAATTTTGAGGAGAAATTTGGCTCAAAGCCGAGAGAGGGAGAAGAGAGGAAAAGAGGGAAAATGGTTTCTCAAATAAACCGTATGCAAGGTGAGTGGAGAGAGAAAAAGAAATAGTTTTTATATTTATTTGATTTTCCAAAATCAAATAACAACAACCATTTACAATAATTAAAAGTCAAAAAGCAAAAACCCTATTAATGCTTTTCCAACAACCACATCACTATTCACATCAATCACTCAAATCAATCAATCAAATTGTCACATCACTCAAAGTGACATGTGATTTGACGCTCGATTTGGCGCTCGATTTGACTTGCGTGCCGCACTCGAATTCGAAATACGAATGCGCTCGCAAATAATCCCGGGCTCGGGTTCGCTAATTCCAAATTAATGAATTTTCCGTTGCGTCATAATTAAATGATTACGCGTAGCGAAATCACTATTCACGTCGCTAACGAATTAACTTTAAATTAATTCGTTCGTCCGAATTAAAATCTAATTTTAATTCTGCGTCGAAATCCAATTTCGCATAATATATCGAATATGTTATTGTATCGATTAATTCCAAATTAATCGTTCTCTCTCTTTAATTAATATTTTATCCCAAACAAAATATCTCCGCAATTAATCCCAGATTAATTTTCTCTCTCTTCTAATTAATCCTAGATTAATTAAAGTGCGAGTCATACATCATCGGTGAATCTTTGGGAAGCGACCCATGAGATCCCCGGATATGTTGGCAGTAAATATGGTCGTCGGATTATCCGAACACGTAAGTACCTTGTACTACATTTATACCGATTTACAAGACAATATTGGCTTCTAGCAAAGCGCCATGCCTACCCAATTCTCCGGAAACATCCTTATAGGAATATGTGATCTATATCAAGCGTAGTATACCGAAGTATTGCGTATTTCTGTCCACTATCGGATGTTCACGTGCTAGGCCTGGGGCTGGAAATGTGTCTGCCCCGTACGAAGCACATATCGGATGTCTGGTAACTAGTCTCTATAATCGGATATTCATGACCTTATCATAATATCCCGATAGCTCGAGCATTTAAGAGAACAAGTTCCGTCTCCTATGTGACCATCATCTCCATATGACTGGAGTGACACTTTCGTCTTGACATCACACCCAACACACTACGATTCTCAATATACCCAACATCGGCGTACACAGAACCGGTTAAGGCCCTGGACGACCTCAACTAAAGTATATTGATTGTCGTATGTATTAGCGGTGCAAGTATCAAGTTAAGACCAAATACACCTACCCTGATTGCAGACTCCCATAGACACAAAGTCATACTACCAATGGGATTCCGCGGGGGTCTATCCAGAGCGAAGCTGTTTCCCGTACCATCGATGAAACACAACCTCCTACTACACTTGCATGAGTATCATATACCCAAATATATGAGAACTATGTCGTTGTGCCCTCACAAACACGCACAAGTGCAATACTAGTCTTTTACGTATTTATCGATGTCCAATCTCGATAATACTCTAAATAGGGATATTTAATGATTTATCCTACGCGGACTGATACTCTCTCATATCATTCTCCATCCAGGAACAAATCATAGGGACCTCTTATCATTTATACATCTAGGTGATCTAATCACAAATGATAAGAGTGCAATCTCCTTTGTCACATAGTTAATTTGTACAACAACACCATGATCTGTACAAATAGTGACGCTATGGGTCATAATTGTCCAACAATCTCCCACTTGGCCTATAGCCAGTTACTCGAGTCTCTGACACCCGAACTATGTACGGTTGGCTCAAACTGCTGAGAAAAGCTTTCGTCAGCGGATTATCATGATTATTGTCTGATGCGATTTATTCGATCATCACATCACCACGATGTATGATCCGAACGAATCAGATGAATATCGAAGTATGTATCTGGATCGTTGATGAGACCATTAATTCTTTAGCCTGTGCTGACGCCTAGCTCAGCTGCTAACAGAACTATATCTAATCTAATTAGATTTGTTATTGACCCAGATGGCTTCTATTGCTGCTTCAGATGCTGAAATTAACCCACATTTGTTGTTTATTCGGTAACAGTATCTTGCTTGGAAGGTTTCCAGCTCACTATACCGTTCTTCAAACTGTATAGTACTGTTTGCGACTTTTAGTCATCTTTATCGGTTATAGGAAACTTGATACAGTGATCCCATTCACTTCAAGTTCTCCTTCTCCATAGACTAAGACAGCATCCTTAGTTCTCTAAGATACTAACGGATGTTCTTAACATCAATCCAGTGACTATCACTCGGATTGGCCTGTTTGTGAATCCATATGCTCAAAGCATATGAGACACCAGGTCTCGTACATTTTTCAATGTACGGTTTCTCGGAGAGTCTTTCGAAAGCCAAGCTTTCGCCGATTTTATTTTATGGGAATATCATTTCCATGAAATGACTTATATTATTATCATATTTTATATGGACAGCCACTGTCAGTGCGCTCCCACTAACCCTCTTATATACACAAGAATCTTTTCGTTTTGAATTAAATCATAAACTATTATGATTACATCAAAGCGATAGTTCCAAGAACCTAATGCTTGTTTCAATCCAATCATGGATCAAATAACCCCAAAAAACCGACAGGATGTTGAAAACATCCTCCAACTGGTTTCCTTTTCAGGAAAGCGATTTTCTCGTTAAGCTGTCATATTTTATTTATGAAACATGCAGCATTAGCAAGCATTATCCAAAAGGATTTACCGTGGCAACAGGTAAAAGGTTGAATCGTAATCAACATAATGTTGATAACGATACCTTTCCGTTAAAAGCCCGGCTTTATACGTTGGTATGTTGCCATCCATGTACGTCTTCCTTGAATACTCATAAAGTACCAATAGGCACAATGCCTTGTGGTACATTAACTAGTATCCAAACTGGTTAATTTACATGGAATCCATTTCGGACTTGTGACATTTTGTCATAATAAGGAGTCGATACCTTGTATCACTTCCTCATACGTAGTCAGTTGGTATCCCTCAATAAGATAGACATCTTTATGAGGTGAGATCAGAAACCCATACCCCAGGTTGTTTTCTGACTCTCTCTGAACTACGCGGTTCTTGTGTATTCGAAGATTAATGGTAATAGTCTCATCCTTGATGAACTATTTATGTTCCATTAAGATTCGGTGCCTTGAACAGTATTACTCTGATTTTCATCGAGTCTTACTATCCTCCCACTTACCACTGCATTTGGTATTTCTATCAGGAAAACCGCATGGTGAGCAATAATCTAATTATTCTCTTGTGAGGTGTATAAGTACAATAGTTATGGTATCCCTAGGATTACCTACATTTGGCACTTATCCTATTTGGGTTCTTGTTTGGTATCATCCAAACATATGCCTAGCATACCCAATTTAACAGGAATGAGAAACTCGGTTTCTTTCCCGTTCATATCTAATATGTTATCTGTCAAACAGATATTTATGGAACCTTATTCTAAATAAGTTATGCACTGTTTAGCGTATCCGTTGAAGGAAATGGTAGCTCAGAGGAACTCGTGATTAACCTTATTATGTCTAACAAAATTTGGTTAATCCTATTCGGACACACCGTCAAACTGACGTGTTCCGGGAGGAGTCCTCATTTGAAAGAATACTATACTCTTTCAAGTATACTAGAAACTTATTGCTTAAGTATTTTCCATTACGGTCTTACCGTGACAGTTTCATACTTTAGCCGATCTGTTTGTCTATTTCGTGTCGAAACTTAAAATTTTCTGATTTGTGTTTCAAAAGAAACACATAACCATAACGCGATGCCACATCCGTAAAGGTCACGAAATATTCATATCCATATCTAGCCTAGCTAGACATGGGCCCACTAGCTTCACTATGAACTAGGGGTAACATATTGGTGGCACTGACACTTTTACCAAGTAAATAGTATTTTAGGCGTTTTGCCCAATAAACTAGATTCGTAGACTTTATTTGAATATAATCAAATTAGTCCTGGTACCCGCTCTTCAAAAGTGCGGATATACGATTCTTGTTTGATAGTGTCCCTAACAACTATGCCACAATTAAGTTTCTTAACTGATCAAATCAGTTTGAGCTATTTATTTGTCATGTTATATATTTGAGATATTATTTATATTCAAAATATAAATTCTGTTATTCACATCTAATGTGTTTATCTCAATATCATCTTTATATAATAAACACTTTAGTGTTCTAGAATATAAAGGTACACCCGCAGCGGGTTATACGCGATATGAAGATTGTTTTCTAGTCAAACTAGTTACATTATAACAGTTTCCAAATTAGGTACACACCCGAGGGTAGTTCCTAAATTTGGCTATCTACGGTTAAAACAGTGACTTTCATCCCGTTTCCATTCGCAGATAATTCTCAATCGAAGTCAGTATCCTGTTCAAAACAGATTATGAACATCAATATATTTATTTTATGTACCACACTAAGTATCTAAAATCTAATTTTAATACTAGCTGTGAACATAATTATGACAATCATTTTTGAAGTCAGAGCCTTGCTCGTCTTCAATTCCTTCTTGGGATATGTCATTTTATCTTCCTAGAAGATTATAATAATTTTGCCTTTGTCATTTTCAATATTCCGGTCGCCTTTGGCCAGCCTCGGGTTTCTAGAATATTGAAGTAAGGTATGCCTTGCACTACTTGCCTAATTGCAAACTTTGACTTTATCTCCTTGAGAATAGTCATTAATTCTCCAAGAATTATTTATTGCAATTTTAAAAGTACTTCTAAGATCTAATCTTTGAATATCCTTCAATTTCAATATCATACTTTAAGAATCTAATCCTTAGTTCTGATAAAGAAATTATGGAGTCTATATGACAAGTATTATGGATTAAGCACTAAAGTTATCATTACATGAATATTCCAAATATCATGTTCCACTTATTTGCTTAACTCCAGGCTTAGGCTTAATATATTATTTTATCAAATAAAATAACTTATTATTTTTACAGGACCATCCTGAAAATTATGGATTAAACACTAAAGTTATCATTACATGAATATTCCAAATATTATGTTCCACTTATTTGCTTAACTCCAGGCTTAGGCTAATATATTATTTTATCAAATAAAATAACTTATTATTTTTCCAGGACCATCCTGAAATTATATTCCCAATTTGAAAATTAAAGTCGTTTAAATACATTTTCTCCCAGGATTATGTCTTAAACACTAATCTTTCATTTATATTGATTCTAATAGTCCAACTATTTAATCAACGATTTGTGATACTATTATTATAAAGATTATAATAGTCCAACTATATAATCAAATATAATCTAAATTAATTAACCTCAATTACATTGATTACTATAATCCAATTATAAAATCAACTGTTAACTGAAATTAATTAATTCAAATATATTGATTAATATAATCCAATTATATATAATCAACTATAATACAGTCCAACTGTTAATTAAAACAACAATTTAAATATTAGTCCAACTAACATTTACTCTAACGACGAAATAATTTAAATGAGCGCATATGGCGAGTAATTGAACGAATATTGCAAATTCAATTCTTGCCTCCCACTATTTTTCGGCGAGCCTCTAACCCTCTGTCGAGTACTCGGGAAACCGCGTTTCCTAGTGGGCTAGGATCCCGTTAAATATCACACAATCTTGACTTTGGCCAACAAATTGTATGATAATTAACTAGGTAGATCTCTAAGATCAATTGGATCCAATCCAATTCCTAGATCCGGTAGGGGGATATCCAAATCTGAAACATATATCTTATATATGCCAATACATCCAATGTATTACCTAACCTTTTTCCTCTGAATCAACTAAGCATTGGCTTTGGCACAACAAACTTAGTGATCCCAGTCAAGCGCGACCCATCGACCATGGAAAGCTTCGTAATCAATGTCGATGGACAAGAAGTGGTCTTGACTTTGGCCAACAAACCACAACTTGGACATGACACCAATATGGAACAAAACTCTCGTGATTCAAACACATCTTCGACGGACAAAGGGCTTGACTTTGGCCAACAACCCAATGCCAGTCTTGGATCTTGAGTAAGAATCACTCAATGGAAGGAAAGACGCTTGATATTTAACGAGGGTTTTTCGCGTGCAAATTGGCAACCAATTTATTATCTTTGTTAAGGTCTCATCATCATACACCCTTAAACATGCATTCTAAACACATAATAAAGCGTATATGAAATAAAATAATAATGATATGCGGATGGATACTTTACATTGATCATAGATCAAATCTCTCTCTTTCTCTCTCCAGCTAGCACTTGTATTACTTCTACCCCCGTTACACTACACTTCTAAGAAACCTCATTTACATTGAGGGGATAGGTGAGAAGAAAAATACAATGAGAATAGAGGTGATAAGGTTGGACACGCAGGTCCAATTAATAAATCAAATTTATTACACAATTTCTAAAATTGTCCCCACCCGACTAATATCCATCTGATATACATTATTGATGCATCGCAACCATGTATTCATACAAGCATGTTATCAATCAATCTAATCCAATTAATTAATTTGATAATTAGTGATCATCCAATGTTCAAACAACGATTTGATTTTTGCGCGAGTCAAACTCGTTTTGCGAATAAGTACTCAAATTACGAATTCTTGAATTAAATTAAACTACAACATTAAATCCAATTTAATATGCATTTAATTCTAATTCACTATTTAATTCCAAATTAAATATTACACTTTTATTAATGAACCTTTACGACTTAAATTCCAAATTTAATCGCAACGGGTCTCTAAGCCCGATTAACATCTAATGTTTATTTAATTAAAGTCTAATGGGCTTTTAATTAATTTCTATAAGGCGTGGACTTTTGGTCAACTCGGGTCAAACCAATAACCAAGGTCCAATCCGGGATTTACCCATAAGCCTTTAAATTAATTTTGGCCCATTAGGCCCAATTAAATAATTAAGGTCCATTATGTCATAATTGGACTTTTGGATGCGGTTTTGGGCCCAATTAGATCCAACCAAATTGCCTAAACTTAACTTGGTACAACCAAGCCCAAAAGCCCATTACAACCTATTAAGGCCCAATTCCAAATTAGCCCAAATTAATTAACTTATAAAATTCCAAATTCCATAATTAATTAACCTAAGTGTAATACACAATTAATCATTCAATTAACATTCCTAAAACATCAATTAGCCTAATTAATCATGCACTTTAATATCAAATAGTGTCCAACACAATTTCATCAAAATCAAACCCAATACATGCTACTTTATTCTCGGCAATTAGGGATTTTCAATCCGATTCGGTTTCAATCCAATTGAATCCACAATCATCATTTCCCAAATCAATTCAACTCATCCAATGAATTAAAATCAAAAAACACAATGAATTTGATGTTACTTGATTTTCGGCCAAGCCTATTTTAAAGGGAAAAATTGTTCCAAATCAAAATTCATCCAATTGAACTTCAAAACAACATTACCCACTTGTTTTAAATCATCCAATGATCAAACAAACAAAAATCACCAAGACATTAGGGTTCATCATTTTCGGCAATCACCAAAAATTTGGGGAAAAATGGATCCAATCCAATTTCATGAAATTGAACATACACAACTTCAATTCATCAAATACAAGCATACTTAATCAATCAATTCAACCAAATCATGCTTCAATTGATTTTACCCAATTTTAACCCTAACTTTTTTCATGCTTGATCAAGCTCAAGATACCATTGTAGAGTTCTTATAAGGTCCCAAGAATCATCAAAATCAAGCACAAAATGCATGAATACTTCAAGGAATAAGGCGGAATTCATACTCACATTGAATGGTTTGATGCTAGGAAGAACAAGACCCATTTTCCTCCTTGTTGGTGTCTCGGTTTGTCCTCCAAAAACAGCAGGGACTGCCGGTTTGGGCTGTGATGGCTCCTCAAAATTCGGCCATTGAAGTCCTCCATTGAAGCTCCAAGCTTCAAGCTCCAAATCAAATCCAAGCTCATGTGTTAGTTTCTCTATCACCATATTATAACCATGTGTGTGCTAGCACTACTCTTTTCCTTTGCTTCTCACAAATTCGATCATACCAGAAATTTTGAGGAGAAATTTGGCTCAAAGCCGAGAGAGGGAGAAGAGAGGAAATGAGGGAAAATGTTTCTCAAAGAAACCGTATGCAAGTGAGTGGAGAGAGAAAAAGAAATAGTTTTTATATTTATTTGATTTTCCAAAATCAAATAACAAAAACCATTTACAATAATTAAAAGTCAAAAAAGAAAAAGCCTATTAATGCTTTTCCAACAACCATATCACTATTCACATCAATCACTCAAATCAATCAATCAAATTGTCACATCACTCAAAGTGACATGTAATTTGACGCTTGATGTGACTAGCGATTTGACGCTCGATTTGACTTGCGTGCCGCACTCAAATTCGAAATGCGAATGCGCTCGCAAATAATCTCGGGCTCGGGTTCGCTAATTCCAAATTAACGAATTTTACGTTGCGTCGTAATTAAATGATTACGCCTAGCGAAATCACTATTCACGTCGCTAACGAATTAATTCTAAATTAATTCGTTCGCCCGAATTAAAATCTAATTTTAATTCTGCGTCGAAATCCAATTTCGCATAATATATCTAATATATAATTGTATCGATTAATTCCAAATTAATCGTTCTCTCTCTTTAATTATATTTTATCCCAGATAAAATATCTCCGCAATTAATCCCAGATTAATTTTCTCTCTCTTCTAATTAATCCCAGATTAATTAAAGTGTGAGTCATACATCATCGGTGAATCTTGGGAAGCGACCCATGAGATCCTCAGATATGTTGGCAGTAAATACGGTCGTCGGACTATCCGAACACGTAAGTACCTTGTACTACATTTATACCGATTTACAAGACAAGGTTGGCTTCTAGCAAAGCGCCATGCCTACCCAATTCTCCGGAAATATCCTTATAGGAATATGTGATCTATATCAAGCATAGTATACCGAAGTATTGCGTATTTCTGTCCAGTATCGGATGTTCACGTGCTAGGCCTGAGGCTGGAATTGTGTCTGCCCCGTACGAAGCACATATCGGATGTCTGGTAACTAGTCTCTATAATCGGATATTCATGACCTTATCATAATATCCCGATAGCTCGAGCATTTAAGAGAACAAGTTCCGTCTCCTTTGTGACCATCATCTCCATATGACTGGAGTGACACTTCCGTCTTGACATCACACCCAACACACTACGATTCTCAATATACCCAGCATCGGTGTACACAGAACCGGTTAAAGCCCTGGACGACCTCAACTAAAGTATATTGATTGTCGTATGTATTAGCGGTGCAAGTCTCAGGTTAAGACCAAATACACCTACCCTGATTGCAGACTCCCATAGACACAAAGTCATACTACCAATGGGATTCCGCGGGGGGTCTATCCAGAGCGAAGCTGTTTCCCGTACCATCGGTGAAACACAACCTCCTACTACACTTGCATGAGTATCCTATACCCAAATATATGAGAACTATGCCGTTGTGCCCTCACAAACGCGCACAAGTGCAATACTAGTCTTTTACGTATTATCGATATCCAATCTCGATAATACTCTGACTAGGGATATTGAATGATTTATCCTACGTGGACTGATACTGTCTCATATCATTCTCCGTCCAGGAACAAATCATATGGACCTCTCATCATTTATACATCTAGGTGATCTAATCACAAATGATAAGAGTGCAATCTCCTTTGTCACATAGTTAATTTGTACAACAACACCATGATCTGTACAAATAGTGATGCTATGGGTCATAATTGTCCAACAAAAACATGGCTAGCTTAACCAATTCCAAATGAAAGATTTGGGAGAGGCCAGTTATGTTCTTAGGATTCAGATACATCGCAAGAAATGACTGTAAGCTATGTCTCAAGCATCATATATCGACAAGATCCTTGTACGATTTGGGATGCAGAATTCCAAGAAAGGCAATTTGCCTTGTCGGTTTGGAATTCATTTGTCAAAAGAACAGTCTCCTAAGACACCTCAGGATGTTGAGGAAATGAGACATATCCCATACGCCTCAGCAGTTGGTAGTCTCATGTATGCTATGTTATGCACGAGATCGGACATCTGTTTTACAGTGGGAGTAGTCAGTAGGTTTCAGTCAAACCCAGGATTGGATCACTGGGTGGCTGTGAAACACATTCTCAAGTATCTTAAGAGAACGAGGGATTATATGCTTGTGTATTCCGGTGAGGATATGATCCTAAGGGGATATGCAGACTCTAATTTTCAGACAGATGTCGATTCTAGGAATCAACATCTGGATCAGTGTTTACCCTAGGTAGTGGGCAGTAGTATGGCAGAGTATAAAGCAATCTTGTATTGCTGACTCTACCATGGAGGCTGAATATGTAGCAGCTTGTGAAGCAGCTAAGGAAGCAGTCTGGCTCCATAAATTCTTGGGAGATCTGGAAGTTGTTCCAGATATGGATAGACCACTCACACTTTATTGCGATAATAATGGTGCAGTGGAAAACCCCAAAGAACCAAGAAGCCACAAGAAGGGAAAGCATATAGAGAGAAACTATCATCTCATTAAGAAGATAGTGCAGAAATGAGACGTTACCGTCACAAATATTGCATCCGCATAGAACTTGGCTGATCTATTTACAAATACCTTGTCGGCTAAAGTGTTTGAAGGTCACCTAGACGGTCTAGGATTACGTGACATTTCCCATTTAATCTAGTGCAAGTGGGAGATTATTGGGATGTATGCCCTAGAGCTGCATAGATGTAAACGACTTTATGTTTTTTGAAATAAAATAATGCATTATTCATTTAACAAAGTGTTTGTTTAATTTTCACATATTATAAATTATCTTGAATACCCTAGATTACTTATGTGCCTTCGGACTTAGTGTATGAGTGTCATACACAAGAGGATTTAAGTCTGAAGTTAGTAATCTTAAATAGTCCATAGAGATCAAACAAATTAGGTACTTTGTTTGTTGTTTATCTATAGCTGCAGTCCATTCTATATTTTGTTGGAGTTTCTATGGCCCCGAGGATCGAATCAAAAGCAAGAAAACACATGTGAATACATACGAGGAAGTTGCGGAATACTTACATCGATCGGTTGAGCGACACGGCAAGCAACAAAAAAAATTATTTTCTGCCCTCTGGTGTATTCGGCAGTGGCAGTGAGTTGCTCCTCCATTTTCGGCCATGAATCAACTTAGTCAAGCTCCAAGCTTTGTGATTTGATTCCATACTCATAGGTGGACTTCCCTATCACCTTCGCATGATCCCGTTGTGTGCTAGCACTTGTGATTTTTTACCACAAAATCACCACACTAGCTTCCCATCCTCTCGGTTTTCTTGACATAACCAGTGAAGAAAATTGGCCCCAAGGGCGTGTGAGAGGAAGAAGAAAGAGAGGAGTTTTGGAGAGAGAGATGAGTTGTGTATATCTTAATTGATTTCTAAAATCAATTCAACATATACCAAAAATTTGATTTTCAAAAATCAAGTCATTAATGGCTTGCCAACTACCAACATCAACTTCAATCAATCAATCAAAGAATAGTGACTGACGTCAATCACTCAAAGTGAAAAACATCCATCACTTGATTGACGAATGATGTGACGCTAGATGCGACTAGCGATTTGACGCTTAATATGACTTGCGTGCCGCACTCGAATTCGAAATGCGAATGCGCTCGCAAACAATCCGAGCTCGGGTTCGCTAATTCCAAATTAACGAATTTTCCGTTGCATCGTAATCAAATCAAATCTAATTAAATAATCATGCCTAGCATAATAACTATTCACGTCGCTAACGAATTAATTCTAAATTAACTCGTTCGCCCGAATTAAAATCTAATTTTAATTCCGCGTCGAAATCCAATTTCGTTTAATATATCGAATATATTAATTAATCGATTAATTCCAAATTAATCATTTTCTCTCTTTAAATGATATTTTATCCAGATGAATATCTCCGCAATTAATCCATATTAATTTTCTCTCTCTTCTAATTAATCCCAGATTAATTTAAAGGGCGATTCATACGTCATCGGTGAATCTTCGGGAAGCAACCCATGAGATCCCCGGATATGTTGGCAGTAAATCAGGTCGTCGGACTATACGAACACGTAAGTACCAAGTACTACATTTTACCGATTTACAAGACAATGTTGGCTTCTAGCAAAGCGTCATGCCTACCCAATTCTCCAGAAATATCCTTACAGGAATATAAGGATCTATATCAGGCGTAGTATACGTAGTATTGTGTATTTCGAACTAGTATCGGATGATCACGTGCTAGGCCTGGGGCTGGAATTGTGTCTGCCTCGTACGAAGCACATGTCGGATGTCTGGTAACTAGTCTATATATTGGATAACTATGACCTAGTTATATTATCCCGATGACTGCAGTACTTAAGAGAACCAGTACCGTATCCTACGCGACCATCATCTCCATATGATTGGAGTGACACTTCCGTCTTGACATCACACCCAACACACTAGATTCTCGATATACCCAGAATAGACGTACACAGAAACCGTTTAAAGCCTTGGATGACCAAAACCAAAGTATATTGATTGTCGTAAGTATTAGCGGTGCAAGCCTCAGTTAAGACCAAATACACCTACCCTGATTTCGGACTTCCATAGACACATAGTCATACTACCAATGGAATTCCGATGGGGTTTGTCCAGAGCGAAGCTGTTTTCCCGTACCATCGGTAAAACACAACCTCCTATTACACTTGCATGAGTATCCTATACCCAAATATATGAGAACTATGTCGTTGTGCCCTCACAACGCGCACAAGTGTAATACTAGTCTTTTACGTATTTATCGATGTCCAATCTCGATAATACTCTGACTAGGGATATTTAATGATTTATCCTTCGTGGACTGATACTGTCTCATATCATTCTCAATCCAGGAACAAATCATAAGGACCTCTTATCATTTATACATCTTGGTGATCTAATCACAAATGATAAGAAAGCAATCTCCTTTGTCACATAGTTAATATGTACAACAACACATTGATCTGTACAAATAGTGACGCTATGGGTCATAATTGTCCAATAATCTCCCACTTGGCCTATAGCCAGTCACTCGAGTGTCTAACACCCGAACTGTGTACGGTTCGCTCAAATTGCTGAGAAAATACTTTCGTCAGCGGATTTACATGATTATCATCTGATGCGATTTATTCGATCATCACATCACCACGATGTATGATCCGAATGAATCAGATGAATATCGAAGTATATATCTGGATCGTTGATGAGACCATTAATTCTTTAGCCTGTGCTCAAGCCTAGCTCAGCTGCTAACCGAATTGTATCTAATCTAATTAGATTTGTTATCGACCCAGAAGGCTTCTATTGCTGCCTCAGCTGCAGCAATAACCCGCATTTGTTGTTTATTCAGTAATAGTATCTTGCTTGGAAGATTTCCAGCTCACTGTACCGTTATTCAAACTGTATAGTACCGTTTTGCGACTTATAGTCGTTTTATCGGTTAGGAAACTTGCAACAGTGATCCCAATCACTTCAAGTTCTCCATCTCCATAGTATAAGACAGCATCCTTAGTTCTCTAAATACTAAGTATGTTCTTAACATCAATCCAGTGACTATCACATGGATTGGCCTGTTTGTGAATCCATATGCTCAAAGCGTATGAGACACCAGGTCGCGTATATTTTTCAATGTATGGTTTCACGGAGAGTTTTCTCGAAAGCCAAGCTTTCACCGATTATTTATTATGGGAATTTCATTTCCAAGAAATGACATATTTTCATTATTTATAGGACAGCCACTGTCAGTGCGCTCCCACTAACCCTCTTATATACACAAGAATCATTTCGTTTTGAATTAAATCATAAATCATTATGATTACATCAAAACGATAATTCCAAGAACCTTATGCTTGCATCAATCCAAACATGGATCGATTAACCTGTAAACCTTGTTTGCTAGTTTTGGTACGACAAAACCGTCAGGATGTTGTAAACATCCTCCAAAAGGTTTCCGTTTAAGGAAAACGATTTTCCCATAAAGCTGTCATATTTTATAAATGAAACACGCAGCTTTAGCAAGCATTATCCAAATGGATTTATCATGGCAACAGGTAAAAGGTTTCGTCGTAGTCAACACAATGTTGATAACGATACCTTTCCGCTAAAAGCCTAGCTTTATTCGTTGGTATGTTGCCATCCATGTACGTCTTCCTTGAAGACTTATAAGTACCAATAGGCACAATGCCTTGCGGTACATCAACTAGTATCCAAACTTGTTGATATACATGGAATCCAATTCAGATATTATGGCACTTTGCCATAATATGGAGTCGATACCTTGTATCACTTCCTCATACGTAATCAATGGTATACCTCAAAAGATTGACATCTTTTACGAGGTGAGATCAGAAACCCATACCCCAGGTTATTTTCTGATTCTCTCCGACCTACGCGGTTCTTGTGTATTCGAAGATTATTGGTAATAGTTTCATCCTTGATGAACTATTTATGTTCCATTAAGAAATCGGTGCCTGGATCAGTATTACTCCGATTTTCATCGAGTTTTACCATCCTCTCACTTACCACTGCATATCGGTATTCCTCTTAGGAAAACCGCATGGTGAGCAACAATCTAATTGTTCTCTGGTGAGATGTATAAGTACAATACTTACGGTATCCCTAGGATAACCTACAATTGGCACTTATCCAATTTGGGTTTTAGTTTGGTATCATCCAAACATATGCCTAGCATACCCAAATAATCAGGAATGTGAAACCCAGTTTCTATCATGTTCATATCTAATATGAGATCTGTCAAATAGATTTTTATGGAACCTTATTCTAAATAAGTTTTGCACTGTTTATGCTTATCCTTTGAAGGAAATGGTAGCTCGGAGCGACTCATGATTAACCTTATCATGTCTAACAAAATTCGGTTACTCAGTTCGGACACACCGTCAAATTGACATGTTCCAAGAGGAGTCCTTATTGAAAGAATACTATACTCTTTCAAGTATATTAGAAACTTATTGCTTAAGTATTTTCCATTACGGTCTCACCGTGACGGTTTAATACTTCAGCCGATCTGTTTGTCTATTTCGTGTCGAAAACTGTAAAAGTTTTCGATTTGTGTTTCAATAGAAACAAATAACCATAACGCGATGCCACATCCATAAAGGTTATGAAATATTCATATCCACCTCTAGCCTAGCTAGATATGGGCCCACTTGCTTCACTATGAACTAGGGCTAACAGATCGGTGGCTTTTGCACTTTTACCAAGTAAATAATGTTTTAGGCACTTTGCCCAATAAACTAGATTTGTAGACTTTATTTGAATGGAATCAAAAAAGTCCTAGTATCCACTCTTCAAAAGTGTGGATATACGATTCTTGTTTAATTGTGTCCCAGACAGCAATGCCACGTCAGTTTCTTATGATCAAATCAGTTTGATCTATTTGTTTGTCATGATATATGTTTGAGATTTTATTTATATTCAAAATATAAATTATGTTATTCACATCTAATGTGTTTATCTCAATATCATCTTTATATAATGAAACACTTTAGTGTTCTAGAATATAAAGGTAAACCCACAGTGGATTAAACACTGATATGAAGATAATGTTTCTAGTCAAACTAGTTACATTATAACAGTTTCCAAATTTAGGTACGTACCCGAGGGTAGTTCCTAAACTTAGGTATCTACGGTCAAAACAGTGACTTTCGTCCCGTTTCCAATTCACAGAGAAATCTCAAATTGAAGGTCAGTATCCTGCTCATAGCAGATTATGAACATCAATTTATATTTATGTACCACACTAAGTATTTAAAATCTAATTTTAATACTAGTAGTGAACATAATTATGACAATCATATTTGAAGTCAGAGCCTTGCTCGTCTTCAATTCCTTCATGTCTGCTTTGTCCAAACGGCAGTCACGCTTCCGCGATCTCGTTTGCCATAATTTAGGCAGATATTTTGGGATATGTCTTTTATCTTCCTAGAAAATTATAATGATTTTGCCTTTGCCATTTTCAACATTCCAGAAGCCTTTGGCCTAGCCTTGAGTTTCTAGAATATCGAAGTGAGGTGCTCCTTGCGCTACTTGTCTTATTGCAAACTTTGACTTTGTCTCCTTGAGAATAGTCATTAACTCTCCAAGAGTTATTTATTGCAATATGTACTTCTAAGATCTAAATATAGATTTATGAAAAATCCTTCAATTTCTTTATCATAATTTAAGGATCTAATCCTTAGTTCTGATTAAGAAATTAAGGAATCTACTACGACAAGCTTAATGGATTAAGCACTAAAGTTATCATCACATGAATCTTCCAAAGATCATGCTCTACTATTTGCTTAACTTCGGGCTTAGGCTTAATATGTTATTTTATCAAATAAAGTAAGTTATTAATTTCTAGGACCATCCTGAAACTTTATTCCCATTTTGAAAAATTAAACCATTTAAATACATTTTCCCTAGGATTATGTTTTAAATGTCAATCTTTCAATTCTATCTTGATTCTAATAGTCCAACTATTTAATCAATGATTTAGGTACTATTTATTATAATGATTTTTATAGTCCAACTATTTAATCAATTAATTAAATCAAATATATTGATTATTATATCCAATTATATAATCTAATATAAATGAATAGTTTGAATACAGTCCAACTGTTTATTAAAACAATAATTTAAATATTAGTCCAACTAACATTTAATTGATTTGACGAATGATATTTGTTTGAGCGCGTATGGCAAGTAATTAAACGAATATTGCAAATTCAATTCTTGCCTCCCACTATTTTTCGGCGAGCCTCTAACCCTCTGTTGAGTACTCAGGAAACCGTGTTTCCTAGCGAGCTAGGATCCCGTTAAATATCACACAATCTTGACTTTGGCCAAAAAATTGTATGATAATTAACTAGGTAGATCTCTAAGATCAATTGGATCCAATCCAATTCCTAGATCCAGTAGGGGGACATCCAAGTCCGAAACATATATCTTATATATGCCAATATATCCAATATATTGCCTAACCTTTTTTCCTCTGAATCAACTAAGCCTTGGCTTTGGCACAACAAACTTAGTGATCCCAGTTAAGCGGAACCCATTGACCATGGAAAGCTTCGTAATCAATGTCGATGGATAAGAAGTGGTCTTGACTTTGGCCAACAAACCACAACTTGGACAAGACACCGATATGGAACAAAGCTCTCGTGATTCAAACACATCCTCGACGGACAAGGGCCTTGACTTTGGCCAACAAGCCAATGCCAGTCTTGGATCTTGAGTAAGAATCACTCAATGGAAGGAAAAATGCTTAATATTTGTGAGGGTTTTTTCGCGTGCAAATTGGCAACCAATTTATTATCTCTGTTAAGGTCTCATCATCATACACCCTTAAACATGCATTCTAAACACATAATAAAGCGCGTATAAATAAATAATAATGATATGCGGATGGATACTTAACACATTGATCCTAGATCAAATCTCTCCATTTCTCTCTCCCGCTAGCACATGTATTACTTCTACCCGTTACACTACACTTCTAAAGAAACCTCATTTACATTGAGGGGAATAGGTGAGAAGAGAATACAAAGAATAATGAGGTAATAAGGCTGGACACGCAGGTCCAATTAATAAATCAAATTTATTACAACAATTTCTAAAATTGCCCCACCCATCTAATATCCATCTGATATACATTATTCATGAATCGCAACCATGTATTCACACAAGCATGTTATCAATCAATCTAATCAAATTAATTAATCTGATAATTAATGACCATCCAATTTTCAAACAACGATTTGATTTTGCTCGAGTCAAACTCGTTTTGCGAATAAGTACTTAAAGTACGAATTCTCGAATTAAATTAAACTACAAAATTAAATTAAATTCAATTTGTATTTAATACTAATCCATTTATTTAATTCCAAATTAAATAATACACTTTATTAATGAACTTTTACGACTTAAATTCCAAATTTAATCGTTACGGGTCTCAAAGCCCGATTAACTTCCAACGTCAATTTAATTAAAGTCCAATGGGCTTTTAATTAATTTCTTTAAGGCGTGGAATTTTGGTCAACTCGGGTCAAACTGATAACCAAAGTCCAATCCGGGAATTACCCCATAAGCCCAGAAATCAATTTTGGCCCATTAGGCCCAATTAAATTATAAATGTCCATTAGTCGCATTTGGGCTTTATGGAAGCGGTTTTGGGCCCAATTGGATCCAACCAATTTTGCCTAAACCCATCTTGGTACAACCAAGCCCAATAAGCCCAATAACAACTTTAAAAGCCCAATTTGTAAAATAGGCCCAATTTAATTAAATTCCAAAAATCCAATTTCTTAATTTAATTAAACAAAGTGCATAACATAATTAATTACCCAATTAATATTTCTAAAACATCAATTAGCCTAATTAATCATGCTCTTTAACATTGAATCATGTCCAACACAATTTATCAAAAATCAAACCCAAATACACATGCTATAGTCTCGGCAATGGAGGGATTTTTCAAATCAATTCCGAATTCAATCCAATCAAATTCTAAATCAATATTTCTCAATCGTTTCCAACTCATCCAATGATCAACGAAACAAAATTCCAAGACTTTTAGGGCTATCAACCATTCGGCCAACACTAATATTTTGGGGAAAAATATTCCAAACACAATTTCTTGAAATTGATCCAATTAATCTTCAATTCAACATCAATTAAGCATACTCATAAATAAAAGTTAGAAAATTTCATTTTTTCTATTAAGTAATAAATGTATTAAGCCCTCAATGGGCTTTCTATTAAGTAATAAATGTATTAAATTGTAGCAAAGACTTTAGAACTTGATTGTCGGATCTTGAGTTCGAGTGCAAATAGTACATTTCTTGTAAGATCCTGAGACAAACAAGAGTTTTAACTGCTACCTTTAAACTTGGATCGGATGATTTGGTAGGAGAATTTCTAACGTTTCTAAAAAAGAAAATACTAAGTTAAGTGATACATTAATAAAAACAAGCAAGTGAATTAGTAAATGTATGAAAATAAGTTCTTTATTTGATGTAATAAAATCTCCCACGCTTAGAAGTGTTATACGGAAAATGAAATTTTGCAATTATCAAAAGTCAAAGCGAATTGCATGGGTGGCAACGGCAGATGAATATATATTAAACATTTTTTTCCACTGAATCTTTTTTATTAAATTATCAACTTTGGGAATTCTTGAATTTTCCATCTTCACGCACGAGCACGACTTCACAAATCACAATTCATCCCCAGCCAAAAACGACTTCACCGGTTCACCCCCACGGTCCACAGCTCTATCTTCACAGTTAATGTTAAGTTTTGATTTTCATTCGATATTGTTATTATGTACTTATACTTGGCAGTAAAGCCTGAACCCGGCCCGGCCCGGCCCGGGATACCAAAATCCAGAGTCGGGCCCTAGAGGGGTCGGCTCGGCGATTTAATCCCGGGCCCGGCCCGGCCCGTGCGTAAATTAAAAAAAAATTCACAAAAAATCAAAATTATTCACTCTCACTCAGCCTCTGCCCCCTGCCTCATCACACCCTAATTTCTCACTTCGTTAGTTCAGCGCCTCCGCCTCACATTTCTAATTTCTTTCACTAATCTCTGATTTTCTTTCATATAAATTGTTTCTGTTTTTTTTTTGGGAAAAATCGGGTATGATTTGGCCCGTTTCCGGGCCCGGGCCAAATTGTTTTTGACCGGGCCCGGCCCGTTGCCATGCATATATGTACTTGTGTTGAAAGTTTTTTTCCTTGTAGTTGTAGGAGCGAAGCGAGGTTTACCGCTATGCCTATGATGTTCGGCGACCACAACACTGTTGGGTTCGCAGCCCGTAGAGAGTACGGATTAGCCCGCGGGGGACTAAACCGGATAATAAAGGAGTCGCCACCCAGTGTGAACTGGGAAAGATTTAAGGTCGCACTAACCCCTCGCAAGGGAAGACCTCAAACCGTTGGGTTCGAAATGGTCCCTTACTTATGCCAGTATAATGGACGGGTTCACACAATGGTATAGCCAAGTCTTAATGCAATTCAGGCATAAAAGTGAAAAATGTAATAACATACCCAACCAAAATAATAATCTCAATAACGTAGTTTCAAAAGCACATTAAATTAAGAAATACGAGATGTAATAACGAAAAATTATAATAAACAATCAAAAGCAGGAAAAGCGTCAATAATTGAATAGCAAACAAAAAGGAGGGGTTAATCAAGCATATATGAGTATTTCCCGAGTGGCACGTGGAGTTGTATCCCAAGTACAAACTGCACTACCGTCCATTCGGATTCGGCTACGGAATTTACGTCTGTGTTTCCATCCGATATACCGCAAGGGATAATAACACACATAATCTTCAATGCAATGTAAGCGGACATAAAAGTATAACCATGCATAGACGGATAATCATCAACATGAACAAATATAAACAAAATAAAGGCGAAATAATAAAATAACAATAAATAGACAAAAAGATAAATAACAAAATAAAGGTGAAATAATAAAATAACGATAAATAGACAAAAAGATAAATAACAAAATAAAGGCGAAATATAAAAACAACAATAAAAGTGAATAAATAGATAAAAAAAAAAAAGATAAATAAAGAAATGCCAAAGAAAGAAAAAATGTGACCAGAAATTTGGCCGTCTTTGATGTAGGTCTTCGCATACTCGGTTGGACGTATTTCACGTCCAGCCAGGCATGCAACGTCCGGAACTATGAAATAAATATGGTAAGGGTGCCATCAGGTCTTACCTTTTATGTTGCTTTCTCGGAAGTACGTTAGGTGGTCGCCGGAAGGATTGAAGTTTCACTGGTTCGTTGTTTTCTGGTTGCTGGTTAATGTTTTTTTGGCGCTGTTTCAGGTTGTTTTGGTCGCTGTTTCTGGTTGTTTTAGTTTGGCTGTTTTGGTTGTTTTTCTCTCGCTGTTTCTGGTTGTTTTGGTTTCACGGTTTTTGGTTTGGTTCCTTCGGTGCTGGCTGGTTGTTTTTGTCTCGGTTTTCTTATTGTTTTTTCGGTGCTGGCTGGTTGTTTCACTCTCAGTTTTTGGTTTGGTTTCTTCGGTGCTGGCTGGTTGTTTTTGTCTCGGTTTTCTTGTTATTTTTTCGATGCTGGCTAGTTGTTTCAGTCTCGATTTTCTTGTTATTTTTTCGGTGTTGGCTCATTGTTTCACTTCTAGGGTTTTTTTTCGGTGATGCTCCCCTAGGGTTTTTTTTTCTCTTTATTTTCTTTCAAAGTTGTCGTCCAATAGCCCATTCTTTGTGTCAAGATTTGGTCTCTTTTATAATGATTTGAATGGATCTCCAATAGGGAAATAAATCATGTTTATTTGGAAAGAATATTATCAAATTATTTTGGAATAAAATCTCATAATTTGGTGATAAGGATATCTCAAATCTTGTCAAATTGGTAAGGATGGGATCCAAAAATCTCATTGAATTGGAAAGTGATTTGATGAGAGGATTTGCATGGATTACATGGGCGTGTATGGGGTTCTGGGCTGATGGGCCGAAGGTGCAAGGGCATAATGAACCGATTGCATGGGTTGCATGGTGAATCTGAGGCAGGCTAGTGAGTTCGAATCCAATGAGGTTCTAATTTTGGAGGTTTTCCTTCATTCTGGCATTTGTTTTTCATAATTTCCGCAACTTTTCAGGTAGTGCCTCCATACGAGGCTCATCATTAGGCTCATGCAAAAATGCAATGCCTACAGTTGCCCCTACTTTGATGGGGCTTGTACAGTGTGTGACAGTGACAACCCTATCAAAGTCATGCATGCATTTTTACTTACCTAGTTCATTGGCCGTTGCCAGACTTACTTGTTGTACCGCTACTTTTGCGAGATGCTTCGATCTCTGGGATTCATTCCCGAACGGATTTTAGTTGATGGCGAGGTGCTTCGATCCCTGGGATTCATTCCCGAACCATGCTAGATGTTAGATTCTTCGATCTCTGGGATTCATTCTCGAACTGAGTTGAGTTGATGGCGAGGTGCTTCGACCCCTGGGATTCATTCTCGAACCACACTGGGTGTGAGATGCTTCGATCTCTGGGATTCATTCCCGAATTGAGTTGAGTTGATGGCGAGGTGCTTCGACCCCTGGGATTGATTCCCGAACCACACTGGGTGTGAGGTGCTTCGACCCCTGAGATTCATTCCCGAACCATGCTGGGTGTGAGATGCTTCGATCTCTGGGGTTCATTCCCGAAACAAGTTGAGTTGATGGCGAGGTGCTTCGACCCTTGGGATTCATCCCCGAACCATGCTGGGTGTGAGATTCTTCGATCTCTGGGATTCATCCATGTTGGAAAATTATGACCTATAGCGTCACTATTTGTACAGATCACGGTGTTGTTGTACAAATTAACTATGTGATAAAGAAGATTGCACTCTTATCATTTATGATTAGATCACCTAGATATATAAATGATGAGAGGTCCCTATGATTTGTTCATGGACGGAGAATGATATGAGACAGTATCAGTCCAGAAAGGATAAATCATTAAATATCCCTAGTCAGAGTATTATCGAGATTGGACATCGATAAATACGTAAAAGACTAATATTACACTTGTGCGCGTTTGTGAGGGCACAACAGCATAGTTCTCATATATTTGGGTATAGGATACTCATGCAAGTGTAATAGGAGATTGTGTTTTACCGATGGTACGGGAAATAGCTTCGCTCTGGATAAGACCCCCTCGGAATTCCATTGGTAGTATGACTATGTGTCTATGGAAGTCCGAAATCAGGGTAGGTGTATTTGGTCTTAACCTGAGACTTGCACCGCTAATACTTGCGACAATCAATATACTTTGGTTGAGGTCGTCCAGGGCTTTAACAAGTTCTGTATACGCCAATGCTGGGTATATTGAGAATCATAGTGTGTTGGGTGTGATGTCAAGATGGAAGTGTCACTCCAGTCATATGGAGATGATGGTCACGTAGGATACGGGACTGGTTCTCTTAAATGCTGCAACTATCGGGATAAAATGACAAGGTCATGTTTATCCAATTATAGAGACTAGTCACCAAACATCTGACATGTGCTTCGTACGGGGCAGACACAATTCCAGCCCCAGGCCTAGCACGTGATCATCCGATACTGGACAGAAATACGCAATACTATGTATACTACGCATGATACAGATCATTTATTCCTGTAAGGATGTTTCCGGAGAATTGGGTAGGCATGGCGCTTTGCTAGAGGCCAACCTTGTCTTGTAAATTGGTATAAACGTAGTACGAGGTACTTACGTGTTCGGATAGTCCGACGACCAAATTTACTGCCAACATATCCGGAGATCTCATGGGTCGCTTCCCAAAGATTCACCGATGACGTACAACTCGCACTCTAAATTAATCTGGGATTAATTAGAAGAGAGAGAAAATTAATATGGGATTAATTGCGAAGATATTTTATCTGGGATAAAATATCATTTAAAGAGAGATAACGATTAATTTGGAATTAATCGATTAATTAATATATTTGATATATTAAACGAAATTGGATTTCGACGCGGAATTAAAATTAGATTTTAATTCGGGCGAACGAATTAATTTAGAATTAATTCGTTAGCGACGTGAATAGTGACTTCACTAGGCGTAATCATTTAATTACGACGCAACGGAAAATTCGTTAATTTGGAATTAGCGAACCCGAGCCCAAGATTGTTTGCGAGCGCATTCGCATTTCGAATTCGAATGCGGCACGCAAGTCAAATCAAGCGTCAAATCGCTAGTCGCATCTAGCGTCACATCAAGCGTCAAATCATGTCACTTTGAGTGATGTGACCATTGATTGATTGATGGTAGTTGTTGGAGTTGTTGGAAACCTTTTACCATTTGACTTTTTGAAAGCCAAAAAGGTGGTAAATGATTTATTTATTTTTGGAAAATATATAAAGTGTATTTGATACACAAAATCAAAACAACTAACACATATCTCTCCTTCTCTTTTTCTCTCTATTATTCATGCCCAAGGGGCTGCAACAACTCACTGGTTTCAACAAAAATGTGAGCAGTGGGAAGCAATGAGTGTGGATTTTGTAGCAAAATCACAAGTGCTAGCACACTTACGAGACATGCGAAGGTGATAGGGAAGTCCACCCATGAGCCGGGAACCATTCGACGAAGCTTGGAGCTTGACGAAGGACCAAAATTGTGGCCAAACAAGTGAGCACACACAGCTCACTGCCGAACCAGTGAAGAGGAGCAGAATTTCGTTTTGTTCATCTCTGCGTCGCTCAACCGATCGATGTGAGTATTCTGTAACTTCTTCGATGTGTATTCGCACTTGATTCATGCTTATTATTGATCTTGGGACCTAATAGAAACCAACAATGGCATCTAGAGCAAGGTTTGAGCAATAAAAAGTTTAGGGTTAAAATTTGGGTAAATTGATTTTGAGCATGAATTTGTGAAATTGGATGAATGAATATGCTTAAATGTGTTTGAATTGAAGTTTGATTGGATCAATTTCAAGAAAATTGGTTTGGAACAATTTTGCCCAAATTTGGATGGCTTGGCCGAATGCCTTATGCCCTAAAATGTCTTGGATTTTTTGATTTTTGATTCAGTGGATGAGTTAGAATCATTCGGTAATGTGATTTAATGTCGATTGTGGAATTAATTGGATTGAATTCGAATCGGACAAAAATCCCCTCCCTTGGCCGAGACTTTGAGCATGTAATTATGGGTTTGATTTTAATCAAAATGTGTTGGACATGTGATGATGAAAATAAGCATGATTAGTTATGTTAATTAGTGTTTTGGAAATATTGAATTGGTTAATTAATTGTGTTATACACTTTAGTTTAATTAACATTAAATTTGGAATTTTTGTGTTTGGTTAAATGGGCTTAAAATTGGATTTGGGCCTTTAGTGTTGTTATTGGGCTTGTTGGGCTTTGTTATACTAAGTTAGGTTTAGGCAAATTGGATTGGATCCAATTGGGCCCAAAACCGCCTCCATAAAGCCCAAATGCGACTTAATGGACCTTTAAAGTTTAATTGGGCCTAATGGGCCAAGATTGATTTCTAGGCTTATGGGGTAACTCCCGGATTGGATTTTGGTTATTCGGTTTGACCCGAGTTGACTAAAAGTCCACGCCTTAAGAAATTAATTAAAAGTCCATTGGACTTTAATTAAATTGATGTTGGACGTTAATAGGGCTTTGAGACCCGTAACGATTAAATTTGGAATTTAAGTCATAAAATATTTATTATTAAAGTGTAATGTTTTATTTGGAATTAAATAAGCGAATTAGAATTAAATGCATATTGAATTGGATTTAATTTGTGTTTAATTTAATTTATTCGAGATTCGTACTTTGAGTATTTATTCGCAAAAACGAGTTTGACTCGAACAAAATCAAATCGTTTGTTTAAACATTGGATGGTCACTAATTATCAGATTAATTAATTTGATTAGATTGATTGATAACATGGTTGCGATGCATGAATAATGTATATCGGATGGATATTAGATGGGTGGGACAATTTTAGAAATTGTTGTAATAAATTTGATTTATTAAATTGGACCTGCGAGTCCAGCCTTATTACCTCTCATTTCTTTGTATTCTCTTCTCACCTATTCCCCTCAATGTAAATGAGGTTCTTTAGAAGTGTAGTGTAACGGGTAGAAGAAATATTTGTGCTAGCGGGAGAGATAAAGGGAGAGATTTGATCTAGGATCAATGTGTAAAGTATCCATCTGCATATCATTATTATTTTTTTCATATGCGCTTTATTATGTGTTTAGAATGCATGTTTAAGGGTGTATGATGATGAGGCCTTAACAAAGATAATAAATTGGTTGCCAATTTGCACTCGAAAAACCCTCGCAAAATATTAAGCGTTTTTCCTTCCATTGAGTGATTCTCACTCAAGATCTAAGACGACATTGGTTTGTTGGCCAAAGTCAAGGCCTTTGTCTGTCGAAGATGTGTTTGAATCACGAAGGCTTTGTTCCATATCAGTGTCTTGTCCAAGTTGTGGTTTGTTGGCCAAAGTCAAGACCACTTCTTGTCCATCGACATTGATTACGAAGCTTTCCATGGTCAATGGGTCGCGCTTAACTGGGATCACTAAGTTTGTTGTGCCAAAGCCAAGGCTTAGTTGATTCAGAGGAAAATGGTTAGGTAATACATTGGATGTATTGGCATATATAAAGTCAAAGTTTGCAATTAGGCAAGTAACGCAATGCGCACCTTACTTCGATATTCTAGAAGGCCAAGGCTTGGGCAAAGGCTTCTGGAGTGTTGAAACAGGCATAGGCAAAATCATTATAATCTTCTGGGAAGATAAAGGACATATCCCAAAATGTCTGCATAAATTGTGGCAAACGGGATCGCGGAAGCGTGACTGCCGTTTGGACAAAGCAGACATGAAGAAATTGAAGACAAGCAAAGCTCTGACTTCAAATATGGTTATCATAAATATATTCACTACTAGTATTAAAATTGGATTTTAGATACTCAGTGTGATATAAATATATATTGATGTTCAGAATCTGCTATGAGCAGGATACTGACTTCAATTGAGATTCATCTGCGAATTGGAAACGGGACGAAAGTCGCTATTTTAACCGTAGATACCTAAGTTAGGAACTACCTTCGGGTGTGTACCTAAATTTAGAAACTGTTATAATGTAACTAGTTTGACTAGATACATTATCTTTATATCAGTGTTTGACCCGCTGCGGGTGAACCTATATATTCTAGAACACTAAAGTGTTTCATTATATAAAGATGATATTGAGATAAACACATTAGATGTGAATAACCGAATTTATATTTTGAATATAAATAAATCTCGAAAATATATAATATGACAATTAAATAGCTCAACTGATTTGATCAGATGAAACTTAATTGTGGCATTGTTGTCTGGGACACAATTAAACAAGAATCGTATATCCGCACTTTTGAAGAGTGGGTACTGTAGGCACTGTATTTTTGCATGTAAGTCCCGATGATGAGCCTCGTATAGAGGCACTACCTTTTAAGTCGCGGAAGTCGCGGGAAGCGGACGTCGAAAGGGAAAAGTCAAGAATTGACGTTTTGATGGATTTAATTCGCTCGTTTTACTTCAGATATGTTCGCCGTATTTCCGTTTCAAAATCATCATCCGCCCGGAACCTTATCCTCGCTCTTTTTCACGCCTTTTCTCTCTCTCTAACTTTTCATGCGTAAACCCCCACACAATAAACAAATATAGCCACCTTTTCCACCCATTTTTCATAAACAAATATTCGTAAATCTTTTTCTTTCTCTCTCCAATCCACCACCTTTCATAAAATAACAAACAATTTCCCTCCTTTCAAACCAATGCCCCACGTCCAAACCAAATAAACAAATACCCCACTTCATTTTCTATTCCACTACATGCCAAACCATTCCCCACTTTCCCCCACCTTTTTTTATTATTCTCTCTCCAATTACTTCAACCTTTTCACAAAACAACAACAAACCATTACCATTTCTTTGCCCCCACGTGAACACGCCAAACACAAACAAAACACCCTACTCACAAATTCAACAACCCCTCCCATCACCACCGAAAATCCCCTCCATCATGCCTCAATCTTCTCCATCATTTCCCCTTTGATCACGTCATAGACACCTCCATTTCAGCCCCTTTAAATGATCATAATCTGCACGTACAAGAAAAGGGGGGAACTCATTTCACGGAAAATAAACCTAAAATCCTTGACTCTTATCTCTCCACTCTCGGCAAAATTGCCCCTTCAGCAACACACAGTCCACACAAATCTCACAGCCCAAGCCCCTATCGGTAGTAGCTCATTTCATCAGCCCCTTGCCTCACGCAGGACCCCGCTCTCTCACACTACTCTCACTCAAAGCCACAAGCACACTCAGCCTCACTGCCCATGCACCGAATGAAACAATAATAAGCCCTAAGCAAATGAAACCTGGAGGCCCCTGACTTCACCTACCGCTCATAGCCATTTTCACGCCAAAACGCCCAACCCTTACTGCCTCTTCTTCCCCACGCACACTGCAAGCAACTCACGGACCTTCAACAAACTGACTCAGCCCCTCAATCACATGGCACCTCTCTCCTGAACCACCCATCCTAGCCTCCATCAACGCATAAATAACTCACCCTAAATGAACCCCCATACAGAAACAATAAACTCACGTAACTGTCCCTAGACTCACGGCTTCCCCCTCACACTCACAGAACAACAAACCACACGTCCCACTGCCTCTCATATTCTCCCCACGGCAAACCCTAGGACAAAGCAACGACCCCTTAGACACAAACCCTCAAACTGCACACTACAGTCACGTAACTACCCCTACATTCACGGTAAATAAACCCCTGAAGCAGCAACCTTTCATGTCACAATCCATTCGAGAACCAGCCTGCCTGCACGCAACTCATCTCTCTCGGCTGCATGCACCCACCGAACATCAACCAGCCCTGAAACACCGAGCAAAACAGCCCCAAACATCACGCCCACAATCTATAAAATAACCCCGGGAAGTAACCTGAAAACAATGACTAAAAACAGCAAAAATAGCGAGTGAAAACCGTGAGCGAAATAGAGAAAACAGTGAGTGAAAACCGAAGGTGAAAATAGCAAAAACAGCGGAAACAGTGGACCGGTGAAAATAGCAGAAACAGTGGATCAGTGAAAACAGTGGAACGATAACCCTTCCGGCACCGTGAAACGCACTCCCGGAATGCGACTAAAAAGGTAAGACCTGAGGGCACCCTTTGTTGTATTTTATTTTGTTGTTCCGGACACGGCGTACTCGGTTGATGTGGAATACGTCCAACCGGGTATGCGAGGTCCTGCATGGAAAATGGTCGAGTTCCTGGGCCACATGTTTATTTTATGTTATGACAATTTACTTTCGGAGCATACAAACTAAGATATAGGATTTATCTTTATAAAAGCAAATTAGACTAGGTTATTTTGGCCAATATGTATGTTGAGTAAACTTGGTTAAAATTGCACAAATCCATTCATTACAAGTGACATAAGTAAGGGACCATTCCGAACCCAACAGTTTGAGGTCTTCCCTTGCGAGGGGTGAGTGCGGCCTTAATCATTTTCCCGGTTCACACCGGGTGGCGACTCCATTATTCTCTGGTTTAGTCCCCCGCGGGCTACTCCGTACTCCTAACTAGGCCCTGAGTCTAGAATAGCATGCGTCGCCCAGTTTCTGTCTAGCTATCAAAGATTATCTTGTGAGAGGTAATACAATATGTGAAAGAGAATATCATGTCAGCTTGGGAACAAGGCCCATATCAGCTTTGGGGAGAGGCCCCACATCATTATCAGTTCAAGGGCGAGGCCCATATCAGCCTAGGGGCGAGACCCTACATCATCAGTTCGAGGGCGACGCCCATATCATTCTGCGGGTTGAGGCCCACATCATTATCAGTCTTTGTCGGGTATGGCACTTTGGGGGCGAGGCCCACATCACTATCAGTCTTTGCCGGGTATGGCACTCTGTGGGTGTGGCCCACATCATTATCAGACTTTGCCGGGTATGGCACTCTGCAGGTTTAGGCCCACATCATTATCAGTCTTCGCCGGGTATGGCACTCTGGGGGCGAGGTCCACATCAGTATCAATAGCAGTCTTTCCGGGTATGGCACTCTAGGGGTAAGGCCCACATCATTATTAGTCTTTACCGGGTATGGCACTCTGGGGGCGAGGCCCACATCACTATCAGTCTTTCCGGGTATGGCACTCTGGGGGTGTGGCCCACATCATTATCAGACTTTGCTGGGTATGGCACTCTGCGGGTTGAGGCCCATATCGCTATCAGACTTCGCCGAGTATGGCATTTTGGGGGCGAGGTCCACATCAGTATCAATAACAGTCTTGCCGGGTATGGCACTCTAGAGGCGAGGCCCACATCATCATCAGTCTTTTCCGGGTATGGCACTCTGCGGGTTGAGGCCCACATCACTATCAGTCTTTGCCGGTATGGCACTCTGGGGGCGTGGCCCACATCATTATCAGACTTTGCCGGGTATGTCACTCTGCGGGTTGAGGCCCACATCGCTATCAGACTTCGCTGAGTATGGCACTCTGGGGGCGAGGCCCACATCAGTATCAATAGCAGTCTTGCCGGGTATGGCACTCTAGGGGCGAGGCCCACATCATTATCAGTCTTTGCCGAGTATGGCACTCTGGGGGCGAGGCCCACATCACTATCAGTCTTTACCGGGTATGGCACTCTGGGGGCGTGGCCCACATCATTATCAGACTTTTCCGGGTATAACACTCTGCGGGTTGAGGCCCACATCGCTATCAGACTTCGCCGGGTATGGCACTCTGGGGGCGAGGCCCACATCATTAGCAGCCTTGCCGGGTATGGCATTATGCGGGTCGAGGCCCACATCCTTATCAGTCTTTTCCGGGTATGGCATTCTGCGGGTTGAGGCCCACATCACTATAAGTCTTTATCGGGTATGGCACTCTACGGTTTGAGGCCCACATCGCTATCAGTCTTTACCGGGTACGGCACTCCGGGTATGGAGACATGAGATCAGTTCAGCCAGGTATGGCACTCCGGGTATGGAGACATGAGATCAGTTCAGCCAGGTACGGTACTCCGGGTATGGAGACATTAGATCAGTTCAGCCAGGTACGACACTCCGGGTATAGAGACATGAGATCAGTCTAGCCAGGTACGGCACTCCAGGTATGGAGATATCAGATCAGTTCAGCCAGGTACGGCACTCCGGGTATGGAGACATGAGATCAGTTCAGCCAGGTACGGCACTCCGGGTATGGAGACATTAGATCAGTTCAGCCAGGTACGGCACTCAGGGTATGGAGATATCAGATCAGTTGAGCCAGGTACGGCACTCCGAGAATGGAGATTTAGTCTGGGAATGGACAGCTCGAGAATAAGCACGCCGAGAATGGCACGCCAGGAATGGCACTCCGAGAATGGAGATTTAGTCCGGGAATGGACAGCTCGAGTATGAGCACGCTGGGAATGGCACTCCGGGAATGGAGATTGGTTCGGGAATGGACCACATCACGGTGACAGTTCGGGAATAGACTTCATCACATCACATCACAGCAACACTCCTGGAATGGAGATCGGTTCGGGAATGGACCACAACACGGTGACAGTTCGGGAATGGACTTCATCACATCACATCATCGGTTCGCAAATGGACCACTCTCTCATCAGCATGGTTCAGAAATGGACCACTACAACATCAGATGCCGAAAATGGCGATCCAAAATGGGGCACAGTCATCAGATGCCGAAAATGGCGCTCCAAAATGGGGCACACAAAACAAATGCTGAAAATGGCTCTCCAAAATGGAGCACACTCATCAGATGCCGAAAATGGCGCTCCAAAATGGGGCACACTCATCAAATGCCGAAAATGGCGCTCCAAAATGGGGCACACTCAACAGATGCCGAAAATGGCGCTCCAAAATGGGGCACACAAAACAGATGCCGAAAATGGCGCTCCAAAATGGGGCACACTCAACAGATGCCGAAAATGGCGCTCCAAAATGGGGCACACAAAACAGATGCCGAAAATGGCACTCCAAAATGGAGCACACACATCAGATACCGAAAATGGCGCTCCAAAATGGAGCACACACAACAGATGCCGAAAATGGCACTCCGAACGACATATCACAGGGTCGTGGACCCACTGCATCATTAGTTACAGTTTGGGGATGCGTCCCCGGGCCGAGGCCCATTTTGTCAGCGGTATTGGGATGCGTCCCAGGGTCGAGGCCCCCCTTGTCGGTTGCAGTTATTGGAATGCGTTCCAGGGTCGTGGACCCACTGCATCATTAGTTACAGTTTGGGGATGCGTCCCCGGGTCGAGGCCCATTTTGTCAGCGGTATTGGGATGCGTCCCCGGGTCGAGGCCCCCGTTGTCGGTTACAGTTATTGGGATGCGTTCAGGATCGAGTTCCACTACATCATCAGCTCAGTTCAGAGCAACATGCAAACCAGGTGGCAGCTGGCGAGCCAGGTAAGTGAAAATGCATTACATAACTTTGATAGGATTGTCATTGTCACACACTGCACAAGTCCCATCAAAGTGGGGGCGACTGTAGGCACTGCATTTTTGCATGTAAGTCCCGATGATGAGTCTCGTATGGAGGCACTACCTTTTAAGTCGCGGAAGTCGCGGGAAGCGGACGTCGAAAGGGAAAAGTCAAGAATTGACGTTTTGATGGATTTAATTCGCTCATTTTACTTCAGGTTTGTTCGCCGTATTTCCGTTTCAAAATCATCATCCGCCCGGAACCTTATCCTCGCTCTTTTTCACGCCTTTTCTCTCTCTCTAACTTTTCATGCGTAAACCCCCACACAATAAACAAATCTAGCCACATTTTCCACCCATTTTTCATAAACAAATATTCGTAAACCTTTTTCTTTCTCTCTCCAATCCACCACCTTTCATAAAATAACAAATAATTTCCCTCCTTTCAAACCAATGCCCCACGTCTAAACCAAATAAACAAATACCCCACTTCATTTTCTATTCCACTACATGCCAAACCATTCCCCACTTTCCCCCACCTTTTTTTATTATTCTCTCAACAATTACTTCAACCTTTTCACAAAACAACAACAAACCATTACCATTTCTTTGCCCCCCACGTGAACACGCCGAACACAAACAAAACACCCTACTCAAAAATTCAACAACCCCTCCCATCACCACCGAAAATCCCCTCCATCATGCCTCAATCTTCTCCATCATTTCCCCTTTGATCACGCCATAGACACCTCCATTTCAGCCCCTTTAAATGATCATCATCTGCACGCACAAGAAAATGGGGGAACTCATTTCAGGGAAAATAAACCTAAAATCCTTGACTCTTATCTCTCCACTCTCGGCAAAATTGCCCCTTCAGCAACATACAGTCCACGAAAATCTCACAGCCCAAGCCCCTCTCGGTAGCAGCTCGTTTCATCAGCCCCTTGCCTCACGCAGGACCCCGCTCCCTCACACTACTCTCACTCAAAGCCACAAGTACACCCAGCCTCACTGCCCATGCACCGACTGAAACAATAATAAGCCCTAAGAAAATGACTCATGGAGGCCCCTGACTTCACCTTCCGCTCATAGCCATTTTCACACCAAAACACCCAACCCTTACTAACTCTTCTTCCCCACGCACACTGCAAGCAACTCACGGACCTTCAACAAACTGACTCAGCCCCTCAATCACATGGCACCTCTCTCCTGAACCACCCATCCTAGCCTCCATCAACGTATAAACAACTCACCCTAAATGAACCCCCATACAGAAATAATAAACTCACGTAACTGTCCCTAGACTCACGGCTTCCCCCTCACACTCACAGAACAACAAACCACACGTCCCACTGCCTCTCATATTCTCCCCACGGCAAACCCTAGGACAAAGCAACGACCCCTTAGACACAAACCCTCAAACTGCACCCTACAGTCACGTAACTACCCCTACATTCACGGTAAATAAACCCCTGAAGCAGCAACCTTTCACGTCACAATCCATTCGAGAACCAGCCTGACTGCACGCAACTCATCTCTCTCGGCTGCATGCACCCACCGAACATCAACCAGCCCTGAAACACCGAGCAAAACAGCCCCAAACATCACGCCCACAATCTATAAAATAACCCCGGGAAGTAACCTGAAAACAGTGACTAAAAATAGCAAAAACAGCGAGTGAAAACCGTAAGCAAAACAGAGAAAACAGTGAGTGAAAACCGCAGGTGAAAATAGCAAAAACAGCAGAAACAGTGGACCGGTGAAAACAGCAGAAACAGTGGATCAGTGAAAACAGTGGAACGATAACCCTTCCGGCACCGTGAAACGCACTCCCGGAATGCGACTAAAAAGGTAAGACCTGAGGGCACCCTTTGTTATATTTTATTTTGTTGTTCCGGACACGGCGTACTCGGTTGACGTGGAATATGTCCAACCGGGTATGCGAGGTCCTGCATTGAAAATGGTCGAGTTCCTGGGCCACATGTTTATTTTATGTTATGAGAATTTACTTTCGGAGCATACAAACTAAGATATAGGATTTATCTTTATAAATGCAAATAAGACTAGGTTATTTTGGCCAATATGTATGTTGAGTAGACTTGGTTAAAATTGCACAAATCCATTCATTACAAGTGACATAAGTAAGGGACCATTCCGAACCCAACGGTTTGAGGTCTTCCCTTGCGAAGGGTGAGTGCGGCCTTAAATCATTTTCCCGGTTCACACCGGGTGGCGACTCCATTATTCTCCGGTTTAGTCCCCCGCGGGCTACTCCGTACTCCTAACTAGGTCCTGAGTCTAGAACAGCATGCGTCGCCCAGTTTCTGTGTCCTACAGTCTGGCAACTCCACTGGGGATAGAGAATCAGCCCCGAAATAATGTCTTGTAATGTTTGTGATTTGTGTTTTAATTAATCATGTCTACTGTGGGTTTAAGGAGTTTAATCAAAGGCATTATTAAGGCTTGGGGATAGTTTGGTGTCTTCCTTCACTCACTATCTTTCTATAAGGAAAAGCTGTGAAGGCACCTAGATAATCATTCACTCGTAGCTTATTGTGATAGACTAATTTGGAGGACTCGTTGTTTATTCCTGTCACCAAGCGATAAGAGCCTAAGGGGCTTGGGTACTTAAGAGAGCCTCGCTCCACCCTCCCTCTGGGGAATCTACAACGGGAAATTCATTTGACAGTTAGTCACATACCATAACTTGTTGGCACGTACCGTAAGGTATAAAAAATGTGTGTTCACTTGGTCGTTTGAACCCTTGAGTGGGGAGTCTTAGTCGTGAACAATCCTTCGTCAGCGAGAGCCTTTGCTTACACTCCTGAAACCTACATGTGAACCTTAATTGTATGACCCTTAGAAATTATTTATTTATGCTTGTGTTTAGGACCATCATCATTTGGATTCAATTGAACCTATTGTCAAGAGATATGAACTTGTTGGGATATTTAAACTGGGACAAGTTCATGTCCTTTGACAATTGGGCCAAAAGCTTCTAAAATGCCGATGGGCCATTTTGTGTTTAGGCCTCTTATTATTTGAAGTCGTTTAGCCATGTTATCGCAAAAGTATAAACTTGTTCGGCCTTTTCAACTGGGACAAGTTTGCACCGCGCAATGATGTGATTGAATGCTTTAAAATGACGATAGGCCAAACTTATATATGTATTTTCCATATCACACGCATCTCCCGCATTTCATGCATACACGCATCATGTTAACCCTTTTGTGTCTTAAAAGCCATCATAGATTCCTGTTGGGTTAGGAAAGCAGAGAGACTCGTCAAGAGACCTTCAGTCAACATGAGCAAGTTAGCAAACGAGAGATCCCGCCTGGATCAATTGGATATTAAGGTAACCGACATTATTGAGATGTTACAAGTTCTGACTAATGATGTTGCCAGTTTGACCGTACCCGGTATAGCCGATAACAGAAAGTTTTACAATCAGAATGGAAAGAACATCGGAGAATCCTCGGAAGAAGCAAGCAGAAAAGACAGGATAGCCATTCAGAAATTGGGAAATGAAGCAGTGAAACTGTCAGACTTGGAAGGGAAAGAGTTCACCGAGCCGATCAATGTTGATAGATTGAAGATGTATTTAGCCTGAGGAAGATAGAACTGAGCAGTCACCAAGAGAACTGGCAGAAGACTTAACCTGATGGGATAGGAAGTTCATCCATGTATACACGTAACTTGCATCCCTTGTTTTGTGTTTTGTGTTTGCAGATTTCAGACAAAAGAGAACCAGCAGGGGGCGACCAGAGACATGCGGCGCCAAGGAGCACAACGAGGATCTAACCCATCATGAACAGGGAGGACCTCTACACTTGCATACATACACATCACATGTACGTGTTTTACTCTGTTGTTTTGTTTGTGTTCACAGGTCACGAAGAAAAAAAAAGGAAAAATGGCAAAGATCAAAAGGTGGCACAAGCGCTGAGTATGACATTGAAGCCACCTTGACAGATGGATTTCGGTCATGTCTGGCTAAAGACAATAAATTTAGCTCTAGCAAGGAGGTAAAAGCACAGACGGAGCATTTTAAGACAGAAGGAATGGTGTTTGGCAATCACAAAGATGAGAGCCAATTCATTAGTGGCGGCTGAGTAAGATATACATCCAAGTAAGAGAGAGAAAATGGAAGCAACTTCACAGCAACGATTCAAGCGAATTTGTGTTTTCTGTGGATCCAACACTGGCAATAAACCAGAATTCATGGAAGCTGCTAAGGAATTGGGGCGAGTCATGGCTGAGAAAAATATGCACTTAGTATATGGCGGTGGAAATCTGGGAATGATGGGAACCGTTTCAAAAGCCGTTCAGGAATGTGGCGGTCATGTTTTGGGAATCATCCCAAGACCTTTGGCAGATGAACAGTTAATCGGACCAACAAATGGAGACGAACACATTGTGTCAGGTATGTCTGAACAAATTCATGAAATTATCAATACTGCGGATGCGTTTATTGCGTTACCAGGTAAACTTGGTACCCTTGAAGAAATATTCACGGTAGCATCATGGGCGCATTTAAACATTCATCGGAAGCCCATTGGGATACTCAACATTGAGCATTTCTTCGATTTTCTGTTTGTATTTCTCGCGGAAGCCAAGAGACATGAGTTCGTCACCAAATCTGTGGAAGATATTTTATTGACTGTGACAAAGGCCGAAGAGTTGATTGACCAGATCCTAGCTTTTGAACCGAAGCTAGAACCCATCCTCTCCAAATTGGACTGGACAGATAGTGATCGTAGCAAGAAGCGCAGATTGGACATTGATCTTAATCATTGATATTTCCTACTGACCAAGTATTACAGACATGGAATATTTGAAAGTTTGTGCTCTAGTTTAATTGTTGAAAAAAAATTGAAAGAAAAATTGAAAAAAAAAAATAAAAAGAAAAAAAAAACTGAAAAAGAAATTGATGAAAAAAATGAGGGAGAGAAGTCTTTGATGGTTAGACATATGTCCGGTGATGACATTGTATGCTGAAAGGAGAAACCTTAGAAACGATAAGTGCGAGACGTGCTCTCGTCCGGTATTCTGAATGGATTGATCTCAGCTAGACCCGTGAGCACTTGATTACGGGATCTCAGCAGTAGAAGCCTGAGTGGTTGGCAAGATGACTAGTTGAAGAGATGGTGAATCTGTGAATGACCGTTTGCCTGGATGTCCACCCTGGTTTACTGATGCTACGATATATGATATGGTTGAAAACGAAGAAAAAGTCTCTGCAATGAAAAGAAAAAAAAAACCACCTATAACCGATAAGCGTGAAGCTACCCATGGGCGAGTATTAGGACCACCATGAGGAGAAATGCTACCTTAAAGGGTAGGTGTGTCAGAAAAAGAAAAGAAAAGAAAAGAAAAGAAAAGAAAAAAGAAAATTCAAAATGAAAAGAAAGAGACAAAAAAGACGAAGACCATATCATGTTGAGTATGCTAATGTAATCACAGAACGTGATTAAGATATCCAGGTTGGTTAGACCCACTGGTTCGATTCTCTGAAACAAAATCACCAAGTTGGCTTACTTAAGGACTAAGCTGCGGAAGAGCCCTGACACACACACACGAGGGGTCTAGCTCAAATCACCCATTCAGATGATTGGACTTGACTATATCGAGTACTTTGAAGATTCATCGGTTTTGACACGAAGCATTCGTTGAGGACGAAAATATGTCTAGCTATCAAAGATTATCTCGTGAGAGGTAATACAATATGTGAAACAGAATATCATGTCAGCTTGGGAACAATGCCCATATCAGCTTTGGGGAGAGGCCCCACATCATTATCAGTTCGAGGGCGAGGCCCATATCAGCCTAGGGGCGAGACCCTACATCATCAGTTCGACGGCGAGGCCCATATCATTCTGCGGGTTGAGGCCCACATCATTATCAGTCTTTGCCGGGTATGACACTCTGGGGGCGAGGCCCACATCACTATCAGTCTTTGCCGGGTATGGCACCCTGGGGGCGTCTCATTATCAGACTTTGCCGGGTATGGCAATCTGTAGGTTGAGGCCCACATCATTATCAGTCTTTGCCGGGTATGGCACTCTAGGGGCGAGGTCCACATCAGTATCAATAGCAGTCTTGCCGGGTATGGCACTCTAGGGGCGAGGCCCACATCATTATCAGTCTTTGCCGGGTATGGCACTCTGGGGGCGAGGCCCACATCACTATCAGTCTTTGCCGGGTATAGCACTCTGGGGGCGTGACCCACATCATTATCAGACTTTGCCGGGTATGGCACTCTGCAGGTTGAGGCCCACATCGCTATCAGACTTCGCCGGGTATGGCACTTTGGGGGCGAGGCCCACATCAGTATCAATAGCAGTCTTGTCGGGTATGGCACTCTAGAGGCGAGGCACACATCATCATCAGTCTTTGCCGGGTATGGCACTCTGCGGGTTGAGGCCCACATCACTATCAGTCTTTGATGGGTATGGCACTCTGGGGGCGTGGCCCACATCATTATCAGACTTTGCTGGGTATGTCACTCTGCGGGTTGAGGCCCACATCGCTATCAGACTTCGCCGGGTATGGCACTTTGGGGGCGAGGCCCACATCAGTATCAATAGCAGTCTTGCCGGGTATAGCACTCTTAGGGCGAGGCCCACATCATTATCAGCCTTGCCGGGTATGGCACTCTGGGGGCGAGGCCCACATCACTATCAGTCTTTGCCGGGTATGGCACTCTGGGGGCGTGGCCCACATCATTATCAGACTTTTCCGGGTATGGCACTCTGCGGGTTGAGGCCCACATCGCTATCAGACTTCGCCGGGTATGGCACTCTGGGGGCGAGGCCCACATCATTATCAGCCTTGCCGGGTATGGCATTCCGTGAGTCGAGGCCCACATCATTATCAGTCTTTGCCGGGTATGGCATTCTGCGGGTTGAGGCCCACATCACTATAAGTCTTTATCAGGTATGGCACTCTACGGTTGAGGTCCACATCACTATAAGTCTTTATCGGGTATGACACTCTACGGTTTAAGGCCCACATCGCTATCAGTCTTTACCGGGTACGGCACTCCGGGTATGGAGACATGAGATCAGTTCAGCTAGGTACGGCACTCCGGGTATGGAGACATGAGATCAGTTCAGCCAGGTACGGCACTCCGGGTATGGAGACATTAGATCAGTTCAGCCAGGTACGACACTCCGGGTATGGAGACATGAGATCAGTCCAGCCAGGTACGGCACTCCGGGTATGGAGATATCAGATCAGTTCAGCCAGGTACGGCACTCCGGGTATGGAGACATGAGATCAGTTCAGCCAGGTACGGCACTCCGGGTATGGAGACATTAGATCAGTTCAGCCAGGTACGGCACTCCGGGTATGGAGATATCAGATCAGTTGAGCCAGGTACGGCACTCCGAGAATGGAGATTTAGTCCTGGAATGGACAGCTCGAGAATGAGCACGCCGAGAATGGCACGCCAGGAATGGCACTCCGAGAATGGAGATTTAGTCCTGGAATGGACAGCTCGAGAATGAGCACGCCGGGAATGGCACTCCGGGAATGGAGATCGGTTCGGGAATGGACCACATCACGGTGACAGTTCGGGAATAGACTTCATCACATCACATCATAGCAACACTCCGGGAATGGAGATCGGTTCGGGAATGGACCACAACACGGTGACAGTTCGGGAATGGACTTCATCACATCACATCATCGGTTCGTAAATGGACCACTCTCTCATCAGCATGGTTCAGAAATGGACCACTACAACATCAGATGCCGAAAATGGCGCTCCAAAATGGGGCACACTCATCAGATGCCGAAAATGGCGCTCCAAAATGGGGCACACAAAACAGATGCCGAAAATGGCGCTCTAAAATGGAGCACACTCATCAGATGCCGAAAATGGCGCTCCAAAATGAGGCACACTCATCAGATGCCGAAAATAGCGCTCTAAAATGGGGCACACTCAACAGATGCCGAAAATGGCGCTCCAAAATGGGGCACACAAAACAGATGCCGAAAATGGCGCTCCAAAATGGGGCACACTCAACAGATGCCGAAAATGGCGCTCCAAAATGGGGCACACAAAACAGATGCCGAAAATGGCGCTCCAAAATGGAGGACACACATCAGATACCGAAAATGGCGCTCCAAAATGGAGCACACACAACAGATGCCGAAAATGGCACTCCGAACGACATATCACAGGGTCGTGGACCCACTGCATCATTAGTTACAGTTTGGGGATGCGTCCCCGGGCCGAGGCCCATTTTGTCAGCGGTATTGGGATGCGTCCCAGGGTCGAGGCCCCCATTGTCGGTTGCAGTTATTGGAATGCGTTCCAGGGTCGTGGACCCACTGCATCATTAGTTACAGTTTGGGGATGCGTCCCCGGGTCGAGGCCCATTTTTTCAGCGGTATTGGGATGCGTCCCAGGGTCGAGGCCCCCGTTGTCGGTTGCAGTTATTGGGATGCGTCCCAAGATCGAGTTCCACTGCATCATCAGCTCAGTTCATAGCAACAGGCAAACCAGGTGGCAGCTGGCGAGCCAGGTAAGTAAAAATGCATTGCATAACTTTGATAGGATTGTCATTGTCACACACTGCACAAGTCCCATCAAAGTGGGGGCGACTGTAGGCACTGCATTTTTGCATGTAAGTCCCGATGATGAGCCTCGTATGGAGGCACTACCTTTTAAGTCGCGGAAGTCGCGGGAAGCGGACGTCGAAAGGGAAAAGTCAAGAATTGACGTTTTGATGGATTTAATTCGCTCGTTTTACTTCATGTTTGTTCGCCGTATTTCCGTTTCAAAATCATCATTCGCCCGGAACCTTATCCTCACTCTTTTTCACGCCTTTTCTCTCTCTCTAACTTTTCATGCGTAAACCCCCACACAATAAACAAATCTAGCCACATTTTCCACCCATTTTTCATAAACAAATATTCGTAAACCTTTTTCTTTCTCTCTCCAATCCACCACCTTTCATAAAATAACAAACAATTTCCCTCCTTTCAAACCAATGCCCCACGTCCAAACCAAATAAACAAATACCCCACTTCATTTTCTATTCCACTACATGCCAAACCATTCCCCACTTTCCCCCACCTTTTTTTATTATTCTCTCTCCAATTACTTCAACCTTTTCACAAAACAACAACAAACCATTACCATTTCTTTGCCCCCCACGTGAACACGCCAAACACAAACAAAACATCCTACTCACAAATTCAACAACCCCTCCCATCACCACCGAAAATCCCCTCCATCATGCCTCAATCTTCTCCATCATTTCCATTTGATCACGCCATATACACCTCCATTTCAGCCCCTTTAAATGATCATCATCTGCACGCACAAGAAAAGGGGGGAACTCATTTCACGGAAAATAAACCTAAAATCCTTGACTCTTATCTCTCCACTCTCAGCAAAACTGCCCCTTCAGCAACACACAGTCCACGCAAATCTCACAGCCCAAGCTCCTCTCGGTAGCAGCTCATGTCATCAGCCCCTTGCCTCACGCAGGACCCCGCTCCCTCACACTACTCTCACTCAAAGCCACAAGCACACTCAGCCTCACTGCCCATGCACCGACTGAAACAATAATAAGCCCTAAGAACATGACTCCTGGAGGCCCCTGACTTCACCTTCCGCTAATAGCCATTTTCACGCCAAAACGCCCAACCCTTACTAACTCTTCTTCCCCACGCACACTGCAAGCAACTCACTGACCTTCAACAAACTGACTCATCCCCTCAATCACATGGCACCTCTCTCCTGAACCACCCATCCTAGCCTCCATCAACGCATAAACAACTCACCCTAAATGAACCCCCATACAGAAACAATAAACTCACGTAACTATCCCTATACTCACGGCTTCCCCCTCACACTCACAGAACAACAAACCACACGTCCCACTGCCTCTCATATTCTCCCCACGGCAAACCCTAGGACAAAAAAATGACCCCTTAGACACAAACCCTCAAACTGCACCCTACAGTCACGTAACTACCCCTACATTCACAGTAAATAAACCCCTGAAGCAGCAACCTTTCACGTCACAATCCATTCGAGAACCAGCCTGTCTGCACTCAACTCATCTCTCTCGGCTGCATGCTCCCACCGAACATCAACCAGCCCTGAAACACCGAGCAAAACAGCCTCAAACATCACGCCCAAAATCTGTAAAATAACCCCGGGAAGTAACCTGAAAACAGTGACTAAAAATAGTAAAAACAGCGAGTGAAAACCGTGAGCGAAATAGAGAAAACAGTGAGTGAAAACCGCAGGTGAAAATAGCAAAAACAGAAGAAACAGTGGACCGTGTGATAACAGCAGAAACAGTGGATCAGTGAAAACAGTGGAACGATAACCCTTCCGGTACCGTGAAACGCACTCCCGGAATGCGACTAAAAAGGTAAGACCTGAGGGCACCCTTTGTTATATTTTATTTTGTTGTTCCGGACACGGCGTACTCGGTTGACGTGGAATATGTCCAACCGGGTATGCGAGGTCCTGCATTGAAAATGGTTGAGTTCCTGGGCCACATGTTTATTTTATGTTATGAGAATTTACTTTCGGAGCATACAAACTAAGATATAGGATTTATCTTTGTAAATGCAAATTACACTAGGTTATTTTGGCCAATATGTATGTTGAGTAGACTTGGTTAAAATGCACAAATCCATTCATTACAAGTGACATAAGTAAGGGACCATTCCGAACCCAACGGTTTGAGGTCTTCCCTTGCGAGGGGTGAGTGCGGCCTTAAATCATTTTCCCGGTTCACACGGGTGGCGACTCCATTATTCTCCGGTTTAGTCCCCCGCGGGCTACTCTGTACTCCTAACTAGGCCCTGAGTCTAGAACAACATGCGTCGCCCAGTTTCTGTGTCCTATAGGTACTAGGACTGATTTGATTCTATTCAAATAAAGTCTACGAATATAGTTTATTGGGCAAAGTGCCTATAACACCTTTACTTGGTAAAAGTACAAATGCCACCGATCTGATAGCCCTAGTTCATAGTAAAGCAAGTGGGCCCATGTCTAGCTAGGCTAGATGTGGATATAAATATTTCGTGACCTTAACGGATGTGGCATCGCGTTGTGGTTATGTGTTTCTTTTGAAGAACACAAATCAGAAACTTTTAAAGTTTCGACACGAAATAGACAAACAAATCGACTTAAGTATTATACCGTCACGGTAAGACCGTAATGGAAAATACTTAAGCAGTAAGTTTCTAATATACTTGAAAGAGTAAAGTATTCGTTTAAATGAGGACTCCTCCCAAAACACGTCAGTTTGACGGTGTGTCCGAACTGAGTAACCAAATTTTGTTGGACATGATAAGGTTAATCACGAGTCGCTCTGAGCTACCATTTTCCTTCAACGGATATGCATAAACAGTGCAAGAACTTATTTAGAATAAGGTTCCATTAAAATCTGTTTGACAGATATCATATTAGATATGAACAGGAAGGAACCGAGTTTCACACTTTCACTCCTGATAATTTGGGTATGCTTGGCATATGTTTGGATGATACCAAACTAAAACCCAAATGGATATGTGCCAATTGTAGGTTATCCTAGGGATACCAAAAGTATTGTAATTATACAACTCACGAGAGAATAATTAGATTGATGCTCACCATGCGGTTTTCCTAAGAGGAATGCCGATATGCAGTGGTAAGTGGGAGGATAGTAGAACTCGATGAAAATCGGAGTAATACTGTTCAAAGCACCAAATCCTAATGGAACACAAATAGTTCTCAAGGATGAAACTATACCATTAATCTTCGAATACACAAGAACCGCGTATGTCGGAGAGAGTCAGAAAATAACCTGGGGTATGGGTTTCTGATCTCACCTTATAAAGATGCTAATCTTTTGAGGTATACCAACTGATTACGTATGAGAAAGTGATACAAGGTATCGACTCCCTTATTATGGCAAAGTATCATGAGTCTGAAATGGATTCCATGTAAATCAACAAGTTTGGATACTAGTTGATGTACCGAAAGGCATTGTGCCTATTGGTACTATATAAGTCTTCAAGGAAGACGTACATGAATGGAAACATACCAACGTATAAAGCTAGGCTTTTAACGGAAAGGTATCGTTATCAACATTGTGTTGATTACGATTCAACCTATTACATGTTGCCACGGTAAATCCATTTGGATAATGCTTGCTAACGCTGCATGTTTCATTTATGAAATATGTCAGCTTAACGGGAAAATCGCTTTCCTGAAAAGGAAACCTTTTGGAGGATGTTCATAACATCCTGACGGTTTTTTCGTACCATAACTAGCAAACGAGGTTTGCGGGTTATTCGATCCATGTTTGGATTGAAGCAAGCATAGGTTCTTGGAATTATCGTTTTGATGTAATCATAATAGTCTATGATTTAATTCAAAACGAAAAGATTCTTGTGTACATAAGAGGGTTAGTGGGAGCGCACTGACAGTGGATGTCCTATATAAATAATGATAATATGTTATTTCTTGGAAATGATATTCCCATAAAATAACTATCGGTGAAAGCTTGGCTTTCGAGAAAACTCTCCGAAAATTCGTACATTGAAAAATGTACGCTACCTGGTGTCTCATACGCTTTGAGCATATGGATTCACAAACAGGCCAATCCGAGTGATAGTAAATGGATTGATGTTAAGAACATCCGTTAATATCTTAGAGAACTAAGGATGTTGTCTCAGTCTATGGAGATGGAGAACTTGAAGTGACTGTGATCACTGTAGCAAGTTTCCTAACCGATAAAAACGACTAAAAGTCACAAACGGTACTATACAGTTTGAATAACGGTACAGTGAGCTGGAAATCTTCCAAGCAAGATACTGTTACCGAATAAACAACAAATGTGGGTTATTGCTGCAACTGAGGCGGCAATAGAAGCCTTCTGGGTCAATAATAAATCTAATTAGATTAGATATAGTTCTGTTAACAGCTGAGCTAGGAGTCAGCACAGGCTAAAAAATTAATGGTCTCATCAACGATCCAGATACATACTTCGATATTCATCTGATTCGTTCGGATCATACATTGTGGCGATGTGATTAGATCACCTAGATGTATAAATGATGAGAGGTCCTTGTGATTTGTTCCTGGATGGAGAATGATTTGAGACAGTATCAGTCCACGAAGGATAAATCATTAAATATCCCTAGTCAGAGCATTATCGAGATTGGACATCGATGAATGCGTAAAAGACTAGTATTACACTTGTGCGCGTTGTGAGGGCACAACGTCATAGTTCTCATATATTTGGGTATAAGATACTCATGCAAGTGTAATAGGAGGTTGGGTTTTACCGATGGTACGGGAAACAGCTTCGCTCTGGATAAGACCCCCTCGGAATTCCATTGGTAGTATGACTATTTGTCTATGGAAATCTGAAATCAGGGTAGCTGTATTTGGTCTTAACCTGAGATTTGCACCGCTAATACTTGCGACAATCAATATACTTTGGTTAAGGTCGTCTAGGGCTTTAACAGGTTCTATGTATGTCAATGCTGGGTATATTGAGAATCGTAGTGTGTTGGGTGTGATGTCGAGATGGAAGTGTCACTCCAGTCATATGGAGATGATGGTCACGTAGGATACGGGACTGGTTCTCTTAAATGCTGCAGCTATCGGGATAAAATGACAAGGTCATGTTTATCCGATTATAGAGACTAGTCACCAGACATCTGACATGTGCTTCGTACGGGGCAGACACAATTCCAACCCCAGGCCTAGCACGTGATCATCCGATACTGGACAGAAATACGCAATACTATGTATACTACGCCTGATACATATCCTTTCTTCCTGTAAGGATGTTTCCGGAGAATGGGTAGGCATTGCGCTTTGCTAGAGGCCAACCTTGTCTTGTAAATTGGTATAAATGTAGTACGAGGTACTTACGTGTTCGGATAGTCCGACGATCGAATTTACTGCCAACATATCCGGGGATCTCATGGGTCGCTTCCCAAAGATTCACCGATGACGTATAACTCGCACTCTAAATTAATATGGGATTAATTAGAAGAGAGAGAAAATTAATATGGGATTAATTGCGGAGATATTTTATCTGGGATAAATATCATTTAAAGAGAGATAACGATTAATTTGGAATTAATCGATTAATTAATATATTTGATATATTAAACGAAATTGGATTTCGACGCGGAATTAAAATTAGATTTTAATTCGGGCGAACGAATTAATTTAGAATTAATTCGTTAGCGACGTGAATAGTGACTTCGCTAGGCGTAATCATTTAATTACGACGCAACGGAAAATTCGTTAATTTGGAATTAGCGAACCCAAGCCCTAGATTGTTTACGAGCGCATTCGCATTTCGAATTCGAATGCGGCACGCAAGTCAAATCAAGCGTCAAATTGCTAGTCGCATCTAGCGTCACATCAAGCGTCAAATCATGTCACTTTGAGTGATGTGACCATTGAGTGATTGATGGTAGTTGTTGGAGTTGTTGGAAACCTTTTACCATTTGACTTTTTGAAAGCCAAAAAGGTGGTAAATGATTTATTTATTTTTGGAAAATATATAAAGTGTATTTGATACACAAAATCAAAACAACTAACACATATCTCTCCTTCTCTTTTTCTCTCTATTATTCACGCCCAATGGGCTGCAACAGCTCACTGGTTTCAACAAAAACATGAGCAGTGGGAAGCAATGAGTGTGGATTTTGTGGCAAAATCACAAGTGCTAGCACACTTACGAGACATGCGAAGGTGATAGGGAAGTCCACCCATGAGCCGGGAACCATTCGACGAAGCTTGGAGCTTGACGAAGGACCAAAATTGTGGCCAAACCAGTGAGCACACACAGCTCACTGTCGAACCAGTGAAGAGGAGCAGAATTTCATTTTGTTCGTCTCTACGTCGCTCAACCGATCGATGTGAGTATTCCGTAACTTCTTCGATGTGTATTCACACTTGATTCATGCTTATTATTGATCTTGGGACCTTAATAGAAACCAACAATCCCGAACTGAGTTAAGTTGATGGCGAGGTGCTGCGACCCATGGGATTCATTCTCGAACCACACTGGGTGTGAGATGCTTCAATCTCTGGGATTCATTCCCGAACTGAGTTGAGTTGATGACAAGGTGCTTCGACCTCTGGGATTGATTCCCGAACCACACTGGGTTGAGGTGCTTCAACCCCTGGGAATCATTCCCGAACCATGTTGGGTGTGAGATGCTTCGATCTCTGGGGTTCATTCCCGAAACAAGTTGAGTTGATGGCGAGGTGCTTCGACCCCTAGGATTCATTCTCGAACCATGCTGGGTGTGAGATGCTTCGATCTCTGGGGTTCATTCCCAAACCAAGTTGAGTTGATGGCGAGGTGTTTCGACCCCTGGGATTCATTCCTGAACCATGCTGAGTGTGAGATGCTTCGATCTCTGGGGTTCATTCCCGAACCAAGTTGAGTTGATGGCAATGTGCTTCGACCCCTGGGATTCATTCCCGAACCATACTGGGTGTGAGATGCTTCGATCTTTGGGGTTCATTCCCGAACCAAGTTGAGTTGATGGAGAGGTGCTTCGACCCCTGGGATTCATTCCTGAACCATGCTGAGTGTGAGATGCTTCGATCTTTGGGGTTCATTCCCAAGCCAAGTTAAGTTGATGCGAGGTGCTTCGACCCCTGGGATTCATTCCCGAACCATGCTGGGTGTGAGATGCTTCGATCTCTGGGATTCATTTTCGAACCAAATTGAGTTGATGGCGAGGTGCTTCGACCTATGGGATTCATTCCCGAACTGAATGGGTGATAGCATTTTGGTCATCCTGTATGACTCTTCGATCCACTGGCGAGTCTTTTTTCTATGATGAGGTGATTCTACCTTAGGGATTCTTTCCTAAACTGTTGATAATGTGGGCCTCGACCCTAGGATTCATTCCCAAAACTGTTGCTAATATGGGCCTTGACCCTAGGATTCATTCCTGAACTGTCGAACTGATGGTGGTGAGGCACTTCGACCCCTTATCCGTCCTCATTCTTGAGGCTCTTTGATCGTCCTCATTACCGAGGTTGTTCTCCATTCCCAGAGTTTTTCGTCCTCATCCCTGTGGCTGTTCTCCACTCCCGGAGTTCTTCGTCCTCATTCCCGAGGTTGCTCTCCATTCCCGGAGTTCTTCGTCCTCATTCCCGAGGTTGTTCTCCATTCCCGGAGTTTTTTGTCCTCATTCTCGAGGTTACTCTCCATTCTTGGAGTTCTTCTTCCAATCTTGGAGTTGCTCGTCCTCATTCCCGAGGTTCCTCTCCATTCTTGGAGTTGCTCATTCTCGCCGCTTTTCTTTTTCTTCAAAGCTTGCGAACACAAAACAAAAATTGTATGTATGCGACATGTGTGCATGCATGCATGGATACATTCCCTACTCTGATGGGATTTCTTTGTCCTATTGGCTTGATGTCATCCTTGGTTAGGCATTCCTTGAGCTATAGGGTTTTCTTCACCCATCTAGGAATCTTTTTGGCCTTTGGTGCCCCTTTGCTTATAAAAAGCTTTGGGCGCCCCATTGGCCTACTTACAGTTTCCTTCTGCCAATTCTCCTCCGGTTATTGCTCGGTTCTCTTTGGTCTCATGGCTCAAGTTCTTGTTGTGTCCCTTATCCGTGGGGTGGTAGACTGACCTGGCTCAACTTTCTGCTCTTCGCTACTTGCATCTGGTCAAGTTGGATTACACTTTTTTGAAAGCGGACCCATGTTTTACGATTCCCCGATTTTGAAACATGCCCTCTCCCCGAGGAGTTTGCTGCCATTCTCGGCTTGTATTTTTCTCTTACTACCCTTCTCGGATACTGAAAATCATGTCTTCTGATTCCCGAAGCTTTCCTTTGCTGTCCTGAGGATGCGGAAAAGATATTGCCTCGTGCTTCGTCTATTGAGTTACAAGTCCTTTTACATGTATCTTCCAGGATGGAGGTAGGGTCCCGCCCCTGGAGGAGTGTAGTCTTATTATGTATCTTGGCCCAATACCTCTTGGTGGGTTGTGATAGTACGATAGGCGACTATCGTTTATTGCACATCATCTAGGGAATCCGATGTGGTCATGATCCTTCCGCCGTTATCTTGGCAGAGACGCTTCATGGTTTAGCACCATCATATAACTCGGTTTCTTGGGAGTCCCCTTGTCTTGCAGGTTCGTCCTATTTTTTACCTAAGTTTTCCTCTTGGATTTTCAACTTAGCGGATTGCTCTATATCTTGCCTGAGTCACCTTTTCAGGTTTTCAACTAAGCGAGCTAAAATATTTTTTTTTTAAGATCTGTCCTCATTCTCGAGGCTCTTTGCTCGTCCTCATTCCTGAGGTTGTTCTCCATTCTTGGAGTTGTGTGTCCTTATTCCCGATGTTCCTCTCCATTCTTGGAGTTCTTCTCCTAGATCTCCTGACCTTGGTCCAACATCTAAGAAACAAAAGACGTGATTTGTAATTACTTGACTCTAATCTTTCCCGGTTAGCTGTGATTTATGTAATCTATGAACGTCTTGAACATTTGTTTCAATAAAGGCGTTTGCATTACTTCTTAGTACATGTGTAGAAAATAATGAACTATATTGCAAGGATACCTCTGTCGCTAACTGTTCCTCACGGATTTTACAATTAACTATTTTTCTTGCTCACTCATGCTCTATATTTTTCTTGGGCTGTCCTTTGCGGATTTTCAACCCAATGAGCCTTTCTCTCTCTTTTTTTATGCAAAGTATTGTTTCAGCCTGTCCACCTTTGATGGGCTCGGTGAACTCGCTCCCTTCCAAATCTGACAGTCTCACTGCCTCATTCCCCATCACCTTCTTGACTAGGTAGGGCCCTTCCCAATTGGGCCTGAATTTTCCCCTTGGGTCCATCATCAGTGGCTTTAACTGCTTGAGCACTAGATCACCTTCCCTGATCTTTGTGGGATGCAACATCTTGTTGAACACCCTGGCCAACCTTTTCTGGTATGGCTGCATATGGTGCAAGGCATTTATCCTTTTCTCATTCAGTAGTGCTAGCTGTTCAAACCTCTGCGAGGCCCATTCCTTCTTAGGCAATCCTGCCTCTGCTAGTACCTGCATTGATTGTATCTCTATTTCCACTGGTAACACTGCCTCCATCCCGTAAACCAAAGCGTAGAGTGTGGCTCCCGTTACCGTTCTCACCGAAGTTCTATACCCCCACAGGGCATATGGTAGTTTATCAGCCCAATCTTTATAACTTTATGTCATCTTAGCTAGTATTTTCTTTATGGTTTTTTCGGCCGCCTCCACCGCCCCATTAGCCTGTGGCCAGTAAGGTGATGATTTGTGATGCCATATCTTGTACTTCTCTAACATCGCATTTGTTTCTCCCTGAAATTGGACTCCATTATCCGTCATTATGTGATGTGGCATCTCGTATCGACATACTATATTACGGGCTATGAACTTGGCCATCTGCTTCGCCGTAACATTACGGAATGACTCGGTTTCCACCCACTTCGAAAAATAGTCTACTGCCACTACTATGAAGCGATGTCCATTTGATGCATGTGGCCTGATTTCTCCAATCATGTCAATACCCCACGCTGAGAAATCCATGGTTCTGAAAGTCCATACAATTCCGTAGGTGGTAGATGGTTCAAGTTGCCGTGTGTCTGGCAATCGTGACAGTGCTTCACCAGCTTTGCGCAGTCAACTTCCATGGTCGACTAGTAAAATCCTTGTCTCACTATCTTGCGAGACAAATTCAATCCATTTATGTGCGATCCACATACTCCAGCGTGCGCCTCTTCCATCACCTTCTAAGCCTCTTCTTTTCTTAAACATTTCAGCTAGACGCCGTTGGCTTGTTCTTGTACAGCTCTCCCATCAAACTCACATACTGGGAAGCCAATTTCTGAATAGATATTATGTCTTTCTTGCCGGCTCCTTCTGAGAATTCCCTACGTTCTAGATATTGCAGAATGTCGTAGTACCACGGCTTCCCATCGTCGACGTCTACTTCCAAGATTCTCTCTATCTCATAACTGGGCCTGCTAGCTGTTGTCAGCACAATGGGTCTCATTACCAGTTTTTTTGGGTTTTCCAAGGTTACAGCTATGGTGGCTAGTGCGTCTGCCATTTGGTTCTTTTCTCGTGGCAAGTGCTAGAATTTACAGTCGGGGATAGCCTGTGCCAACTTCCTGAGATGGAGTAGGTAGGGTCTCAACTGGTCTTCCTTCAATTATCATTCCCTTCGCATCTGTCGAACTACCAACATCGAGTCTCCATAAACTTCTATGTCCCTAGCTGCTAGGGCTATTAGTGCTTTCAGTCCAAAGACACATCTTTATATTCGGCCATGTTGTTGGTTACTCTGAACTTCAACCTTTTGGCCATAGGTAGGGTTTCTCCTTCGGGGGTTACTATCACAATTCCTATTCCAACTCCTTTGTAATTCACCGCCCCGTCGAAATACATTTTCCACCCCTAAACCGTTATGGCTTGAACCTCCTCGTTTGGGAATTCGAACTTATATTGATCTCCTCCTATGGGTTCTAATGCCAAGAATTCTGCTACGGCTCGCCCTTTGATTACCTTAGAGGTGAGGTATTCTATGTCAAACTTCGTCAGCAACACCAACCATCTGCCCAACTTCCCTACCAGTGAAGGTACTGACTGCAAATACTTTAAGGGATTCTCTTTTTCTACCACTTGTATCTTATAGGATTGGAAGTAATGACACAACTTTCGAGAAGCCCATATCACCGCCAAATAGATTTTTTCCACCTCTTGATAACGGGCTTCATACGAAAGCATCTTCTTACTGAGGTAGTAGACTGCATGTTCTACCCCTGTCTCATATGCATGTACCATCATCGCCCCCAGCACTTCGGGTTCTATGGCCAAATACAACACCAAGGGTTTGCCCGACCTTGGAGGTTTCAGGACTGGCGGTTTAACCAAGTATTCCTTGATTTTGTCAAAAGATTTTTCACATTGCCTATTCCACTCCACTGGATGGTCCTTCCTCAATAGCTTGAAGATGGGCTCACATACTAATGTTAGCTTGGCAATGAATCGAATGATATACTGGATTTTCCCGAGAAAAGCTCTAACTTCATTGATCTTTTCAGTCTTTGGTGCGGGCATCTCGGTATATGTCTTGATATTTTCAGGATCCACTTCTATCCCTCCCAATCCTTCCGTATGCCCTAATAACTTTCCGGATGTTATCCCAAACATACAGTTCTTGGGGTTGAGTCGGAGGTTGTATTTACCGACTCTTTGAAGGAATTTCTCCAGCGCTTCTATATGTCCGACCCTCATCTCTGATTTAACTATCATGTCATCCACGTATACCTCAATCTCATTATGCATCAAGTCATGGAATAATGTAGTGGCCATTCGTTGATAAGTGGCTCCCGCATTCTTAAGTCCAAAAGGCATCACCTTGTAACAATATGTACCTCACTCAGTGATGAAAGCAGTCTTATGCTTATCTTCTTCGGCCATGAAGACCTGATTATATCCTGAGAATCCATCTGTGAATGAGTACATAGCAGATAAAGCTGTGCTATCAACCAACACGTCTATATGGGGTAAGGGACAATCATCCTTTAGGCAAGTTTTGTTGAGGTCCCTATAATCCACGCTCATTCTGACCTTTCCATCCTTCTTCGGTACCGACACAATGTTGGCTAACCACTCGGGGTACTTTGCCACCTCTAAGAACCTCACATCTATTTACTTCTTAACTTCTTCCCTAACCTTTTTGGCCCATTCTTGCCTCATTCTTCGGAGCTTCTGTTTTACTGGTCTCATGTTCGGATAAGTTGGTATCATGTGCTGGGCAATACCATTATCTACTCCTGGTATGTCTTCATGGGACCAGACGAATACTTTTGCATATTTTATCAATGTTCTCTCTAATTATTTCCGCTCATCAGAGGTAACCTCACTTGCAATCAAAATTTCCTTGGGGTTTTCACATGTACCAAGATTAAATGCACTTGTCTTTATTGAGTCAATGTCAAATATGCTCATGTCATGCATGTTATGATACGGACTAACAGGAAAAGACTCGAACAGGTAAGCAAAACCAATGTCTTTATTATTAATAAATGCAGGATTACAATCAAATAGGTCAGGAAAATAAACATCTTCGCAATTTGCAGTCTTGTCTTCTTCTGTCTCCTTACTTTCTTCGAGCGTCAGATTCTCCAACTGCAGTAGTTCTTCTTCCCATTTATCTTCCTCTGCCTATGGTTCTTTGCCAATCACATCCTTGAAGATTTTGAATCCCGGTACTATGATCCTATTAACTTCTACGGGTTCAAACTCTCCTTGATATCCTGTGGCTTTCACAAAGTATTTCATCAGCTTCATCTTTTTTTCTTGGTCTTCGACTTATTACCATCGAATTTATACCCCAATCCTCTCTTAGTGGCCTGCCCCTTGAAATTCGGCAGTGCTCTTATTCCCTGGCCTCTAGCACTCAAACCTGTGCCCGGCTCATATTTCATTTTATCCATGATTCTAGCCACTTTAAGGTCCACCCATTCTTCGAAGTTTGCCGCCACTTGGAACCTTGTGAAAGACTGTATGTCTAAGGCAGCCACATCATTGTCTACTTCAGCCCTGATGGTGACGACTTCCTCTCCATGCGGGAACTTAATAACCTAGTGCAAAGTGGATGGCACGCCCCCAAGTCTATGAAGCCATGGCATCCCCAATAACAACGCAAATGTAGATGGGATATCAAGCACTGTGAATTCCACCTCGTCTTCTATCGGACCCACTTTGACTACTGTGATGAAAGTACCTTCGACTCCCCGTTTGCTATCGTCATATGCTTTGATAGTCATGCTGGAGGGGCTTAAATATGTTGTCCGCATACCCAACATTGACAGAATCTTCAAAGGGCACACATTGATAGATGAGTCATTATCCACCATCACACAAGATGTATTCTTGCCTCTTACTTCTACTTTTATGAATAGCGGCTTGTTGTGATTCCTCATCTCCATCGGGAGCTCTTCTTCAGAGAATGTTATCATCTATCTACCCTCTTTCTGTACTGACCCTATGAACATTGTCGGGTTTGCATCTTCAGGTACCATTATCTTACTTAGAGCTTCTACCATGGCACATCTGTGCTCTTGAGAGGCGCATAATAACTCTCATATGCTCACTTGTGCCCGTGTCTTCTTCAATTGACGCAACACAATATCCCCTTCGGTATTATTCATATTCTACGTCACCTTTATGCCTTCTGTTAGCACTTCTTTGCCTTTCTATGTTACATCACTGTAAAAAAACCACTGCGAGTCATCCCCTTTACCTCCTCTTCGTCACTGCTCGAGAAGTTTTCCCAAAAATCTCTCTCATACTCTGTTTCATTTTCACTCCTACTATCTCATATCCCTATGCAAGAAGCTTGGTGGTTGAGAGTTTGGAGGACAAAGCTTTCGGGTAGACCGGAGTTGATCATGTAGGTGGGTGGTGAAACGGAGTGGTAGTTGGGTAGAGGGTTTCCATGTGTGTTGGGTTGTTCTTTTTCTGGGTCGGATATCTTATGGGTGTCAGTGAGGTCTTGGATCTTATGCCTGAGGCGGGCACAGTTGTCAGTTTTGTGGCCTTTTGCTGATGGTAGTGAGAGTATAGGTTTAGGTCGATGTGGCATGGCACAGGGTTTGGAAGTGGTTTAGGTTCTAAGGGTTTTAGGAGTCCTTGCCTCTTCAGTTTTTCAAACACCTTTGACAAAGGTCTACCAAAATTGGAGAATCACCTTTTTCTGAGGGCGACGACCTCAACAAGAGCGAGCTTGGTCCCTGAAGGCCCCCCAATGGTCTTTCTATTCTGGCCGTAAAACTTTTTGTTCTCGGCTTCCTCTTCCTCGATATCCATGACAGTTTCTCTTAACTGTCGAAATTCGCTAATCATGGAGGTCATCTTTCTCAGCTTGTTAAAAATGGAGGGCTTGGTGCCCTTAATGATCATCTTAATCTGGTCCTTCTCTGAGGGCCGTGTCTGAATTTTCAAGAGCTGGCTTCTCCAGCGATCCACATAATCTTTGAAGGTCTCTTCTAGCTTCTGTTTGGTGTTTTCTAGGTCACGGAGCGACAATTAAATCTCTATGTACGTGACATATTAGTTCAGAAAGGCCTCTGCTAATGCCCTCTAGTCATCCCTTACCTTTTTCTCCAGGCTATGATATCATACTACGGGCACCCCTTTCAGTGACATCCCGAACATCTTCTACACCCAACGCTTTGACAAACCCACTGAACTCATCACTGAAACATATTGTCGAAGATGGACCCTTGGATCCCCGTTTCCGTTGAACTTGGCCATGTCAGGCATCTTAAACTGGGGAGGCAACTGTTCTTCGAAAGTCATCACATAATAGTCTAATAGATCTTCATGTTTTCCCTTCATCTTGCGGGTAACTGACTCTACTTGTTCTCTAAGTTTCTGTAACTCTGTCTGAGGCCCGACTATCCTTCCCGTGGCATACTCAGCCATGTCATCATCAAAAATAGGGATTTCTTCTCTCACCCTATTCGGGGGCTTCTCACGCCTTCCATTCTCGTTGTTTTCTATTCCTACTGTGCGGGGTACTGTCAGATTGGTCATAGCGTTGGTCAAAGCTTGTAGTTGCTCGATAATTTTGGTGATGTTGGTCTCCAATTGATCCATACGGGAATCTTCACTGCCTGACGCATCCATGCTTGCTAACCTCTTCTTGACAAGTCTTCCTTCTTCTCTAACCCAACGGATATCTATGATGGCTTTTAGGACAAATGGGTCAGCATGATACGTGTATGCAAGTGGTTATCAAAATAACATATACCATTCCGACCTTATTCCTCCCACACTCGTTGTAGGTCCATTTATGCCCTAGGTATGGCTCATTTTATGCACCAATATGGGGTACACAAAGATCGTTCTCTCCTACGCTACAGGGGTGAACCTTGGCTACCTCGATCCTTCTTCATCAGTAAACGACAAAGGCGGCCCATTTACAAGATTGACTAAGCCTATTATGGGGATCATGCCATTGTCTAGAAACAACGAATTGGGCCATCGGTAATCACGGTTGAGGCGGAGATGAACTTGGAGATATCCAAAATTATACAAATATGTCATAACAAGGCGTACCCTTCCTGGATGAAAGCCAGTGCGGATATCGGACTCATGCATCTGGCATATTCGGATCATATTTGGACCTTCTAAGCCCATCAAGGTTTTCATACAAGTTGGCCCGTTATCATTTTAAAACGTTCAATCAGATTATCGCGAGGTGTAAACTTGTCCCAGTTGAAAAGGCCCAACAGGTTTACACTTTTGCAATAAGGTGGCTAAATAACTTCAAATGATAGGGGGCCCAAACACAAGGTGGCCCGTCGTCACTTTGAAAACTTTTGGCCCAATCGTCATAAGATACAAACTCATCCCAGTTTAAGTGGCCCAACAAGTTTGTATCTATGACGAGAAGCCCATAATGGGCCCAAACACAAGCATAGAGGTAGCTTCTATAGGACACATAACTATGGTTCGTATATGGCTTACAAGGGTATGGATAAGGCTCTACTCGGCGAAGGGTTGCACACAACTAGGTCTCCTCACTCAAGGATTCGAGCGACCAAGTGAGCACACCTTTTTTATACCCTAGGGTACGTGCCAACGAGTGATGGTTATCATCACATAATGATATGCCGCCTTGAGTGAAAGTGACTTCACGATACATGACGCCATCAGGGGTAAGAAGGGTATGAAAAATATATGAGACATGGTTAACCAAAGCCAAAGCCACATACACTACAAGGCATTATTTCGGGTCGATTCACTATCTCCAGTGGAGTCTCCATCTGTAGGAGCGAAGCAGGGTTTACCGCTATGCCTATGATGTTCTGCGACCACAACACTGTTGGGCTCGCAGCCTGTATAGAGTACGAATTAGCCCGCGGGAGACTAAAACGGATAATAAATGAGTCGCCACCCAGTGTGAACTGGGAAAGATTTAAGGCGACACTCACCCCTCGCAAGGGAAGACCTCAAACCGTTGGGTTCGGAATGGTCTCTTACTTATGCCAGTATAATGGACGGGTTCACACAATGGTATAGCCAAGTCTTAATGCAATTCAGGCATAAAAAGTGAAAAAATGTAATAACATACCCAACCAAAATAATAATCACAATAACGTAGTTATAAAAGCACATTAAATTAAGAAATACGAGATGCGATAACGAAAAAGTATAATAAACAATCAAAAGCAGGAAAAGCGTCAATAAATGAATAGCAAACAAAAAGGGGGTTAATCATGCATATATGAGTATTTCCCGAGGGGCACGTGGAGTTGTATCCCAAGTACAAACCGCACTACCGTCCATTCAGATTCGGCTACGGAATTTAGGTTTGGGTTTCCATCCGATATACCGCAAGGGATAATAACACACATAATCGTCAATGCAATGTAAGCGGACATAAAAGTATAACCATGCCTAGACGGATAATCATCAACATGAACAAACATAAACAAAATAAAGGCGAAATAATAAAATAACGATAAATAGACAAAAAGATAAATAACAAAATAAAGGCGAAATAATAAAATAACGATAAATAGATAAAAAGATAAATAACAAAATAAAGGCGAAATAATAAAACAACAATAAAAGTGAATAAATAGATAAAAAAAAAAAGATAAATAATGAATTGCCAAAGAAATAAAAAATGTGACCAGAAATTTGGCCGTCTTTGATGTAGGACTTCACATACTCGGGTGGATGTATTTCACATCCAGCCAGGCATGCAGCGTCTGGAACAATGAAATAAATATGGTAAGGGTGCCCTCAGGTCTTACCTTTTATGTTGCTTTCTCGGAAGTGCGTTAGGTCATCGCCAGAAGGGTTGAAGTTTCACTGGTTCGTTGTTTTCTAGTTGCTGGTTAATGTTTTTTTGGTGTTGTTTCTGGTTGTTTTTGTCTCGCTGTTTTGGTTCTTTTCTCTCGCTGTTTCTAGTTGTTTTGGTTTCACGATTTTTGGTTTGGTTTCTTCGGTGCTGGCTGGTTGTTTTGTCTCGGTTTTCTTGTTGTTTTTTCGGTGCTGGCTGGTTGTTTCACTCTCAGTTTTTGGTTTGGTTTCTTCGGTGCTGGCTGGTTGTTTTTGTCTCGGTTTTCTTGTTGTTTTTTCGGTGCTGGTTGGTTGTTTCACTCTCAATTTTCTTGTTATTTTTTCGGTGCTGGCTCATTGTTTCACGTCTAGGGTTTTTTTTCGGTGATGCTCCCCTAGGGTTTTTTTTTCTCTTTATTTTCTTTCAATGTTGCTGTCCAAGAGCCCCTTCTTTGTGTCAAGATTTGGTCTCTTTTATAATGATTTGAAGGGATCTCCAAATAGTGAAATAAATCATGTTTATTTGGGAAGAATATTATCAAATTATTTTGGGAATAAAATCTCATAAATTTGGTGATGAAGATATCTCAAATCTTGTCAAATTGGTAAGGATGGGATCCCAAAATCTCACTGAATTGGAAAGTGATTTGATGAGAGGATTTGCATCGATTGCATGGGCGTGTATGGGGTTCTGGGCTGATGGGCCGAAGGTGCAAGGGCATAATGGACTGATTGCATGGGTTGCATGGTGGGTCTGAGGCTAAGGTTTGAAGCAGAAACTAACTGAACGAATCTGAGGCTGACTAGTGAGTTCGAATCCAATGAGGTGCTAATTTTGGAGGTTTTCCTTCCTTCCGGCATTCGTTTTTCGCAATTTCCATAACTTTTCTGGTAGTGCCTCCATACGAGGCTCATCATTGGACTTATGCTAAAATGCAATGCCTACATTAGTTTGTTTATGATATGTACTTGTGTTGAAACTTGAAAGTTCATATTTAAGTATTTTTATGTGTTTTGTAATTTCTAATTCAAACTTATCACATTTCTAATATTTATTCAAACTTGTTGTGATATTGTCAATACATAGTATTGATTCATTGGATAATGGAACTTAAAAAAAACAGTGGAGGAATATTGGTTGCAAATCTTGGGTTCTGACCCGGGTATACCCCGGGCCCATTCTAGGTATACCCAGATCCGGACCCGAATGTATTTTCCTGGGTCCACATCCGGACCCGGGCCGCCTTCAGTGTGTGCGGATCCAGATCCAGATCCGTACAGACCCAGGTACAGATCCGGATTTTGCCATCCCTACACTCGTTCAAGCCCACAAGATTAATTTTCCATTATTATTAAAGAATTTGGATATACCTATAGAGAAAATAATTTTCCATTATTATTAAAGAATTTGGATATACCTATATATATTTTCTGAATATTTTTATGAGGCTCATATTCGACAGACTTATGAAATATCATATCGAATGTTCAATTTCATAATTTGAAAATCTAATAAGATATTTTTTTTAAATGCCCAAAATTTGAGAAATTTTCCTGTATTTTTTTAATCACTTAAATTTCAACATGCACATGCCTCAAGAAGTTGTGGACAAATAAACAGGCAGACAAATGTGTATTTTACTCAAAAGTCAAAGATTGGGTCCCTCAACTCAATTGATTGGGAAATGCAGTTCTTTTAAATGGGCCTCAATTATTTTGGTTTATCAGAACAATGGCCCAATGGACCCTAAAAGTCATAATCATCACCTGCCAATGAAGGAGAGTCACATGTTACTCTTCAGTCTTCGCATGAGTGTTCCTTTGATTATATAATATTTTTTATATTCTTTTTTTAAAGTCCTCAACTGAATTTAAAAGCAATTGAGAGTTATTTTTTGTTTTCAACAAAAAATATACTATTTTTGTACATCTAAAACATTTTCTTTCAAATTCAATATAACCCATCTAAATTATATTTACTATAAAATGTTTTAAAATAAATTAAACACGTTTTAAATTTTATAAAATTCAGCTCAAATCCATATCCGATTTGTATTTAGATAATTGCCAATAATCATTTCCACCAATCTCAAAACTATTTAAACTTTTAGAACTAATTTTGCATAATGTTTAATTTCAATTTATTATATTTCACTTTTTTTTTTGAAAAAAAAAATGAATAAATAGTTTCTATACAATGCTTTAACTAAAGTCTTAGCCATAAAAGTTGTTGAACAATCTTGGTCTTCCAACTTCCAAGATTTGTTCAACCTCAACTTTTCAATTACATTTATAATTAAACAAACCACACTTGCTATTCTTTTTAATTTCTTTAAATTATTTAATAGCTAATTGATAATTAATACAAAGAATCTTTAGACTAAGACACATTGAAAAGTGCATAATACTAGCAAACCCACTTAACCAAATCTTCTTCCTGTGAGATAATAATTTCTGATTTAATATAATAGTAATCAAGAATTCATGTAATGGACTCTACTAAAATAAAAAATTTCTTTGGTTATTTTATTGTCAAATTAAATCTAAGTTTCTCTCTACAAAAAAAATAAAATAAAAATAATACTAATAATCAAATCTAAGCATTGTTGATGTCGAAAACATATTTGGTATTTTATAAAAAATAATAATAATTATTATAATATAAAGGCTTAAAATAAAATCATATAAAAACTTTATGGAATATGCTATAAGATTCCACATGTAATGCATGTAGTTTTAAATTAATAATAAAGTTATTTGGATTAGAATATTATAAACATGTTTGTATGTGATATTTATTTTACACATCTAATTCTAACTCGCGTTATCATATGTCAAGCGAAGTCGGAAAATATTTAAGTAGACATTGACATAAACTATGAAGAGAGACATAAATTTTATTGAGAGATTTTCGATATAACATACTAATATCAAAAGGTTCACGCAACCGATCTCTTAATAGAAAAATATTATTATTTAATTTATTTTGGTTTAATTATTAAATAGGTTGTTGACTCATAAAAAACCATGAGCAATTCCACATCAAATATTGACACTTCTGCTTCCCTTTGATCACGCTTGTTGTATTCACAAAAGTTAAGGCGATAATTGTTGATTTTAAAAGTAAGACGACAAATTTGAAATTAATTGTTATTTTCATACTACTTAATACGCAATTAGATGTTAATGGACCAACTAATTCATTCTTTTACTAGTCTTTTTTCAATGTAAGTGGAATTTTGGAAACTGCAAATTATCATATATATCAATCCGACTCGTGTAACGTTCATGTGAACTTTATGTTGATTGTAAAGACGGATAAAGACAAAAAAAATCTTTTATCTTTTAGTTAAATGTAAATTTTATGTGAATTATAAGGTATGGATTGAAGTCTAACCGTGTATATATATATATATATATATATATATATATATATAAAAGTTAAAATCCCATTATTTTTCAACCACTATTTTAAAACCATTATACTTGTTTATTCATAAGATCGATTTGACCTCCAAAAAATACATGAGTTGTTTAAGATAGTAAAATCAAAAGGTTCTAATGTATTTTAAAATATGAGAGACAGATGGTTAATAGTTTTGAATTTTGATAATTTTTCCTATTATGTTTGATATGTGGTGTCTCATAAATTTTTCGCGATTCAAAATCAACTTCTCATGGAGAAAAATTATTCTCCCAATATAATAAATCGAGGAGGGTGTCCCCTACTCAATTAACTCGTGGTTTGCTATTTAGTTTGAAAAAATAGTACCAAATTATTTAATATTCGAAAAAATATTTAATTTTGAAAAAATATCATCCATGCATCTAAAATTATTAAAAATTGTGAATTACCACCTAAAATTTAAGAAGTTTTATCATCTATTCACTCGAAATTTAACGGACGTTCAAAAAGTACCAAGTTTTTAAAGAACTTTAGGTGATAAATGTTTATTTTTAAGAACTCATTTTTTCAAAATTGAGTGTTTTTTCAAATATCAAATAATTTTCAGATGGATAGATGATAATTTCCATTCCAAAATTAATGTTATATTTTTTTTTACGGATTCCAATATTAATGATTTTTTTTTTTTTTTTGGCAAACTCTTACTCAAGAAATAATCATTTAACATGACCCAATTAAACAAACACATCATTACCAATCATAACCTATATTTTAGTTTATACTCGAAAAAAAATTAACAACAATGTACTTTTTTTTTTCAAAATTATAGTGCCGTGGTAATAAAAACAATGATGGCTCCTACCATTCTTTTGTTTTCATTTTTCCATATTTCCGAAAATATTTATAATGTCACTCCTTATTGTATTTACAAAAAAAAAAATCAATTTTCCTTACGCACTGAAAATTTTTTGGGGAAAAAACTAAATATATGGTGAAATAACACGTGTTAGAGAAATAGAACTTTAGTACCTCCTGTTATAATTAGTCTTTAGGACCAATCATAAGAGTTTATCACAAAACCTATCGCCAGAGTTTGGTAGCAGAACCCATCACCAGGGTTTGAAGTCAAAATCTTCATCAGAGTCTAACATTATGACATATCATTAGAATCTGATAGCAAGACCTTCATCAGGGTCTGAATTCAGGGTTCACCAATAGGAAGTCTATTCCAGGGTTGACTCCCATGAATGCAAGCACAAGTCACTCAAGGAATATGCCTGAATTATCAGCTCCTTGAATGACACGAATCTTCTAAATAATGAATCAGACTACCAATTAATTACTTTCCGTTTCTTTAAGTTGGACAATCATCCAGAATAGGGAAGTTCCGAAATTCTAGGGAATATGCATGTTAGTGGGAAACGTGAATGGAATGTAACCACTAACAGTTTATTTTTCTTGTAAGAAAGTAGTATAAATAGTACGAAAATCCCTATCAACTTTTTGATTATCAAGAAATAAGAAAGTACTTTTTATCAACTTTTATATTGTACTTTTTATCATGTTCGACGCCGGTCTTCTAGTTGTCGGTCACCATTAGCAAGCTCTTAGAAGACCAATCCTTATTCGAGGTAAGTAACCTCTATTGGACAATTATGACCCATAGCATCTCTATTTGTAAAAGACATTGTGGTTTTTGTACAAATTAACTATGTGACAAAGGAAATTGTCATTTTATCATTTTGTAATTAGATTGAATATATAAATGATAAAAGTTCTTATGATTAATTCCGAATTAATAAAATATGAGACAGTATCAATCCACGAAAGGTTTAATCATTAAATATCCATAGTCATAGTACTATCGAGACTGGACATCGATAATGCAGAATAGGCTAGTATTACACTTGTGCGCGTTATGGAAGCGTAACAACATAGTTCTCATATATTTGGGTATTGGATACTCATGCAAGGGTAATATGAGGTTCTGTTTACCGATGGTACGGAAACAGCTTCACCCTGGATAGACCCCTCAGAATCTCATTGGTAGTATGACTATGTGTCTATGGGAATTCGAATCAGGGTAGGTGTATTTGGTCTTAACCTGAGACTTGCTTCGCTAATACTTGCGACAATCAATACGCTTTGGTTTTGGTCGTTCGGGGTTTTAACAGGTTCTGTGTACACCTCTTCTGGGTTTATTGAGAATCGTAGTGTATTGGGTGTGATGTCAAGAAAGAAGTGTCATTTCAGTCATATGGAGATGATGATCACACATGGATACAAAACTGGTACTCTAATATGTTACAACTATCAGGATAATATGACAATGTCATGATTATCCCATTAAAGAGACTAGTTGCTAGTGATCTGATATATGCTTCGTACGAGGCAGACACAATTCCAGCCCCAGGCTTAGCATGTGACATCTGATACTGGATCGCAATACACAATACTTAGTATACTACGCTTGGTATAGATTATGTATTCCTTAAAAGAATATTTCTGGAGAATTGGGTAGACACGGTGCTTTGCTAGAAGCCAACCATGTCTTGTAAATCGGTAAGAATGTGGTACCGGGTACGCACGTGTTCGGATAGTCCGACGACCAGATTTACTGCCAACATATCCAGAAATCTCATGGGTCGCTTCCCATAGATTCACCGATGAAGTTTGACTCGAACAGAATTAATCTGGGATTAATTATAAGAGAGAGAAAATTAATCTAGGATTAATTACAGCAAGAATTTATCTGGGATAAAATTCGAATAGAAGAGAGAGATAAAATTCGAATAGAAGAGAGAGAACGATTAATTTGGAAATAATCGATTAAATAATATAATCGATATATTAATTGAAATTAGATTTCAACGCGGAATTAAAATTGGATTTTAATTCAGGCGAACGAATTAATTTAGAATTAATTCGTAAGCGACTTTAATAATAATGTCGCAACGACAAATTCGTTAATTCGGAATTAAACGAACCCGGGCCCGAATGAAGTTGCATGTTGGATTGTTCGACTTAAATTCGGAATTTACAAGTGGTGGGACCCACTTGACTTACATTAACTAGTTTGACTAGTGATGGAAGTGGTTGGTGATTAAATCAAATCTTGGATGGCTTGTTTTACACACCAACACCAACCAACACACTTTGATTATTTTATTCATTTGGAATGAAATTTACCTAATTGGATTTTTGGTAAATGAATATGATTTTAGAAATCAAATACAAGATAACAAAAATTTTCTCTCATCTCTCCCTCTTGTGCCGTGAACTCCCTCTCTCCATCTTTGAAGTTTTGCTTCAAAATTTATTCTTGCTAGCACATTCAAGGAGTCAACCAAGGTGTTAGGGAAACTATTCCCAAGAGTTTGGAACATAAGGAGAAGCTTGGAGCTCTTCAACAACACAAAAAATTTTTGAACTTCATACATCCATCCAACCGAGCAATGTAAGTTTTTCCGCAATTTCTTTTAGTATTCACACGAATCATGACTTAGAAGATCCTTGGCATGTTCTAGGAACCCAACAACCTCGTGAACATAATTGTTGAATTTTGGGGTGAAAATGTGTACATGTCCACGCCACCAGTAGACCCAACCTTAGTCAGAGAGAAAAGATAGAAGAAATCGAGTATTGTGAAGCGTGAATCATCAACCATGGAAAAGATAATGAAACCCACAACGCACCTAAGGTCGTTAGAGGTTAGTTGCATCAGGTACAAGTTGCAGAACACATAGATGTAGTGGGTTAGATGGTGAATGGGCAACCAAATGATTTGAATGTGGTACCGCCTAGAATGACGCCACCATGAGGGACGACGACATAGTTAGTTTCCTAGAGAAAAACGCTCTCATGGAGAGTCTATAAGTAGACGTCGTAAGGAATATCAATGTTCTCCCTCACACGCCGAATCTTATCGTTGGAAGAAGAAGAAAATGCCATGGTAGTAGAAGGGTTGTGAGCTTGGATTTGGAAGAAAAAGTGCTAGATAGATGAAGTGCAAGTGTTTGAAATTTGAAACTTTGAAGTGATGGAGTTGACAAAGGCAGTCAAATCAATATTTATGGGACGTGACGGTCAGGATCCTGAGGAAACAAAGATGTGGCCCAGAACACTTAAAAGTCCATTAAGGGTCCAAATTGTAGAGTATGTAGAGTACGAACAATATATTTGTTTGTTCCCATCATTTTATTCAAAATAATGCAAACAAAATGGGGAAAATATTTGGGGAAAAAAGCAAGTATCTGGTGAAATGACACGTGGCCAGACGAGGAGGACTCCAAGACCTCATGTCAGAATCAGCCTTTAGGATCTCTCATTAGAGTTTATCACAGAACTTGTCGTCAGAATTTGTCAGCAGAATCCACCACCAAGGTCTGAAGTCAGAACCTCCATAAGAGTCTGACATTAGGACCTATCGTCAGAATCTGATAGTAGGACCTCCATCAGGGTTTGAATTCAGGGTTCACCAATGGGAAGTCCATTTGAGGCTTGACTCCCACGAAGGCAAGCACATGTCACTCAAGGAATAGACCCGAAATATCAGCTCATTGAATGACACAAATCTTCTAAATAAGGAATCAGACAGTTAATTAATTACTTTCCGTTTCTTTAAGCTGGATAATAATCTAGAATATGAAAGTTTCGAGATTATAGGGAATGAGTCAGTTAATGAGAAATGTGAATAAAATGTAACAACTATCAGTTTATTTTTCTTATAACAAAGTAGTATAAATAATACGAGAATCTCTAAAATAATTGATCGATTATCATTTTTTATCAACTTTTGTGTTGTACTTTTGATTCTATTATTTGTAGAATTTACTGCACAAACATAAATAAATAAAAATTGGCATATATGATAGTCATTAATTGTTTTATGAAATAGTTGCTGCAAATAAAAGAAATTTTTTTACAGATACTTACAAGCACCAGCTTTTTTAGAATCAGACTAAATACTAAAAAAAAATCTACTTAAGAAGAAAAATATTAAAACCAGTTTGATCACATTATTAATATGTCAAACTGATTGTATTTATTATTTTATTCTAATATTATTTTTATAAATATTTAAAGTAATATTTAGGTTAGTAAATTTTAATATTAATAAGGTTATTTCTTTTAGTATATTATTATTGTTAAATATTCAAAATAAATTTTAAAATAACTTTTGTGTTAATGGATTATAATTTCAATAATTTGAAAAATATATGTGTTAGTTTATTTATCATCTTAGTACTATATATTTTTTTTATTAAAAAAGCTTTTGACTATGACTATTTTAAAATAAGAGTCTTATGTGATTATTTAATCAAACCTTGAAGACCTAAATGGCTTTTTCCCTAAAAGGAAAAAATTATGCCAATTTGTTAAGTTTATTTTCATTTATTGACAAATGACTAATGATTTACAAAAGCAAAGCAAAATTGAATTCCGTTTAATGCAATTAAATTTGCTAAGGAAAAAAATTAACCAACAATAAAAATCTTACCATAGTATTTATTTTGTCCACAATAATGTTATCTATAATTTTTTTAATAAAAATAATTCATAAATTGGAGAGTGGGAAAATTGTATGACAAAATGACCTTGCCTATAAATAAACTTTTCTATTTCTACTAAGGCTCTTTTTGATATTACGATTGAAAAAATACAGTGAATAAGTAGTAATATGTAATTTATGTTCAAAAATAATTATTATGTACTTTATAATATTTCGATGGTGAATAAAAATTAAAAATCTTAATTTTTATAAAGTTCAATTTTTAGAAAAAAATTATTATTAATAATGATAATTTTTTTTATTACTAATCAGACAGTCAAAAATTATATTTTAGCTCAAATATAATTTTATCATCGTATCATAAATTAAATCTCAATAACAAAACGGACCTAATTCATAATCACAACTCCAATGAGTAGAATCCTTGTTAAGTTAGGAAACTAAAACTCTACAAGAATCTTATTACCATTAGTTTAAGGCAACTAAATATCACACAAATTAGGAGAATCATTGTCAAGTTAGGAAACTAAAACTATATAAGAAGAATCATTACATAATAAATACATAAATAAAACCAAATTGAGGTAAATCTCTGCACAATTAAAAAAACTACTATGAATATTATATTTTTCAAAATAAGGAATATCTTCATTAATTAATAATTTATTAATTTATCAATAATCTAAAAGGACATTTATATTTTAATACTAAATTAATGATAAATTAATACTTGCTTACTGTAAATTTTAAAATATTATTATTTTTCTTATAAACTTATGGTAAAATAAAATTTTATCACTTTTCTGTAAAAATAACATGTTATTTTGTTATAAGTTTAGTAATATAATGTAATATTTCGTAAAACTCAATAATTATTTTGCTATAAGTTTGATAGTAAAATATAATAATTATAAATTTAAAATTAATATATTTTTCAAGTTTTCTAAACTATTAATTTATCGAAATTTTACCGTACAAACTATAAATTATAATAGTATGTAGAGTAAATTAGAGAAAATATTTGTCCAGCTTAATTAAAACGTCCTAAAAGGAATGATTTCGAGATTCAAGATGATTTTTCATCACAAATAAAATCGGATTTGAGCCTAAAAATCTATAACCATGATCAATATTTGAGACTCAAACTGTTCCATATGAAATTTAGGTAAATTTTTTTATTCAAATTAATAGGATAAATTATAATAATATGTAGAGTAAATTAGAGAAAATATTTGCCGGACTTAATTAAAACATTCTATAAGGAATGAATTAGGGATTTAGGATGATTTTTCATTATAATAAAATTCGGATTCGAGATCTCAAACAGATCGATCTAAAATTTAAGATAAATTTTCATTCAAATTAAAAATCATTACAGAATTCGAAATATTTTTTCAATCGCGTCAAATAGGACTATAAATGAATTAAGTTGAGCACGACTCACATTTGGCTTGATTCGAGATCTATTCGTTTAATAAATAAGCGACTCAAACTAAAAAATAATAATTCGATTATTAAACGAGACTGACTCACAAAATCTTGACTCGACTCATTTTTGACTCTTGAATACTATTCGAAATAAACTCGGCTCGGATCGTATAAACAAATCTCTACTCAATATCATATATATGTAGAGAGAGGTCACAAATATCTGAATTTTGTAGGGAAATTATTTAAAATTTGATGAAGTAAATAAAAAATAAAAACTGAATTTTTTAAATTAATCAAGCTCGATTCGAGCCAAGTTATTTAGTAATCAAATTCAAGTCGAGCTTGATCCCGATTTTTTCTTAATAAGTCGAGTTCAAATATAACACATATAAAATTCGATTCGAGTTCGAGTTGCTTATTGAGTGTCCGACTTGACTCGACTCGACTCAATTACACTAATATTTACAAACTCATATGTACCTATTTAAAAAAAAAAAAAATTATAGTTTTAATATGTCCAAAAAAGGAAAATGGGAAAAACATTCAAGGAAAAAAGAAGAAAAAAAACCTCTACAGATACAAACTCGTATGTCCATATTTTTTAGGAGCGCCAGTGTCGGTGGGATTTGTGTGACAATAAACAAAGATAAGAGACAAGAAGTTTTCCACACTCAAATTCAAGTTTAGTTGCCCTCTCTCTTTCTGACTCTGCATTTATCAGCTCCTCTCTCTTTATCACCTCACCTCACCTCACCTCAGTATTGCTTTAAAGCTTAAACCTTTTAACTCTCATCCAAATCCAAACCTACCCATCAAACCAAAATCATTTTCTCCTTCTAAACATTTGAGTTTTTGTTGAAATGGGTGTGGATTTAAGGCAAGTGGTTGCTGGTATTTTGACACTTACAATGTTTGTCATGCTTGGTAACATGATTAAGAGAGACCATTTTGATGCTATCACTGTAAGTACTTTTTATTGATCCACTGTTTCTGATCTATTTTCTTGTTTATTTCAGTTTCTAATATGCATTTTATTTGTGAAGTTTTGATTTTTAGCTTTCTTTTGATGTTTCTATATCTGGGTTTGTGTTTTTCTTTTCTCTTAAGGTGCTTATTTGTTTGATCTGTAACGGTATGTAGTATTATAAGTATGTTGAAGATCTTTACGGCTTTGTACTTTTAAGCATAAAATTTGATTTTTAATTTTGTACTGTAATTAATGTTGATTCGAAGGAAAAAAAAAGGAATCATTTTAGAATACATTAGGAATTTTTTGTTTTATTATCAAGATAACAGAGCTAAATTGTTAAATTTATTGTTATTTTGAGCTGTCTCAATAACTGAATTTCTGGGTCATAAAGATTTATTTGATTTAATAATTGTATCTTTACTATCCTACAGCTGCTCATTTGATTCATTTGTGCTATTGATTTTTGCTGAAGTTTTTCTTTTCCTATTGTGATAAAAGGAAAAGCTTCCAGGGGATGTACAGGATGTGGCAAAGGTTGCGGAGCAGAGCCTTCGAACAATTGTGAATCTGGGTAAAGGGCCTTGGCTGGAGGATGGACAAGAACTAAAACCCTGTTGGTCCAAAACCAACTTTGGTAAATTAACTTGACTCCTACAATACTGATAAAATTTTGTATCCTGCTATATTTATACAATCACACTGTTTAGTGGAAGATGCTACTCGAATCACTGATTTGGTCTTTTTTGTTCAACAGATGAGATAGAGGAGTCCAAAGGGTACGTTACTTTTTCGTTGACTAATGGCCCTGAATACCATGTCTCGCAGGTATCTTTAACAGCCTTTGACTTTTGCTTGCCATATTGATTGTGTATTTGCAGTTTTGCAATTTTGAAAAGCTCTTTCATCAAAGGCGTACTGAAATAAATTATATTTCTCGTGTATTCCTTTTAGTATGGTCTCTATTTTTAATGGATTACCAATATTAATAAGGCTGTCTACAGTAAATTGGGTGTGCATGTCCAGTACTATTGAGCTCTGTAATGAGAAACGAA
>SKCR01000740.1:0-267954 GCA_019454045.1 Zanthoxylum bungeanum
CGAAGTGAAGTAGTAGCTAAACAGTAGCTCGTAATGTTAAGCGTCGCGACACAATAAAGTCGGCGTCGTGACACACCGCTATTTCCAGGGACAAAAATTTCAAAAATCATACACATTATAAATTGCGTTAATCGGACTCTTATTTTTCTATACTACTCTAATTAGTACAATAAATCCAAGACATCTCTTGGTCTTCAAAACTTGCTTCATGGTGTGTTGTTAAGTTCTTCGCGGAATTACTTCGTCACAAGTCCTTCGCGGCATCGGCTCCTCCAAGTTACAAATAGGGTTACATAATGGACTTATTACAAAGGAAATGAACTTACAACACTTGAAAGAATATGACCTTATGGTCTTACATTCCCAAAACTAAAACATAAGAGCCGAAAAAATTAACGATCAATGCAATACATTCATCACATGAATCAAAGTAAATATTCATCACATGAATATTAAAAACCATTCATCTCATGAATCTAATTGTGCATACTCATCACAACATGCATTCTAATAATCTATATCTCATATAAATTATTAAGACTTAAAAAAGTTTAAAGGAGAAGGGTTAATAACACTTTTGAACCTTAAGCTCTGATACCAATTGAAGGAAACGATTTTCCTTCGCGCAGCGGAAGTTGCTAATGTGGGCACCTGCTCCGGTATGGACCTTTAAAAAAAAAAATTTCCTTCACCTTTTGTTGTAGCCGAATTCCTCCAACTCTTGGAGAATGAATTTTACTCCTTTGATGTAGATGAGTTTCATTTGATATCCAACACTTGGATCAACCACCCGATCTTCCGAAAAATGACTCGAAACCAACAAACCGAAGTGTGGGCTTCACTTACAAAGATTTACTCTAAACTTTTTAGAGAAGTATAAAATCAAACTCTAAACTATTTAGAAAAAAAGTTGTCACAAATTGTGTTTGGCTTTTTAGAAAGATATTAAATAAAGAATATCAATATCTATTTCACTCTAATTTCTTTTACTTCTCAACACTTGAGAAAATAATTTTTTCTCTCAACAATTGAAGAAAAATTCTGGATTTTTGTATTTCTCTCTACCTCTCTCAAACTTGTGTGAAAGCTTGAAATTTCTCTCAATTGATTACTCTAAAATTGAGTTGAGATGGTAGAGATAATATTCTCTTCCAAATGCCAACCACCTTTGTCATTAAGCATCTAATATTTCTTGCAATGGAAAACATATAAATGTGAAGGTCATATCAAAGCATAAGATGTCTTTAGCTAATGACAAAACTATTAGGTGTATACATGACACCTAATAGACATAATAAGTTGGAGAGCATGGTGAGCCATATGGATATGTCTCCAAGGTGAATAAAAAATCATTATCTTAATAATGATTTAATTACCTTAATTATGATGTAGTAATTATCTCATAACTATTACTAACTTGATTGTCTTATAATCATGATTTGATTATCTTATAATCAAATAATTCTAGAAAATATTAAGTTAAACTAATTTAACATAGTTTTCATTTGTGACAAAAAATATATTATTAATCTTATTAATAATATATAATGTGAGCATATTATTAGACAATCTAATTATATTAGGTTTGCTATAGTTAATCGAGCTAGCACGGAGACCAAATGGACCTACGGTTCCGAGCTCCAATAATCCCGAAATATTAATTAAACTCTCTAATCAATTATTACGAATTATTAACTTCGCGTTATTCCACTAAAAACTCGAAGTTGAACTCTTGTTATCATAGATGGAAAAAAATAAGCCGAACAACTTCAGTGTCCATTGATATAGTCACTACATATGGATATAGCTCTTCACGAATATCTCATAAATAGAGCAGAGTCATAAGTCTGTTATACCCCTCTAAATATTTTGTCTCTTAAGCACCATTGATTCTATAATGAATAATTAATTCATAACAATTATGAATATAAAACTTTCTATTCGTAATAGAAGATTTGAGCGCTCAAATTGTTCAAGTCTAAAATCAACTCTTAAAATAGATATTCTTTTGCTTCTCGTAAGAATGAGTGAATTTCATATCTATGTAAAATGTTCCCAGCTACACACCAAACCATATCCCCAAAATATGTAGTTATTGGTCGGGAATGCTACACCAATCTCACCTTAGTAAATCAAATGACATAGTCTGCCATGCAGGAGTTCGTAGTATACTCAGAATTAAGATCGAATCCATATATGACCATCTATTAGATAAAATGAATTTCTTCGGTTAACAGATATTAAAAGAAATTCATATTTATCTGAGTACAGTCCTATATGATCTCACCATACAAGGTACCTTCATTCTCATGTCACTACATGAACGATCCCGGATCAAGGTCGTCATACAAGTATAAAATGGACCGCAGCTATAGATAAACCACAAACAAAGTACCCTATTTGTTTGCTCTCTATAGACTATTTAGATTACTAACTTCAAACTTAAATCCTCTTGTGCATCAAACATACACCAAGTCTAAAAGTACAAGAGTAATCAAGGTAAACAAGACAATTGGACAATATATGATTTAAATCAAACAACTTTGATAAATAAATAATACATTTATTATTATTACAATAATCAATTCCGTTTACAATACATGAAACTCTAGGGCATATATCCCAACAGCCACCTGATATTAGACATCGGGAATGATTTAAGGCCTCACTACAACTCTCGCAAGGTCCGACCTTAAATCCGTTTGGGTTCGGAATGGTCACTTACTGATGCTAGTATAATATTTACGCTCAAATGAGGTATCCTCACATCTTATAATACAATATCACACACAAAAATAATTTAAAGGCATACAAGTACGCAATTATGAATAATAGATTAATAATAAATAGAACATATAAATATTCCTGCAATATTACAGTAATGACAATACGTGAATAAAAAAACCATAATACATATATTTCCAGCCTGGCTTCGAATTTTTAGGGTACTCAATTCATGTATTTTTATCAATGTCCGACTGGACTTGATATAAGTCCGGTCGGAGGTATTGCGTGAAACCAGAATCGCTAAACCATGAGAATAACGGATATACTAACAACAAATCATATCATTCTTAAACCATAATATTATCATACATATTAACTACTACGATAACAACAATAATGGTGAGACCGTTATAATAATAGTAGCTATGCAGCACTAGGAACATGATAGTAAAGAAAACATTATAGCAATAATAAAAGCAGGATAACAAATATATTGAGAATAAACAACTAAACAATAAAGAAACAGTCACTATACCGAAAATGGGCTTTGCTAACACTTTATCAGTGACACTTTTCAAAAATATCAATAAATTGAGATAAAAACACCATTTTCTACTTTTAAAAAAAAATTAGAAATTACCGATACTGTGGTATCAATATATTTAACATCAGAAATTACTGACACTAAAGTATCATTAAAAACTAAAAAAAAAAAAAAAAAATAGAAGTGCTTCCGTTTGGATTCGAACCCAATATATCATAGGCTCATGCATTAACACTCCAATCACTTGCCACTTGGCCACAAATTTTGAATGTAATTATTAAAATAACCTTGACTTTAACATTTAATTATAAAAATACCCATACCATAATTTAACCTAAAATACCCCTACCACGACTTTAATATGTAATTTGATTTCGTTATCTGGAATAAACTGTATCCCTCAATCTCTTGTAGTCTTGTTCTAGTCTTTAACAGCAGTCTAGGTAGTAAATGATGTTTATTATACTGTTTCCTGTTCATATATTTTTGAACGTGCAGCAATAACTGAAACTGAAAAAATCGAATTGAACTGATGATAATTTTTAAATTTCAAAAATAATTATTTAATTTTTTAATTAAAAATCCGAATCGAACCGAATTATAATATTTTTTAACTAAAAAAAGAACCGAACCTAATTAACGAAATAATTTGATATATTGAATTTTTTAAGTCTAATAATATTATGTTATTATATTTATTTTAGTTATGAATAACTTCATGACATATTTGTAATTTTTTATTTTATTATGATTATTTATATTTTCTTACATTTTAATTAAATTAACGAAATTTTTTATTTGTGTAATTGTTGATGATTAGAAGAGCTATGCGTTAATTTTTTTGAATAAATGTTTAATTTAATGAATGCTTCTATTTTTTTTTTAATTTTTATTGTTATTGTTAAAAAATGAAAAAATCGAAGTGAAGCGAACCGATAAATAGAAAAAATTATATTTTTTAAAAAGAGAAAATCCGAACAGTTATTTTAAAAAGTAAATAATTGTAATTATAATTAATTTTTTTTATAATTATATCGAACTGAATCGTACCCACCCCTACTTGGCAAAGAAAGAGTTGGTTTTGTCATGAATTATAAATATCTATTTTTTATTCTGTCGTACATAAATTTTTCTGAGAAATTTATACTCTTATAATGTCAATGCTAAAATTTTTGATGTCAGTATTCATATATGTCCATCAATACGGATATCTTTGCCGATCTAAATTATCCGCAAAATCATAAAAAATAGAAATCTAGTAGTGCATATTCAATATCTTTTAATACAAATCTAACAATTCAAAATAAATTTATTCCATAAAATTTTGAAGATGAATTTCAATAAAATTATTACATATAAGACAACAATTAATACAATACCAATAAGTCAATACAATTTTGAAGATCAATTTCAACGCAGACAAATTATACAATCTCATCTTTAGTTTTTGAGCAGATAACAGATATCCAATATTGATATTCACAACCGTTCAATATCCATTGCAAGTACTTAATTTTATATATGTAATCCACAGTCCATCAACTGTATAATCAGATATCTAAAATATTCGTCCAAATTATCATCCCTATTATTAGGAACTTTGATTGCCCTGTTTGGTCGCCCTTTATCTGTTTCTTCTCATTTTTTTTTTATTGAAAATTATTTTTATTTTCCATTCCTATAAATAGTTCTTAAATGTTTGAGAAGATTAATACAAAATGAGAGAACTTATAACAAAGGTAACACTTTTTTTTTATGTACGGCAGAGAATGTATATGTCAACAACACAGTAAGGTGGAATTTAACCCATGGCAGCAAGAAGTAATGTTGACAAAACTTTATGCAACTCAACAGGGAAAGTTCTATAAATTGCCCAAAAATTTACAGCACATTAAGAAGAAAAGTAAATGGAGCATTTACATGTCAAATGAAAGACACAATGAATGTATGTGTTGATTGTGGGGCAGCAAGAGCTCTGAGTAGTCTAGACGGAGGCTAAGATCCAAAACATCACATGAGATGATATGGCAATCAGAAGCCAGGTGATGAAGGCTAAAATTACTGAAATCTCGAACCTGTGGCATGCAAGATGATTTTGAGGCCTGCAAAAATTCAGGTCTTTTGCATATAGAACTACAACACCAGCTGATGAGCACGCAGCGGCAAGTGATAACATAGCCGTCACCTGCACATTTTGAACTTTAAATTTGTTGCACCAACTATTATCTAATATCAAATCTACAGAGCAGAAAAGTCAAAAAAAAAAATGAAAAAGAAAATAAGATATAAAGTTATAGCATCAATTCTCTCAAATCCTGTAGGTAGTTCCATGGAATAGTCAATAACTGCATGACCAAGTAGTATTATATAATGCATCAAAACGCCAATCTAACACTAGTTTTATCAAAGGAGAGACTATCTAGGTGTTAAGAATAATTCAATATCATTTCGGTGTTGAGCTATCATATTTACATCAAAAAGAACAAACCAAACCAAACCAAACTAACTAAACAAAAGCCTTTTCCCATTAGATGGAGTAGGCTACATGGACTTTTGACGCCATTGTGCTTTATCTGAAACCATTGTTTCATTTAAGTTCGGTAAATCTAGATCTCTTTTATAGTTTTTGTCCATGTCAACTTTAGGTCTTCCCCGACCTTCCTTGATATATGGCATATGGGAACACGATTTGCTCTCCATTTCTCACCGGGACAATTAGAGGACTACGTTATACATGTGCGAATCATCTTAGTCGCATTTCTGATTTCTCTCATATTCTCCTCAATCGATGCTACACCCACTTTCTTCCTAATTTATTCATTTCTAACTCTATCTCTCCTAATTCATCCACACGTCCATCTAAGCATTCGATAAAAACAAGATTGAAGAATGTAAGCATTAGCAGGATATTTTGCACAGAGGAGTCAATCTTCCATTCTTTCATCCAGTAAAATACTGAACCACAAAGTGTTTTTAAGAGAAATATTGAGAAGCATGAGTTCCACTGTTTTTTTCCCCCTTTTCTCTTGTTTTAATTTTTTTCCAGAGCTCCCTCTTCTCCCTCCCTGTTTAGACAGAAGGACTTCAGCATCCCAAACATGAGGAGGGAATGACATGAATACAACTAGATATAAAGACAATATAGTGATAAAAAAAAAATCTTTAAAATTATAACAGCCGCAAATTTCCAGACATGTATATGCAAGAATCTGAATTTTCTTTTGGCACCGCACTACCTCCCCCCCAATACCATATAGAACGTATCCCTTAGACTTGACCCATGACCTCTTGCTTCCACTAAAATAGTTAAGCAAACTAGGCTATCCTTTGGGGATACAAATTTGATTTTTAGGAAAACTCTTTACATATAGCAATTAAAGAAAAATGTCCAAGAGACAAGTTACATACCCAATCGCCTACAACAAACAGGCTGACTAAGACTGGATTTTGAAGGTCTCGTTTTCTCCTTAAAGCATAAACATCAAGACACGCCAGTCCAAAGCTCCATAGCATTTGAAGCCCCATTGATGCAATCAAATAGCTGAACAAAAGGATACAAATCGTCATCAAAAGCATGTCAAGATCAATGCAGTGGTGATTTTGTAGCTTATGTGACACATGCACCATATTCTTTGCAATATAAAATCTTAACAAAATCAAAGTAGCCTGCTCTAAGTCAACTTGTCAAGTAAGCAGTCTGAAGAGGGCATTCATCCATTTCTTTTTTTTTTTTTTTTTGGAAACGATGGAAACCCCGCCACCAAACCACCCATTCTGGACCGCGGCGCAGGTAAAACCACCGGCTATCCCAGGCTCTTACAAGAAGTGCACCCCCTGGATTCGAACCCAGAACCTCAAGGTGAGATCCTAGACCCTACACCACCAAGCCACACCCCTTGGGACAACATTCATCCATTCTCAAAAGTTAAATGCACTTTATAAATAAGATAGATGATACATAATTAGTACATTACACAGGCACAAACGATACTTCCCACTTGATTAATAAACTAACAGCTAAACTCATCTGGTGACAAAAACTGAAACCAATCTATTTCCTAAGAGCCTAAAATTCCAGGCAGTGTAATTAGCTATATGAAAAAGACCATATGACCTAGAAAGAAGCAGAAAGTAAACTGAAAGCATCTGAGCTGGTTTCCATGAGACAATATGACCTTGAAAGAAGCAGAAAGTATCATCACGGAGACACATGATAAATTGTCACAGCAAATGCAATATGTGAAAATAAGTCAGTGCCACATGCCCAACAAATCTCTCTGTCCAATTATCAAATATTTGAATCTCCACTTCAAACTCCAAGACCGCATTGCATATGATACATTTGAATATGGTTCTGTACAAATCCGCACTAGAAGACATGCTTACTAAGTTGAACAAAGCTTAACCACCCAAACACATATTAGGCACAATAGAAAATCCTCTTCATCCATAGTTTTGCTCAGTGAAATTGGTACATATAGTGACAAATTACTGTTCCAACTTCCATCCCAAATAATCATTTATGATCACAAGTCTTTCCATGCTAAAAATCCATCTCTTCTATATCTTTTCCACCCAAAAAAAAAAAATTTGAATCTAGACTCTTATCAACTGAATCTGTACATACCCAACTGGGAAAATCAAAATCTAACTTGAATTTTTTATTTTTATTTTAAAAAAAAAACCCTTAAAAAATACGAAATTTTAAAGAGCAAAGAAAATGGAAATACCAGAAAGCAGTGTAGCTAGAGAAGCCAGCAGCAGAAGCCATGAATCCGATAGAAGCAGCAGCAAATCCACATTGCCCTATCCTCAGTAACAGCCCAGTCACTGTCCCCGGACTCCCTACCCACTCCTTCATTCTCTTTTACTATCTGATCTATATTTCTCTAAGCAACGGGCCCTCCCTTTTCCCCAAATTATGGACCCAAAAAAGAGAAACCCTAGATTGAATCTCCCCAAATCACCTCCATTCCATTTTTCAAACGAATACCCACAATACCAATCTATCAAGTTTTGATCTTTTAAGAGATTGAGATCAGATTCATTTGTTTACCATCTGATGATTTATTTTCTTAAATTATCAAACCGTTGGCTTTAAGGATCCTTATAATCGAGTTCCTCATTAGAGCATCTCCAATGCTATTTGGAGATTTGGCACCATTTTGGTGCCCCAAAAAAAAAAAAAATAATAATAATAATAATAATAATGAAAGTTTCCAATCCAATCCTAACACTAAAAATTCTACATCAACATATTATCAGTGTTCAATTTTTATAATTTTACCCCTTCCACTCTATAAACTATATTTCCATTTATATTATCAACTTTTATAATATTAATTTTTTAATCAATATTTTTTAAACATTACACTTTCAAAACAAACAAAAAGGGGAAAAAACTAATTGATTTAAGATACATTATTAAAGAATTTAATTTTACGAATTACCATATTCATCCCAAATGTGATCAATCAGTGCATTCTGAAGTGATATGTGTGCTTTTTATCTTTAATTTTTTTATGTCAGAGTAAGAAATTACTGAAATTGTGTGGTTTCTTCAACAACCATATCAACATCTGGTCTAGGGGCTTCCCTCCAATCTCTTATGCCAGCATGTTAATCACGTTCATCATCAATAATCATATTGTGTATTATGATACATGTAAGTCATTATATCATGCAATACAAGTTTATCCCAAAAACATCCCGATCTCGCAACTATTGCAAGTCATAATTGTAAAGTTCCAAATGCTCTTTCTACATCTTTCCAACATCTTTCTTGTTTCTTTGCAAACAATTGTTTCTTCATACCAGTGGGATGGTGAATAGATTGTATAATAGTAGATCATTTAGGATATATACCATCTATTTAATAATATTGACGGCTGATTTTCGTTTCAGGGACAAATATGGAAACTCATTTCTGAACAATCTTCCCCCAACTGTGAATTTGTTTGGTTTGTTAGGACCCAAAAGCAAATTTAGCAGGAAATAAGAACAAACACAAAATCGACAAAGGATTTATGTGGTTCGGCGAAATGGATCAAACCTACGTCCATGGGAACAAAGCAGAATACCGGTTTTATAACTGAATCGAGCTCGGCCGACCTCTTCTCAATGGTGGTCTCGTATTACCGAGCTGTTTGCTTAGTTTTTTCTTACAAGTAGTGCTTGAGTAAAATTTTGCTAACCCTTACAAGTGTGTTTACCCTTCCTTTATATACTAAGAAAAAGTAATACTATTCTCATATCTTTATGACGTCAGCCACGTGGATTTTCTGTCGATTGATGGGCTCTCTGCCCCAACTGCCCCGCCGAAAGTAAACCTGTCATCTGACTCTTCAATAAATCACTCTGTTTTGGTTACCATCATACACAACAATTATGAAGACAGCCTGTAAAGATCTTTCACGCGGTGGCACATGTTAGAGGGAAATATCCAAACTATCCCGGTTACACGTCAGACTTCTCGAGGACGGAAAACTTTTGTGCCGAACTAATCCAACTGCGTCCGACCTGATCCGTAATATCCGAGCTTATTCTTCTGATTCAAGAGAAAGGATAGGACTGAGCCGAGCTACCGGGCTACAGTGGTCGGGTCGGTTCTGATGTCGTCGGTCTCTGATATCTGCACTTTATCATATCCTCGGTTCGGTCAAATCCAGTAGACCAGATCTGAATATTGTGTCTGGTCGAGGAATTGCCAATACCATCAGGCTATTCATCCTCCCGAAAGGAGAAATTCTATTTCTACCCTTGTCGAGCTGTTCAAAATACTTGGCCTCAAAAATCACCATCAACATTTGTCCCATAGTTCTCGGTTCCAACGAGTGTACGAGTTGGTGCCGGAAATTATAAAGTCAAAAGGGAATGTTGATCAATCAGGGCGATGTTCCTCTCTGGGGGCCACAAAAATTGCCTCGGTTATTAATCAGGGCGTCCTCGTCGTCTTCATCTGCTCGGTCACTCAGAATTCTGATACCTGTCCAAATAGCGCTCGTGGCTCGAAGTAAATACCCATTTTACCCTTCTAGTAGCCGTCCCTTGAAAACCGCAAATCATTATTACCATCATAAATGCCCATCAAATCATATTTAGGGTTTAATCTGGCCGCGACACTTGTCAAGCATCCACGATTCTCTCGCCAAAACCAAAACAATCGACCGCCCAGACCAGCTGAAAGGTTTCTAATCTCAACCGTTCATCAGAGTTTGAGCATATGGAATTTAATAGCGACACATGGAGCGCATATGAGCCCTCTCTCTTTGATCTAACGGCCAGGGATGCCCCGAGCTGCTTACAAAAAAGGCAAACACCACTCATTTCCCTCTTTTACGAAGCCTTGTTCTTCCAAAATACAAAAAATTTCTTCTCTGCTCTCTGCCTTCAACAGACTTCAAAACCAGCCAGACCAGCTCTCTAGGAAGGAAGGATCGAGTCCGGACCTTCTTATTATAGAAGCGGGCAATTCTCTATTGATAGACGACCATTTTGACTTTTGACCTCTCCATTTTCTCTTCGATTAGGTCGAGGTGGGTTTTGACGAGCTCCTCATTCTGTTCGGTCTCGAAATGCTGGAATCTGTAGGTGGTCATTCCGATCTCTGCTGGGATGACTGCTTCACAACCATAGGCCAATGAAAATGAAGTTGCACCCGTAGAATCCTTGTATGTTGTCTGATGTGCCCACAAGACTTCTGGTAACTCTTCAACCCACAGACCCTTACAATATCTGAGCCTGGCCTTTAGGTTTACCTTGACTGTTTTGTTGGTTGCCTCAACTTGCCCATTAGACTTGGGGTGAGCAGCGAGGCGAACCTCAAGGCGATCTGGAGATCTTCACAGAGCTTCCTGAAACCTTTGCTGTCAAATTGCTTCCCATTATCGGTAATAATAGCCCGGGGAATTCTGAACATGCAAATGATGTTCTTCCTAACAAAGTCTGTTGCCTTCTTCTCCGTGATTGTAGACAAAGGCTCGGCTTCCACCCACTTGGTGAAATAGTCAATGGCAACAATGGTATATTTGGCCTGACCTTGTCCTGCTGGCATTGGTCCAATGATTTCTAGTCCCCACTGGGCGAATGGCTAAGGGCTAGCTAACGTGGTCAACTGCCCGGCCAGTTGATGGGGAATGTTTGCATTCTTCTGGCACCCGTCACACTTCCGAGCTATCCTCACCCTGTCTTGATGCATAGTAGGCCAAAATTTTTTTTCTAAGGACAATCCCAAGATCATTTAAGCATAATAGTAGTGTGAATGCGCAAAGAAGTTAGCGGAAAATACTTACAATGCTCGGTTGGATGTAGATGTAGAGTTCAAAAATTCCACTTTGAGAAGTTACTCCAAGCTCCTCTCTTTGATGTATGTTGAAGCTCCAAGCTTGAAGTTTGAGATTCCAAACTCTAGGGAATGTTTCCCTATCACCTTTGTATGATTCTTTGTGTGCTAGCACTTGAGATTATTGAATCAAAAATCAAAGAAAATGAACCCTAGGTTCACGGCCAAGTAGAGAGAAAAATGATGAAGTTCACGCCCAAGTGAGGAAAATGAGAGAATGAAGATATACCAAAATCAAATGTTTGGTAAAAGTCTATCACCTTTCACAATTGTGTAAGAAACAAGTCATCAACAACTCATCACTAACTTCCATCACCAAAAGGCAAATGATAGACTAGTGATGTGACTTGATGTGACTTGTGGCCCCCACTTTAATTCAAAATCCGAGTGGGCCCGCAAACACATTTCGGGCTCGGGTTCGTTAATTCCGAATTGACGAATTTTCCGTTGCGATGTAATTAAATCAAATTTAATTAAATAATTATGCCTAGCAAAATTACTATTAAAGTCGCTCGCGAATTAATTCTAAATAATTCGTTCGCCCGAATTAAAATCCAATTTTAATTCCGTTATGAAATCAAATTTCATTTAATATATCGAATATATTATTTTATCGATTAATTCCGAATTAATCGTTCTCTCTCTATTATTGAATTTTATCCCAGATAAAATCTTTCCGCAATTAATCCTAGATTAATTTTCTCTCTTTTATAATTAATCCTAGATTAATTATGTTCGAGTCATACGTCATCGGTGAATCTTCGGGAAGCGACCCATGAGATCCCTGGATATGTTGGCAGTAAATCCGGTCGTCGGACAATCCGAACACATGCGTACCTGGTACCACGTTCTTACCGATTTACGAGATATGGTTAGCTTATAGCAAAGCGTCGTGCCTACCCAATTCTCCAGAAATATTCTTTAAAGAATATATAATCTATAACAGGCGTAGTATACGTAGTATTGCGTATTGTGATCCAGTATCTGATATCACATGCAAGGCCTGAGGCTGGAATAATGTATGTCCCGTACGAAGTATAGATCGGATCACAAGCAACTAGTCTCTATAATCGGATAATCATGACCTTGTCATATTATCCCGATAGTTGCAATATAATAGAGAACCAGTTTTGTATCCCTGCGTGATCATCATCTCCATATGACTGAAGTGATACTTCCATCTTGACATCACACCCAATACACTACGATTCTCAATAAACCCAGAAGAGGTGTACACAGAACCTGTTAAAGTCCCGGACAACCAAAACCAAAACGTATTGATTGTCGCAAGTACTAGCGATGCAAGTCTCAGGTTAAGACAAAATACACATACCCTGATTCGGATTCCCATAGACACATAGTCATACTACAAATGGGATTTCGAGGGGTCTATCCAGAGCGAAGCTGTTTCCGTATCTTCGGTAAATACAACCTCCTATCACACTTGCATAAGCATCCAATACTTAAATATATGAGATCTTTGATGTTACGCTTCCGTAACACGCACAAATGCAATACTAGTCTATTGCGCATTATCGATGTCCAGTCTCGATAATACTACGACTAGGGATATTTAATGATTAAACCTTTGTGGATTGATATTGTCTCATATCTTATTAATGCGGAACTAATCATAAGGACTTTTATCATTTATATATTCAAGTAATCTAATTAAAAAATGATAAAATAGCAATTTCCATTGTCACATAGTTAATTTGTACAAAAACCACAATCTCTTTTACAAATAGTGACGCTATGGGTCATAATTTTCCAACAAAAATAACCCATGCCTTAGTGCCTTGTATGCGATTGACTGTCCCCCGACATGACTCCCACAAATCCCTCAGTGTATTTCCCTGAGCACATAGTCTGCTTCCTCGGGTGCGAGACATCTTAGAAGTGGTACCGTGTATCCCCTCCGGTATAAGACCCCTTCAATCAAGCAGAATTTAGAACTCCGGTTCTTTAGCTTTCTGGCTTCCTTCTTATCTTCAAGTGCCTCTCTAGTCTCTAAGTACCTCATGATCGTGTCCATCCAAAAGGTCTTCCCTTCGACATCCACCTCCATTACCTCCGGCTCCCCGACACTCTTTACCTACAGGCAGATCGGAGGGATAGTCATACTCTTTACTTGATTGATGATGCCGTCCGAGCCAAAGAGTCCGCTTGATGATTGTTTTCTTGGTCGATCTGCTCGAAATGTACATTGCCCATTCCCCTAGCCAACGTTTTCACCTCGGCCTGATAAGCTATCATGTTCGGCTCTCTGGCCTGGAACTCGCCTTTTAGCTGTTGGATGGCTAGTTGAGAGTATCTCTTTATAGTTACATCTCGGACCCCAACTGCCGTGCACAGCCTCAACCCTGCCAAATGGCCTCGTACTCGGCCTCATTATCGGTTGCCTCAAAGGTGAATCTCAAGGCATACACCAGCTCTTCCCCATCGCTGCTCTGAAGGACAACTCCAGCTGCACAACCTTGCAAACTGACCGAACTGTCCACAGACAACTCCCACTTGGTCTCTGAGACTGCTAAAACTTGTGGTTCTATTAACTCGGCTACAAAATCTGCTAAAGCTTGCCCCTTTATTACTGCCATCGGCAGATAAGATATGTCGTGCTCGCTCAACTCCACTGACCACTTTACCAACCGACCCGAGACCTCTGGCTTATGCAAGATCTGCCTTAGAGGATGGTCGGTGTATACTCCTATAGGATGCGCTTGGAAGTAAGGTCGCAACTTATGGGCTGCTGTGATGAGGGACAATTCCACCAATTCATGGGCCGGGTATCCGGTTTTGCATCCAACAAGGCCTTACTAGTATAGTATACCGGTCTCTGAACCTTGTCTGTCTCATGCACCAACACCGAACTCACAGCATACTCAGAAACAACTAAGTATATGAATAAAGTCTCACCTGGGGCTGGCTTGGCCAAAAGAGGAGGTTGAGCCAAGTATTGCTTCAACTGCAGGAACGCCTCCTCGCATTCTGTCGTCCAGGTGACCTCCTTCTCCGCCTTCTTGACTAGCTTGAAGAAAGGATGACATTTGTCAGTGGCTTTGGAGATGAACCGGTTCAATGCAGCTACTCGGCCTGTCAAACTTTGTACCTCATTGACCGTCATAGGGGGCTTCAGTTCCAAAATAGCTCGGATCTTCTACGGATTTGCTTCGATACCCTGAGCACTGACCATGTATCCCAGGAATTTACCCGACGCTACTCCAAATGCGCACTTATCAGGGTCAGCCTCATGTTATTATTCCTTAATAATTCGAAAGTCCCTTCGAGGTCGGCTAAATGATCTTCAGGCTTCTTGGTCATTGTTATCATTGTAGGGGTTTTGGGCGAAAGGCAACGCGGAAGCGCGGTTCGGGCGAAATCGTAATTTAAAACCTTTTCAAATTACCGAATAAATTATTCAATATCTAATATGGATAATTTATTCATATTTCACCTAAATCTATTTATTCGATATCAAATAGCGATATAAATATAAAGGAAACGTCGCGAAATTTTACGAAAAATGACGCAAAACGCGTTTTTGACCAAACCGACCACCCGACACTTATGGAGACTGCCCAGGTCAGCCCCAATAGTGTTAGGGAAGTTCATGGGCTGCCCGAACAGTGACAAATTCACTGTTTGGACAGCCGTCACCCGGTTGGCTCAAAAATCACTCGATAACGCCGTTTTTTCCGTTTTCGCTTATTTCAACTCCGAAACACTTTCCGGCAATTGTTCAAACTCCCAAAACACATCCAATACATTCATATGACATCAAATTCATCACAAAATTTTCAGTTTTTCCATAACTGATCCAGAAACCGAAATTACCAAATTTCATGATTTAAATCCAATTTTCAAGATTAATCCAATTAATCCACAACACCAATCAAATTCACCACACATAAAGCACCCAAGAACAATTCTAGGTGTTACAAGAGTGGTCATAACACTCTTGAATGGAAACACGTCATCAAATGAACAAATTGGACAAATATTACAATAATTCCATCCAAAACTTCTTCACACATGCATCAACACTTCCAATTCATCATCCACAACCAAAAGCCCCAAATTTTCAGATTTAAAGAAACCCTAGAACCTTTCTAGATCATCAAGAAACAAGAAACTAAATTTCTAAGCTTAGGGTTAAAGTATAATACCTTTAACCTCTTATTTCCTAAACTTTTTTTCTTGATTTTTCTTCATTCATTTCCTTGAATCATCAAGCATGATTTCGGAACTATTTTAGGGGTTTCATTCGGCCATGGAGGAAGATATGTGAAGAAGAAAACATTTTCCTTCTTCAAATAATGAAAACCGACTTCAAGGGGGTATTTTTGTCATTTTCAAAAAATTAAATAGATTAATTAGGATAAGCATTAATGTTAGCAAATCACATTTGAACATTTAAGCTTAATAAATTCATGCCATGTGAACCAATAATAATTGGACAAAATTCATAACATTTATGAAAAAGTTTATTAATTAATCATTTAAATATTTAACAATTAAATATCCAAATAATCAATTAATATAATATTATTACATATGTATTTTTACTTACAATTAACAAATACATATATTTATGGCATGTGTCAAAATCTTATTTGACGAATAATTAATGTGTATCTAATCGAATTATGTATCAAATACAAATACACAATAATTATTAAATGACCAAAATCCTCTAATGTATGTGTTATCATTTAACCGATTAAACGATTCAAATCAACTCACTTAATCCGATGAAGTATTATGAATAATCCGTATTATTCATATCGCGTTGCCCAAGTTCTCAACGAGTACATTTAATATTGTGGGACTTTCTAAGTTTATGTTTATCCATCACGAAATCCAATTTCGTGTCCATAATTCACCCACTCATGAATTATGACGACCATAGATAATCTCGCTAAACTATGCAAGTCGAGGTCATTGCATATGTATAATCCCTCCGTCACAGGCTATCCGTATTATACCTGTGATATAGATGAGAATGTCAATTTGTTCGGTATATATAGTCGACTTCAATTTACAATCTCAAAATAACACTCGGAACTGATTTCTGAAGTTATACCACGGCCATTGATTTACTAAATCGTAAACACGTGTAGGATGTCTGCCCTATACACAGGACTGACGGATCCTCTATTGATACGCATTGGATATCATGAGCATCAGTCCACACCCAACGAACAGACGAAGGTCTGATCTAAATAGATCGGTGACGTGAGTACTGCCATCAAAGTGTGGAGGATAACTCATATATCCCACTGTGGTATCTCAAGTCGAAGGACCACTATGCTCGCTCAACTTGAGAAGATTTTCTATTGAAGTTGCTGTACCATCTATTAGAAAATCTTCAGTGAGTCGTTCAATGTTTATCAAATAAACACCTACATGTCTATACGAGTCTCCCGAGACTCATGGTTCATTGGGATAAATCATCGGACCAAGTCACGATATACGACATGTACTGATCTCAGCGAATTTTATTAACCGACCCGTGTTAGTAAATCTTGACCAGGAACTTTATTTAAGGATATACATCTTATAATGCGCTTTCCAATATCAATTACAAACTACGTTGTAACTGCACACTATATTGTAAATCCTATGGTCTTTGTCTAATATACACATATCACTAAACCAGATTTAGTTTCGATCTAATCATAATCAGATATCTAATCGTAATTAGATCGAATAAGTGTATAAAAGACAAGGGTGCTACCTTTAAATTAGTAATTTTATGGAAAAAAAAGAATTGCTCGTATTCATGAATCGGACATAAATACGATCCGGATTGGCACTCTGAACTCCAACCCTAACAATCATGTCATCAACATAAACCTGCATGGTTCTGCCAATGAGGGGCTTGAAAACCTTGTTCACCAGCCTCTGAAACGTAGCCCCTTTATTCTTCAACCCAAAAGGCATCACCTTATAATAATACAGCCCATGATCAGTGATGAAGGCTGTCCTCTCCTCATCCTCAAGATGCATTGTGACCTGATTGTAGCCCGAGAAGGCATCCATGAAACTGAGCAGTCCATGACATGCAGTCGAGTCTACCAACTGGTCCACCTTCGGGAGCGGGAAACTATCCTTCGGGCATGCCTTATTAAGGTCGAAGAAATCTACGCAATCTTCCACTTTCTGTTGGCCTTTTTAACAAGGACCACATTGGACACTCACTCCGGGTATCTTACTTCTCTAATAAATCCAACTTTTAGCAGCTTTTCCACTTCAACTCCTATCGCCTCACAGCGCTCCTGATTGAAGATCTTCATCTTCTGCTTGACCGGTTTGTGAGCCTGGTTCACTGTTAAACGATGGCTGATGAACTTGGGATCGATCCCTGACATATCACAGTGCCCCCAAGCAAAAATGTCAGCATACCCATCCAAAAACTTAAGCAAACCTTGCTTCAAGTTCTTCTCCAACCCTGCACCCACCTTTATGGTTTTCCCGAGACCGAAGAGTTCTACTGATTTCAATTCCTTCCCTGCCCCTCAACTGGGCGGGATCCTCGGGCCGATGGTCTAGATACTCGACTGATATTTCCTCTTCTTCCCTCTCTTTTTTCTCTTCTTGTTGGCCTCCTCAATACAAAACGTCTCCTTTGAGATGATAGCAAAACAGCTTATGGCTGCTTTTTGATTTCCAAAAACTATCCCAATCTCATCCCGGGTGGGAAATTTCAACTTCAGATAATAGCATGACATCGCCGCCTTTGTTTTCATCATGAAAGTTCGGCCCAAAATAACCTGGTAACCGCTCATACAATCTACCACTGTGAAATCCATCATGATCGTCTGGGTGTGGGGAGTGGTCCCGATCGTCATGGCCACATGTATCCTACCCAATGGGATGACTGTTGCGCCTCCAAACCCATATAAGGGTGTTCCGTCCTGGGTCATAGTGGCATACGCCACCCATAAACCCTTCAAGGCTTCCTTGGAGATTATGTCGACCGCGCTCCCCGGGTCGACCAGAATCATATCCACTCCAGCTCCTCATATCACGGCCTTGATTATCAGTGCATCATCGCGGAGAAAGCTCACTCCCCGGGTGTCCTCTTCTATGAACATAATAGGGACTAACCGACCCATTTGAACCCTCGGGGCCTGCTCTATTGTCAACACTTCCAATCCCTAGAATCTACTGTAACTCTTCCTAGACCGGTTTGAGTCTCCGGCCAATGTTTTCCACCAGCGATAGTATACATCTGCCTGGGCTTCCGTCGCTACCGAGCCGCCATGGCCTCTTGGATGATATAATCATTCAAATAGCCATTTTACGCCAGGGTTTCCACATGTTCCCGCAGGTCCCTACAATCTTCTGCTGTGTGCCCTCTCAGGTTGTGATGCACACAGTAGAACCTCTCGCCCTTCTTCTCCGTCGGATATTTCCTTAGGTTCAGCTCTACCAGGAGGCTCTTATCCTGGATCTCTCTAACAATCTGAGCCAATTACTTATTCAATGTGGGTATACACAACCCATCCGGCCACATGATTTACTTATACCTGAGTCATTCTCTCATGGGGTTCATTACTCTGAGGCATCGGCCTGAACTCTCTCTGTCTCGGGGGTGGTTTCCTCGACTTCTTGTCCGACCTTCGTGGTATTTCTGGCCTCACCACCTTTTCCTTTCTGAACTCCCCCTCCTCGGGCAACCTTCTCTTCTCTCTCCATCAAAATAAACTTCATGGCCAACTCCATTGTAGTGACGTAATCTGGCACGTCTTGGATCCTCAGGTGAGTCCATAATCTCTCGACTTTCAAAGCTCCATTAAGACTTTCCAGCGCCTCAGATGACTCGTACGCCCCGACCTCGAGCACCAAATTATGGTACCTCTCAATGAAATTCTTCAGGGGTTCATCATCCCTCTGCTTCATCAGTCTTAATGCTCCCACCGTCTTCCTTGGCACACATGCTCCTTTAAAATGCAGGAACAAAGGATTTCCTCAACTGAGAGAAACTACTGATGCGCCTTATGGTCAAACTTTTGAACCATAAAATTGCGGGTCCGCCTAGGGTTAAAAGGAACACCTTGCAGATGGCCTCTCCCACCATCCATTGGACCTCCATTAGCAAAATAAAACTTTTGACATGGGATTTGGGGTCGGTATGACCTTTGTATGAGTCTATAGATGGCATGGTGAACTGTCTAGGGAACTCTGCTGACAAGATCCCTTCCGTAATGGGTGATGCCACTTCTCCGTCCTGACCATCTCATTTGTCTTCTTTCATGTCTTCTTCCCACTTTCTCATTTCTTTTCTGAACCAGTCATTCATCTGGTCGTCAATATTATCACGCTACCTCTCGCGGGCTTCCTCATGCCTGCTACCCCAAGCATGACGTTCGTCGTGGCTGGACGCCTCTCGATCTCCCCCACCATGTCTTTCTTGCTCGCCCTTCTTGAAGCGTGGGCTATTACAGGAGGACTTTGGAGTTTTCCTTTCCTCTTCTTCTTCCCACACTCTTTCTATCGGCAAGGCTCCGGTAATCACTACAGATCTCACCCTCTGGATATCACTCCTCCCAGGCTCATCATCTCCGCTTAGGTCTACAACCCTCTTTCCCTTCGCTATATCATCTCTCATATGGCTTGGGCCACCCTCCAACCTTTCATTGTTCATCTTTTCTAGGCTTTCCAGTTTTTTCCATCATGGCTTTCATGAGATCTTGGTTTGTCTCACTTTCCTTTCTCATGTTTTCTTCCATTCTCTCCATCCACTCTGTCGTTGAACCCTCCGACGATCTGTGGTTCCCGTCTCCTGCCATCGTCTTACTACGTCAGCTGCTTTTTATTCTTTTCCCACAGACGGCGCCCACTGTTGAATGCTAATTTTCATTCCAGGGACAAATCCGGAAACTCGTTCCTCGAACAATCTTCCCACAACTGTGAATTTCTTTGGTTTGTTGGGACCCAAAAGCAAATTTACTAGGAAATAAGAACAAACATAAAATCGACAAAGGATTTACGTGGTTCGGTAGAATGGATTCAACCTACGTCCATGGGAACAAAGCAGAATATCGGTTTTATAACTGAATCGAGCTCGGCCGACCTCTTCACAAGGGTGGTCGCGTATTACCTAGCTGTTTTGCTTATTTTTTTCTTACAATTAGTGCTTGAGTAAAATTTTGATAACTCTTACAAGTGGATTTCCTACCGATTGATGGGCTATCTGCCCCAACTGCCCCACCGAAAGTAAACTGATGAGTGATAAATCTATCACTATTTCCCACTCATTTAACTTAATATTTTGTATAGTTTCTTGATTTTTGTGAATATTTTGATGTGTTTTGTGTTATTTTATAGATAAATAAAGTTTCAGGACATTCTAGAGGTGATTTGGAGCAAAACTGTGAAAATTGGCAAAAAGGGTATTTTGGTAATTTTAGCGCGTCGCGACACCAAAACCCTTGGCGTCCCGACCTCTAACGTGCGCCGAGGCTTGCTAACATGCGCCGAGTCCACAAGTCAGAGTTTGAGAAGTTTGACTTTGCTAACGTGCGCCGTGCCACGTGTCATCCTCACAAGCGATCTGCTAACGTGCGCCGTGCCACGTGTCATCAATTCAACGGTGCCGACATCAGCCAGCCTCCTTGCCACGTGTCACCTTATCGCTTCAGCCGCCCTGCCACATGTCAGATAAGAATCCGAGCTGACAAATCAGAAATTGCCACGTGCGCGTCGCGACGCGTGCAAGCCTTGCGCGACCCGACGCGCACCCCTTACCCGAGCCTATAAATTCAGTTCGAATTTTCATTTTTAGATGTACCATTTTCTCTGAATTCTCTGATTTAAATAGGGAGTTCTCTTCTTAGTTTCTTTAAATTTCAGTTTTAATTACGTTTTGTAATAGTAATTTTCTTCTATAATAGTAATAGTAATTTACCTTATTAAACTTTTATAGTTTTACTATTCAACCATGAGGAGGTAACTTCTCCATGCTAGGGTAAAAATGTAATTCTTTTACCATTTCTATTTAAATTAATCTCCCTTAAATATAATATATAAACTATTTAAAACCGGACTTAATGAGGATACCGCCAGATTGGTCGGTTGGTTATTAAATTTTCTTACCGCCTTTATGGCTGGTTTATTTTGGTTCCGCCTTTATGGCTGGTTTATTGACAAATATTACCGCCTTAATGGCTGGTTGGACTTAATTTGACTTAATCAGGTTACCGCCTATATGGCTGGTTGGTAAAATTATCACAAGTATATATATTATATTATGAGAGATATCTAAATAGTAAATAGTAGAAGTTAATTCCTTTTGCCTTAGCATTTTATTTTATTTTATTGCAATTTATTATTCCACAATTACTTTTTAGCAATTTTACTTTATGTCTTTAAAGTTTTTTACCAGCCCTAGCTATGTGTTGTAACTAAGTTAGTTATCTAGGGTTGTGATAAAATATAATATCACCGGTTTATAAGGGGTTAGATTATAGTTTGGGTAATTAAAAGATTTATTTATTGAGTCATAATCTTAATGTTTTTTATTAACTGGCCACTAATAAAATTGAGTAGGTAAACTTAAAATGAACTAGACATAGGGATTTTAAGTTTAAAAGACCTTAGAATCAATAGCCCACGATCTTCCTTAAGGATAGATAACCCTTTAATAGATTTCCTTACATGATAGGAATATACCTGTCAGGCGGGGGTAGTCATAATTGGAACTTAATCTTAATGAACCTAGGTAATTTGGTTGACATAGACATATGGTTCAATTGGATTATACTAGGTATTTGTAATTGACCATCGGAAGAGGCTTTTACATAATTTAATGTTCCAGATTAATAAATCAATATTTTACCCAACTATAAGATAACCACTTCATCTTTAAATAATATTGGAAGAAATCACAACCCTAGATAGTTTTTAATATTGAATTTTCTTATAACCTACTTTCGAACAATTTTATTTACTTGTTTTTAAATTTAGAATCGTCACCATTTCAAATCAATCAAACAACATGTTAGATACTAGTAATCATTTGACCTCATAAAATTAATAGCTTAGGTATTAAGTCCTCGTGGGATCGATACTTTTTATACTACTTGAACGATACGTGCGCTTGCGTTATACGTGTGTGTAAGCACCGGTCATAAACCTGCCATCTGACTCTTCAATAAATCACTCTATTTTGGTTATTGTCATACACAACAATTATGAAGACAGCCTGTAAAGATCTTTCACGCGATGGAACATGTCAGTGGGAAATTTCCAAACTGTCCCGGTTACACGTCGGACTTCTTGAGGACGGTAAACTTTTGTGCCAAACTAATCTAACTGCGTCCTATTTGATCCGTAATATCCGAACTCATTCTTCTGATCCGGGAGAAAGGATAGGATTGACCCGAACTGTCGGGCTACAGTGGTTTGGGTCGGTTCTGATGTAGTCGATCTCTGATATCTGCACTATATCATATCCTCGGGTCGGTCAAATCCAGAAGACCAGGTCTGAATACTGTGTCTGGTCGAGGAATTGTCAATACCCTTAGGCTATTCATCCTCCCGAAAGGAGAAATTCTCTTTCTGCCATTGCCGAGCTGTTCAAAATACTTGGCCACAAAAATCACCATCAACAAATAATATCCAACAATATACTCTTTTCCTCCAATAACATTATGAGCATTAAGAGCTTTACCGTTTGCAAGGTTTGCAAATAACTGTGATGAATATAGCAAACCAAAATAAGCATGCCATATCCAGAGATCATAATCTGCAACTGTTTCAAGAATGATCGTTGGTGATCCACTACATCCAGAATATTGTTCGGTCCAAGTTGTTGGACTTCTTCTACTTCTAATCAGAATCTCCTACATCGGATTCTGTAAGAAGTTAAAGATTTTCAAATATTGATTTGAATTTAAGTTCAGATGACCAAGATTGAATGTTTGAACGTATTCGATCATATGAAAGACTTATGAGAGGAAGGAAAGAAAAAATGGAAAGAAAATAAAGTGATACAGAAAATAAGAGTTTGGAGACCATCCAAGAAGAAGCTCGGGCAATGAAGGTTTCAATTGATCAAGCTAGGATCGGCGATCGCTATGGAGGAAAAAACTCGTTCAATGGAAAAGAATTACCAACTCGAGGCTACCAAATTAGCATTAGCACCCGCTAGTTTTGGCCGATTTTCAACTGAATACGGAGGGAGTGGATTATGTGATCCTTTTGGTGAACTTATTTGGACAATTTTCAAATATATATGGAGGAAGCGGAGATGATTTTGGCGAAATATGATTACTGTATTAATTATTATTGTAATTTATGTTTTATTTCAAGATGTGTGTTATTTCATATTGTGTTTCATTAATTAATATATTTTAGGTCATGTGTTTCATCAATTTTTAATTTTACCCTTATACTAGTTATATTATCACACTTAATTTTTATTTATAACATTATTTATAAATCACATCAAAAAGCGTGCCATTGGAGATGCTCATTAGAATGTAAATTGTAATTATGTCCTCATTTTGTAATTAATTATTGAGCTAATTTTATTTTAAAGCTGGTTAAAGATAGGGGTAGCAATTTGGTTAGAATTCGTTTATTTGTTCGATTCGATTCGCTTTAAAGTGAATACGGGTTTGAAAAAATAGATTCGTTTAATAAATGAGTCAATTCGATTCGATTCGTTTATTAAACGAATCGAATACGAATTTAAACTCATTTATTTCGTTTATGATTCGTTTCATTATTTTCTTTTACTATTTATGGTTATTTTTCAATTAAGATTCGAGAAATTATGGCTAATTAATATAAAAAATAATATTATCGATATTTGGTGATATTTTTAGTAAATATATTATTTAAGTATTTCATACATATATATTTATGAAGAATTAATGTAAATAAATTAATTATGATAAATTTACGTTATTGAATAATATCATGACTAAACGGATATTCGTATTCAATTCGTTTAATAAATGAATCGAATATGAATCCTGATATTTGATTCGTTTATTAAATGAATCGAATACGAATTCATCACATTTTGATTCGATTTGTTTAGGATTCGATACAAATTTGATTCATTAATTCGTTTTACCACCCTAATTAAAGACGGGAAGACAGTGACGGTTATTCCTTGATAGATTCTTTAATAATAACACTTAGAACCTTATTATAATTATTATTTTTCCTAAAAGAACGAATGGTTTATCATTTATACCAAATGGGTACCAACACCTTGAAATTACCTTTGTAAGATCGAATTTGGATGAGATATAACATGCTAAAATCGAAAATAGTGATTGAAAGTTTGAGTCAGATCTATCCACGTGGATTTTCAAAAGAGTAACCAAATTAGCTTAAAAAGTAATTCCTTTTTTAGATTTTACTGAAATTTAACAAGGATAAATTGGAAAATTCAAAGAAAATTTATGATGAAATTGTCAAATGAAGCTAGTTCGGATACACTAAACGCGGTGTTGAAGTCGGTTTTACGATCCTAACTTCTAATCGAGTTAGGTTTCGATCAACTTCTTTTTAAATTATGACTTCGAATTGTCTATTTAAATTTTGTTTTTAAAATTGTTTATTACATTATTTACTTCAATGATATCGTATATGTGTCATTTAAATTGTGATTTTATAGATTTTTTGATTTAATATTATTAAATATTGTATGATTGTTTTTAGTAAATGGTCATTATGAACATCTCACGGGATCAAACATGAGGTCTATTTTAAACATCACAATTGTAACACTCTGGTTATCATGACATGTTTATTATAGTCATTTTGTTCATGCATGATATGTTTTTATGCTTATGGTCATGTATTAATGGATTTGAAGTCTTTTAGCCCTTCTCGGGAGTTCAGAATAATTTTTTTCAAAGTTTCAGTACCCTTTTTAATTTATCAGCTTTCATGAATAACCCTTAATATTTTGACCATATCTTGGACAAAATATATCATTTTTAGTTATTTCGGTACCGTTGGAAAGTTCATACATATGACTACAACTTTTACATTAAGCATTTTTCTCAAATTTCATGTGTAACTAAGTCAAATTTCGGCGTTAATCTCACCTCACTACATAGTGACGAAAATAACCATAATTTTGATACATGGCAGTGAAAAATATCTCCCAACATATGGTTAAGATTAAAAGACTCTCTTATCCTTATTCTCCTTCATTCCCACAACCAAACAGCAAGAGAAATACATTTCTCTTGTTTTCTTCATCTTATTCATGCAATTCAATTTTCAAAGGTTTGGGAATCTTGTTTTCCAAATCAAGAAATGATCATTGCTTACTAAGTTTTCATCACTTTCCCTAGTCATTGATATGTATTTAGTATAATTCTTCAAGCTTACCATTTAAACTCATGGATTAACCTAAGTAAAATTCATGTTCATGCACATGAAAGTGTAAAGCTAAGTGTTGATTAGGCATGATTAATGATTATTAGGCATGATTGGTGAGAATTATCATGAAATTGTACATGGGCAAGCTAGATTCATGGTCATGATACTTGGTTGTGTTGAATTAGCATGATAGATGGTGATTAAGCACGTGGTTATTGATGTGGATGTGTTGAGCAAGTTTATTTTTTTAGATTATGGTTGAACCCATATTGCAAGATATTGGATTATTAATGTGTTGAATTAGCATGATAGATAGTGATTAAGTATATGGTTATTGATGTGGATGTGTTGAGCATGTTTTTTTTTTTTTTGGATTGTGGTTGAACCCATATTATAGGGGTGGGCGTCGCGATGCGGTCTTGCACATTGCTACGAAACCCAATGTAAAATTGAATTAGAATGTTGGGATCGATAGGGCACCGTGACTCAGTGTGAAGTGCATCGTGACGCAGCCCATGTTACGATGCAAAAGTTTTTTTGTGTCGCGAAGCAGGGCCATTTTCAAACATGATTCCATTTGTTCTCAGTCTCGTCCTAGGATGTCAGAATATGCCTTATGTTCCCCTGTCAGTATGTGTATATGTATCATGTCACGCACGCATGTTGAATCATAAATACCCAAACATATTAACTGTATTCCCATCGCATGTTTATAGAATCTACGTAGGAAGTCTCAACCAGTTTCATGTGCCAACACAAGCAGTAGGAATTAACGTCAGCTCTATGAATGTATGTTATTATTCTCATATTTTCCAACTTTAAGTGTTTTTACAAATTAAATTTATTTTTTACATGAATATCAAATTTGGAGATTACGCAGACATGTTTCTGAATTATCATGTTTATCATGATAAGCTACTCAAGTACATGTCGTATTTCAAGAATCACATCAGTTATTATATGTTTTTTCTAAGTTATGTTTTATATGTTTGATATGATACATGATTATGACTTATAAGATCATGTTACGTGATACTGTTACAATATGATTTACGAACTATGATTTATGTCTCACGATTTACAGCTTATGTTCCATGATTTATATTTTATGTTTGCAATGTGTGTGAAGAATGTGGTTGAGGAGTTAATATTGTGTCATTGTAGTGTCGGTCAGGGAATTCGCTCGGAGAACACCCATCTCATCTATATTCATGATTTACATGTCATGTTTTACGATTACGAGTCACATTTTATAATTACAGTTCAAGATTAACAGATTTTTGTTCATGACATATGATATAATTTATCGTCCAACTTACATGATTCATAGTTACGTTTCACGATTTTCAGCATATATCCCACCATTTACAATGTACAATTTACATGTCATGAGTTTCAGTCATGTGCCAGTGTCAAGTTTACATGTTTATAGTTTATGTTTTCGACGTGTCATGATTACAGTTTATAGTTATGTTTTTCATGTGTCATGTTTGCATGTTATTAGTTTATGTTTTCATGTGTCACGTTTACAGTTTGTGTTTTAATGTAATATGTTTTCAGTTTATGATTTACATGTTTATAGTTCATGTGTACAATCCTCAGTTTATGGTTATATTTTCATGTTTCACGATTTACAGTTTAGGTTTCATGTTTGCAGCTCATGTATATGATTTAAAGTCCATGATTTTCAAGATTTACGATTTAAGTTTTATACTCTACGATATATAAGTAAGCTATTTACAAGTATCATAATTTAATTGATTTCAAAACACTAGTTTACTAACCTTATTTACAGATTTTTCATTCATGATTTTAGTTTGTGTTTCATTTTTATGGTTTACAATTTAGGTTTTAGGATCTACGATTCATGTTTCATGATATACGGTATATAACTACGACCACGTAACTTTATATTTTCAAGAATCTAATTTGAAATGGGATAGCTTATATAAGTAATGTATATATTTTTACTTTCATATTTCAACGTTCACTCACTAGGCCATTTATACGACTTATTTCTCTACCATTCAGTTATTGTGTTGCAGAATTTCATGTATGCAGAGGATAGGATTTGGAGAAGATGGATACCAACTGCAATCATTAGGAACACGGTGTCAGAGGTCCATATATTTACTTATTTTTCATGGTAGGCCATGAGGCTGGATAGTACTGATGAGCGTAAAATATATCAATATTTACCTCTCATTTTACTTAATATTTTGTATTCTTTCTCGAGTTTTATGAACTTTTTGATGTGTTTTAGTTTATTTTGCAGATAAAATAAAATCAGGACTTAATGGAATCAATCAGGACGAAATATGGAATAAATAAGGGCAAATAATGGACTTGACATTTTGATTCTGGAGATTGGAAACTTGAAATGGCATTCTAACGAAGTACAATTTCAGAAATTTCAACTTTGCGTAATTATTGTATTTTGACCATAATCTTTATTCCGATATCAGATTGAGGTGATTTAAGTTCCAGATTAAAGAAGACTCAAAGATCTACAACTTTGAAGTTCTAAGATTTTAGAATTCGGAATTTTTCATTATCGAAATTGATGAAAATTCCGAAATTGTGTTATGAGTAATTACTAAAGTCATTATCAAAAATAAAATAGAAAATGACAATTTACAATTGTCAAACTTCCACCAAACATGCTTGCATGTTTGGTGGAGGATTTGGTGCCACGTTTGGTGCCATGTTTGGTGTAGAAATTGGTGGAAGCCTTTATATTTGCCTATAAATACCAAGCCAAACTTTGTAAATTTTTGATGCTTTCTTTGGGGGATTTCTCCATGAAAACCTAAAAGAATGTGTCTCTTGTATGTTTATTTAAGTTTTCTTGTATTTTCTTTTTATTTATTTAATAAATTTTTGTGTATTTTTAATTACATCATGAGTAGATAATCTCTTTTTCCTGAAGTCTGGGGTAAAATTTTTAATTTAATAATTTAGATTTACTCCATTAATTTAAATAAGTAATTTGAATTAATTATTTACCGCCTATATGGCCGGTTTTACATTATTGGACTTAATTTCCGCCTATATGGTCGGTTTAGGTGCTAACCTTATTACCGCCTACATGATCGGTTTATATGATTTTGTTACCGCCTATATGGTCGGTTGGACTTTGGACAAATGACATTTGAATCTATATTTGAAGTATTAAAAGTGAAACTCATAACTCCAATATTTTCTTTTATTGTTGTAATTTCTATTATGTTATTCTGTTTAACTATGCATTTTGTAATTTTAGGTATGTTTTGTAACTAAACATATTATCTAAGGTTGGGATGAATTCCAATATCACTGGTTTATAAGTTGGTTATTTTGTGTTTTTGGTGATATACTGGTTTATTTATTGAGTCTTAGTCTTAATGCTTCTTGTTAACTGGCCATTAATAATATTGATTTGGTAAACTTAAAATAAATTTGGAAAAGAGATTTTAGGTTTAGCCTTAGACTCAATAGCTCACGATCTCATATTGGGGTAAATGTCTCTTAGGTAGATTTCCTTACAGGATAGGAATATACCTGTCGGGCGGAGGTAGCCATAGTTAGAACTTAAACTTAATGAATTCAGAGTTTCTTAATTAATATAGTAATATAGTTAATTCGATTACTTTGGGTGTTTGCATCTGATCATCGGAAGAGGCTTTTGCATATTTTTGTGATCCAGGTTAATAAATCGATATATTGCACAAACATGAGATCATCACTTCATCTTTAAAAGATATTGGAAGGATTTACAACCCTAGATAGCTTTATAATATTGATTTTTCCTTTACTTTCGCACTGTTTTATTTACTTGTTTTAGATAAAAATCACCATCCAATCAAAAATCAATCAATTAGATACTCATAGACATTTAGCTTCAATAAATTAATAGCTAAGGTATTAAGTGTTAGGGTTGGTGCTCGGAGTGCCAATCCGAATCATATTTATGTCCGATTCATGAATACGAGTAATTCCATTTTCCATAATATTACTAATTTAATGGTAGCACCATTGTCTTTTATACACTTATTCGATCTAATTACGATTAGATATCTGATTATGATTAGATCGAAACTAAATCTGGTTTAGTGATATATGTATATTATACAAAGACCATAGGAATTACAATATAGCGCGTAGTTACAACGTAGCTTGTAATTGACATTGGGAAGCGCACTATAAGATGTATATCCTTAAATAAAGTTCATGGTCAAGATTTACTAACACGGGTCGGTTAGTAAAATCCGCTGAGACCAGTACATGTCATATATCGTGACTTGGTCTGATGGTTTATCCCAATGAACCATGAGTGTCGGGAGACTCGTATGAACATGTAGGTATTTATTTGATAAACACTGAACGACTCACTGAAGATTTCCTAATAGATGGTACACCAACGTCAATATGAATCTTCTCGAGTTGAGCGAGCATAGTGGTCTTTCGACTTACGATACCACAGTGGGATATATGAGTTATCCTCCACACTTTGATGACAGTCATGTCACCGATCTATTCATGATCAGACCTCCACCTGTTTGTTCAGAGTGGACTGATGCTCATGATATCCAGTGCGTATCAAGATAGGATCCACCAGTCTTGTTTACAGGGTATAGGCATCCTCACGTGTTTGCGATCTAGTAAATCCATGGCCGTGGTATAACTTCGGAAATCAATTCCGAGTGTTATTTAGAGATCGTAAATTGAAAGTCGACTATATTATGCCGAACGGATTTGACTTTCTCATTTATATCCCAGGTATAATATGGATAGCCTGTGACGGAGGGATTATACGTATGCAATGACCTCGGCTTGTATAGTTTAGCGAGATTATCTGTGGTCGTCATAATCCATGAGTGGGTAGATTATGGACACGAAATTGGATTTCATGACGGATAAACCTAAACTTAGAGAGTCCCACAATATGAAGTGTACTCGTTGAGCACTTGGGCAACGCGATATGAATAATACGGATTATTCATAATACTTCATCGGATTAAGTGAGTTAATTCGAATCGTTTAATCGGTTAAACGATAACACATGCATTAGGGGATTTTGGTCATTTAATAATTATTATGTATTTGTATTTGATACATAATACGATTAGATACACATTAATTATTCGTCAAATGAGATTTTGACACATGTCATAAATATATGTATTTGTTATTTATTGTAAATAAAAATACATATATAATAATAATTATATTAATTGATTATTTGGATATTTAATTGTTAAATATTTAAATGATTAATTAATAAACTTTTTCATAAATATTATGAAATTTGTCCAATTATTATTGGTTCACATGGCATGATTTAATTAAACTTTATTTGTCCAAATTTGATTTGTTAAGATAAAGTTTAATTTAATTAATTGATTTAATTTACCAAATGGATAAAAATGCCCCTTGAGTAGGTTCCAATTCATTTTATTTGGAAAATTTTTCTTCTTCACTTATGGAATCACCATGGCCGAAACTTGTAGAAGAAAAACCCTAGGATTTGTTTTGGACAAATCATGAAGAAAATGAAGGAAATTCAAGAAAAAGGCTTAGGAAATTGGAGATTAAAAGGTAATCCATAATCTTTTTGAGCTTAGAAATTTATTTCATGTTTTCTTGAATTGCTAGAATAGTTCTAGGGTTCCTTTGTTTGTGAACAATTGGGGCTTTTGGTTTTGGTGGATGAATTGGAAGCTAATGATGCATGTGTGAAGTGATTTGGACAATATTAGTGTAATTATTGTTCAAATTGATCATTTGACGATGTGTTGCCATTCTAGAGTGTTATGACCACTATTGTAATGCCTATAATTATTCTTGGGTGCTTCATGTGTGGTGACTTTGATTGGTGTTGTATATTAATTGGATTAATCTTGAAAATTGGCTTTAAGACCTGGAGTTTATTCCATTTTGGTGATGAAAATGATGTCTTCTGAATGTATTGGATGTGTTTTAGGAGTTGGAACAATTGTGGGAAAGTATTTCGGAGTTGAAATAAGCGAAAACGGCCAAAAACAGCGTTATCGGGTGACTTTTGAGCCAACCGGGTGACAGCTGTCCAAACAGTGAATTTGTCACTGTTCGGGCAGCCCATGAACTGCCCTAACACTATTGGGGCTGACCTAGGCAGTCTCCATAAGTGTCGGGTGGTCGGTTCGGTCAAAAATCATTTTGCGTCATTTTACGGAAAAACATTTTTCGTAAAAGTTTCGCGACGTTTCATATATATATATATATATATATATATATATATATATATATATATATATATATAATATTTATGTCGTTATTTGATATTGAATAAATAGGTTAAAGTGAAATATGAATAAATTATTCATATTAGAAATTGAATAATTTGTTCGGTAATTTGAAAAAGTTTTGAAATTACGATTTCACCCGAACCGCGCTTACGCTGCGCCCATCGCCAGAAACTCAAACATTAAGTCCTCGTGGGATCAATATATTTTATACTACTTGAGCGATACGTACGCTTACGTAACGTGTGTGATTATCACCGATCAAGTTTTTAGCGCCGTTGCCGGAGACTTATTTATCTTTCACTATTAATTTTGGGGTTAGATACTTTTACTTGTGTCTAATTTATTTTTACTTATTATTTTTGTTTACTTGTGCTTCAGGTTCTCATATACTACATGAGAAGAACCAGAAGCTTTGAAATCTGTCCGCTTGACCCAGAAATTGAAAGAACGTTCAGACAAATGAGAAGGGAAAGACGAGAAGGCCAAGAATCGCTGATCAACATGAACAATCAAGAACTTGAACCTTTGGAGGTTGTACCACCAATTCCCATTCGAGACAGAACTATTCCGGTGGTTGACGGCTTCATATCATGTATTGTACTTCCTCACTTACCAGCAAATGCGTGAGACATCAAAACATGCATTCAGATGATCCAATAATCAATTCAGTTTGGGAGGAGTGCAACTGAAGATCCTAATGCCCACATCAGTAACTTCCTGGAAGTTTACGGCACATTTAATTACAACCGAGCGGCATAAGAAGCAATGAGACTGCGTGTGTTCCCATATTCTTTGAAAGACATAGCTAAGGCTTGGCTACATTCATTACAAATAGGTTCCATCACAACTTGGAACACTCTTGCCACCAAATTTCTTGCAAAATATTTTCCCCCAGCCAGAACAGCAAAACTGAGGAATGACGTCACATCCTTTGTACAACATGACTAAGAATCCCTCTGCGAAGCTTGGGAAAGATACAAGGAGTTGCTCAGAAAATGTCCTCACCATGAGATTGTAAAGTGGCTACAAGTCCAAACATTCTATAATGGACTTTCTGGACTAATGAGAACCACAATAGATGCTGCTGCTGGAGGAGCTTTAATGGCAAAAGGAGAAGATCGGGTCTGGAACTTAATTGAAGAAATGGCCAATAACAATTCTTTGTGGCCAGCAGAAAAGAGCATGATCTAACGAATAATAGGAATTTACGAAGTTGGAGCCAACATAACAATGAATGCCAAACTGGATCAGATATGTAAACTCATGGAAACTCTTAGCATAAAGGTTAATGATGGATCCACAAGTTCACCATATGGAGGAGCACTAGAGTCAGAATCTTATAACCAACATGATGAGACGGTGAACTATGTCATCAATTTCAGTATACATGGAAACAATCCATATTCCAATACCTACAACCGAGGTTAGAGGAATCATCCCAATTTCACATGGAGCAACAATTCAGGGCAAATGAACAATCCACCACCAAGATTCCAACAGCAAAACAAAGGCCAGGAGTATGAAAAAGAACCAGGAATAACAGAAGTTCTGGCCCAGTTGAAAAAGTAAGAAGCAAAATACGACGCTTTAGCAGCTATGGTTCAAAATCAAGTTGCATTGAATCAAAGCCATTCAGCTTCTATTAAAGCACTGGAGAATCAAATTGGACAATTGGCCAATGCTCAGAGTTATAGACCTCAAGGTACCCTTCCTAGAAACACTGAACCAAATCCAAGGAACAGAGGGAATGAGCAATGTCAAGCCATCACTTTGAAAAACGGTACTGAGATCAACAAAGATGTTGGAGTCAAGGCATCTACCGAGGAAGTTCCAAAAGAAAACAACAAAGTTAATCCACAGATGGAGGAAAAAGAGGCAAAAGAAAATGATTGAGAAATATTTACTCCACCTCCACCTTTTCCACAGCGTCTTCAGAAACATAAACTAGACAAGCAGTTGCTCGATTCCGGGAAATATTCAAAAAGTTGCATATCAACATTTCATTTGCAGAAGCATTGGAATAAATGGCCATCTATATCAAATTCATGAAATACATTCCATCACGAAAGCAAAGATTGGGAGATTAAGAGACAGTAGCATTGACAGAAGAATGAAGCGCCATCATTCAGAGGAAGCTTCCCCCAAAGTTGAAAGATCCTGGCAGTTTCACCATACCTTGTACCATAGGAGAACATAAATTCGGTAAGACTTTGTATGATTTAGGTGCTAGTATTAACTTGATGCCTTTGTCCATTTACAGGATACTGCAGATTGGAGAAGCAAAGCCCACCTCATCTCTTTCCAACTTACTGATAGAACACTCATATTTTCGAGAGGTATAGTTGAAGATGTGCTAGTCAAAGTCGACAAATTCATTTTCCCAGCAGATTTTATTGTCCTTGACATGGAGGAAGACGAAGACGTACCCATCATCCTTGGGAGACCATTCTTGGCTACAGGTCGAACCATTATTGATGTACAAAAAGGTGAACTAACCATGAGGGTACAAGACCAAGAAGTAACATTCAATTTTTTCAAAGCCATGAATTTCCCGGATGATGAAAAGAATGAGGAATGTTTCAGACTTGATGTGATAGATGGTATCATCCAGAACTCAAATGTAATGCAATTTTCCACTGATAAACTTAAAGCATGTCATCTATCTGTGGAGCTTGAAGATAAAGCGTACTACGCACTGAAGAAGTTAAATCTTGAGAGACAAGCAACATGAGAGAAATGGCTCCACCAACTCAATGAATTGGAGGAATTTCACATACAACCTTTTGAGAATGCCAAACTGTACAAAGAAAAGGCTAAGAAGAGACATGATCATAAGATAGTGTGCATACAACTAGAACTGGGGCAGCGGATATTGTTAAACAAATCAAGGTTGAGTCTTTTCCCTGAGAAGTTCAAATCACGGTGTTCAGGTCCATTCTTAATCACTGGATTGTTACCATGTGGAGCCGTTGAGTTACATGATTCCAACTCCAATAAAACATTCAAAGTTAACAGCAAGCATGTCAAGCACTACTGGGGAGAATCATTTGAGCGACAAAAAGAAAGTGTCACACTTTCAGATCCAACCTAATATTCGGGTAGTCATGTCTAGCTGATGACGTTAAACTTAGTGTTAGCAGGGAGACAACCCATGCAATTTGTGTATATATATTAAGATTTGGTGTGTTTTATTTTTTTAGTGTTTGATTTTTGTAGGTAAAGTCACAGACAGGATGAAAGACGTTCTCGCAAATCTTCTCAAGCAATTTCCTTCTCTCCCTCAAAACTCTCTTATGAAAGTCTACAAAGCACGAATTGAACGAATGAGACTTCTGATGATCAAGGGTATTCCTAATGACATTCGTTGGATCATTGAAGCACGAGTCTGATTGGCAGGTGAGTCCTCCTACTCTTTTGTTTCATTTCTGCATGGTTTAGGAAAAAACACTTCTGTTAAGAAAAAAAAGAGCCGAGAGATTAGGTGTTTGTTATAAATGTGCACGCATGACATGTAATACTCGTTATCGTTCTTTAGGAATAGTGTCTGATAACCGCGAAGATAAAATTATATTCATTATGGATGACATGAGTAAGGAGTCTTTAGATGACATATCATTGACTCTTGAGACGCATCCCAGTGGATATATGTATCACGCAATTCACATGTTACATGCACAGTTTCGAAAAGAAAGACAACAATTAAGTCTCGAGAATCTGACTTTAAAATACTCTGTTTTCCGATTTATAAGAAAATTAGATGGGAAGTTTGTCCCTGACGCATAGATGTCATTCAAGCTATTACTATCTGTACATATTATTATCTCTTTTTCTTTAACTAATATTTTTGATTTTTTTTTTTGTTATTTTCTTTTATTTTCACCGACAGAACCTAGACTTTTTGACTTTCACGATTTATTTTACTATTTAGCTAATCATTGTCATTTGGCAGGTACTAGTGCTATTATTACTCACCCTTTTTCAGGATCTGTAAATTCAACTCGTCATTGCACTCTTGTAGACACCCAGATTTGAGAAATATATATATATATATATATATATATATATATATATAATGGAAGCAACTTCAAGAAGACGAGTTGTTAACATCTGTATGTTTTGTGGTACTAGTTCTGTTCTAAACCAGAATTCACCGAGGCAGTACAAGAATTGGGTAGAGTCATGGTTGAGAAGAATATGCACTTAGTATATGGCAGTGGCAATCTTGGACTAATGGGGTAAATTTCAAGGGCTGTATAGGAATGAGGTAGTCAAGTTTTGGGAATCATCCCAAAACTTTGGCCGAAGGTGAATCTTATCGGATAATCAAACGGAGATGAATGCATCGTGCCAGGTATGTCTGAATGACTTGTTGAAATGATTAACCGTGCTGATGCTTTTATTACTTTGCCAGGTGGCTGGGGCATAATGGAGGAAATTGTTATAGTGTTATCTTGGGTAAACTTGAACATACACCAGAAACCAATTGGACTATTTAACATTGATGGATTTTATGACTTTATTTGTGTGTTTCTTGATGATGCCTGGAGAAATGGGTTCCTTTCAAAACCTGTAAAAGATATCATTTTCACTGCCAGAATAGCTCATGATTTAATTGACCAACTATTAGCCTTTGAACCACAAATTGACCCTATCATTTCCAAGATAAACTGGTCCGATAATGATCGTGGTAAGAAGCGTCGGATAAATCTGGATCTTAACCTTTAGTTTTCTTTTTAAATGTATAATTCCACGCTAACCAGGTACTGTTTTCTAAACTCTTCTTCTTCTGTTTAGACATTAGGGACAATGTCTCAATTAGGTTTGGGGGAGGGGAATAGTTGACTAGTATCCTGTTTTTATTTTTTATTGTGTTGTTTTTGCTTGATTTTTGGTCAGAAATTTAAAAAGAATTTAAAAAAAAATTAAAATAAAAATATTTTGTTTTTGTGTTTTTAACTTGATTAATCAGATGGAATGGTGTTTGAGATAGCTGTGTAAGGAATTTCCACTCCTGAGACGTATCTCAACATATTTCGTAACAAGTTAATTTTTGTTTATTTCTTTTTGAATTATTTAAATTTGTGAATTCCCCATAATACTGACTAAATTGGATCTTCATATGCTCTATTAACAGGTATTATCAACATGTATGGTAACATACGGACATGAGTTGTAAGTGAAAAGTTTGTAATATTCAGTGCTCTACTTTATTGGAGGAAGCATCTGAAAAAATTATGTATATAAATAATTAACCATGACTTTACTTAGTAACCGGAAGTCTTACCTCAGTATGCAGAGATTGTTCGCCTCAAACAGAAAATCTTGAGTGAATTATAATAAAGTTTCTACTTAGTAACCGGGCATCTTGTCTTAGTAAACAGAGATTGTTCGCGTTAAATGGTAAAACCGTTAAACATCTGAGATCCGTGTAATTAAGTCTGTAGGGGTGTCTTAACACTTAGTACCCTAAAGCCAACTGGTTTGGGAGTCACTGGCCCAAAGCTCGCTACATGGATTAAAGATGTTATAAAAAAAAATCAGAAAAAGTTCTAATGACAAAAAGGTGTGAATTCTGATATAAATTTAGGATAAAAATATTACTCTCTTTTCAACTACACTTATGAATATTGTGGGAACAATGAATTGGTTAATACCTTGTTGGTTGTGTATATGGAGAATGATAAAAATAATCGGAGAGTTTACTTATTTGGTAATTTAGAAAGAAAGAAAACAATTATTAACTTGGATAAGAGTTTCACTTGTTTAGTCACTAACTTGTTTTGTATGTTTGATTTTACATTTGATTAACGTTTGTGGGTATCATCGCTGTAAACTCTCACGAGACTATAACTCATCCATTAGGGACACTTAGGGGTCTAAAGGCTTGTTGCATACGCTAAATGCAACCGTGATCCCTACGAAAGTTAGGGGTGAGCAAAACCGATTTCGGTTCCGGTTCCGCATGGAACCGGAACCTACCAGGAAAAAATCGGTTCATAACTAAGTGGAACCGGAACCTACCCAATTAAATAGGGTACCCTGTTATTCGGTTCCGGTCCGGTCCGTACGGTTCCGAATTACCCTATTTTTTCCCATCTCTATTACTAACATAGATAAAGTGAAATGAAGCGTTTGTTTAAGTGCATCTTTGTTTTGATCATTACTGACTTCGACTCGTCAGGCAAGCCCACAGTGATCAACTTTCCATTCACTTTGAGCAGACCAAGTAGTGGTGCAGGGGAATGAACTGCAGACATAGTGTCGATAATGTAATCCATGGTACCCATAGCAGCCTGCAAGATGGAAGCAGCAATCTCACATTACTTATAAGATGCTCATTACAATATTAATTGAATAAAGCAAAATCAAGGATACCAAAATTAATTTTTCCAAGTTTGTAATTTCCGAATATACCTTAAATTTTGCAAGATCAGTGGAAACAAGGAATGCGTCAGCCCCAAGTCTGCTTATTGCTTCACTCTCTTTCTTGGGAGAGGTATTAATGACAGTGACTTTCAATTCAAAGGCCTTACCAATTTTAACAGCAACATGACCAAGTCCTGCAACACCCAAATGCTTGCCTTGCTCAGTCATTCCATAATATTTCATTGGGCTGTACACTGTGATCCCCACACACAAAAGTGGCGCACCCGCATCGAGAGGCATATTATCAGGAAAGCGGAGCACATAATTCTGATCAACGACAATCATATCCGAATAACCACCGTAAGTTATTGTCCTATCATGATTTATGGAGTTATAGGTAAGTATCATGTTAGGACAGTAATTCTCCAAGCCCTGCTGGCAGCTTTCACATTTCTTGCAGGAGGCCACCAAGACCCCAACCCCAACCTTGTCACCCTCTTTGAATTTCGACACATTACTTCCAACTTTAGTCACAGTACCAACAATTTCATGCCTGAAAATGAATTTTAAGTAGAAACATTATCCATATAAATGTTAATATACTACTTTTAAGAGAGTGAGAGAGAGCGAAAAGAAAGAATAAGATGATATTTCCTTACTTCATTCAAGTAAATGATTCTAAACACATTTATTACTGTGGGTATTGAAAAATCGGATATCAAATTCGATTCCGGTTCTGGTTCTATGGTCTGATTCCGGTTCCGGGTGTTCTGGAACCGAAACATGACCGGTTAAAATCAGTTCCATGTATTTGGAATCGGAACCGGACCGGTACAACCGGTTCCGATTCCAAACCCAGATTTTCGGTCCGGTTCCAACCGGTTCCGCGGAACCGGTGTCACCCCTAACGAAAATGGCTTAGTTTAATTTTATTTTTAAAGTTATTTATTTATTGTATTTTGTTTTGTTTGTTTTGCTCAAGGACTAGCAAAATGTTAGGTTTATGGGTGTGATTAGCCGAAAATATATCAATATTTACCACCCATTTTACTTAATATTTTGTATAGTTTCTCGAGTTTTATGAATGTTTTAATGTGTTTTAGTTTATTTTACAGATAAAATAAAATCAGGACTCAATGGAATCAATCGGGAAGAAATATGGAACAAATAAGGGCAAAAACGGGACTTGACATTTTGATTTTGGAGATTGGAAACTTGAAATGACGTTCTAAGGAAGTACAATTTCTAAAATTTCAGCTTTGCGCAATTGTCGTATTTTGGCCATAACTTTTTATTCCGATATCGGATTGAGGTGATTCAAGTTCTAGATTAAAGAAGACTCTACAACCTTGAAGTTCATAAGATTTTCGCATTCTGAAGTTTTCATTACCGAAATTGATGAAAAATTCGACATTGTGTAATGAGTAATTACTAAAGCCATTATCAAAAATAAAATAGAAAATAGAAAATGACAATTTACAATTGTCAAACTTCCACCAAACATGCTTGCATGTTTGGTGGAGGATTTGGTGTCATGTTTGGTGGCATGTTTAGTGGAGAAATTGGTGGAAGCCTTTATATTTGCCTATAAATACCAAGCCAAACTTTGTAAATTTTTGATGCTTTCTTTGGGGGATTTCTCCATGAAAACCTAAAAAAAAAGTGTCTTGTATGTTTATTTAAGTTTTCTTGTATTTTCTTTTTATTTATTTAATAAATTTTTGTGTGTTTTTAATTACATCATTAGTATGTATCTCTTTTTGCTAGAGTCTGGGGGTGAAACTTTTAATATAATAATTTAGATTTACTCCATTAATTTAAATAAGTAATTTGAATTAATTATTTACCACCTATATGGCCGGTTTTACATTATTGGACTTAGTTTCCGCCTATATGGTCGGTTTAAGTGCTAACCTTGTTACCACCTACATGGTCGATTTATATGATTTTATTACCGCCTATATGGTCGGTTGGACTTTGGAAAAATGACTTTCACCGCCTATATGGTCGGTTTTAATATAATTAATCTAAGAAATGATTAAATCTATATTTGGAGTATTAAAAGTGAAACCCCTAGCTCCAGTATTTTCTTTTATTGTTGTAATTTTCTTTACTTTTTAATTTCCTGTTATGTTATTCTGTTTAACTATGCATTTTGTAATTTTAGGTATGTTTTGTAACTACACATATTATCTAAGGTTGTGATGAATTCCAATGTCACTGGTTTATAATTTGGTTATTTTTTGTTTCGGGTGATATATTGGTTTATTTATTGAGTCTTAATCTTAATACTTCTTGTTAACTGACCATTAATAAGATTTATTTTGTAAACTTAAAATGAACTTGGAAAATGGATTTTAGGTTTAGCTTTAAACTCAATAGCTTACGATCTCACCTTGGGATAAATTTCTTTTAGGTAGATTTCGTTACAAGATTTGAATATATCTGTCGGGCAAAGGTAGCCATAATTGGAACTTAAACTTAATGAATTCTGAGTTTCTTAATTAACATAGGAATATAGTTAATTGAGTTACTTTGGGTGTTTGCATATGACCATCGGAAGAGGTTTTTGTATATTTTCGTGTTCCAGGTTATTAAACCGATATATTGCACAAACATGAGATAATCACTTCATCTTTAAAAGATATTGGAAAGATTCACAACCCTAGATAACTTTATAATATTGATTTTTCCTTAAATTTACTTTCGCACTATTTTTTTTACTTGTTTTAGATAAAAATCACCATCCAATAAAAAATCAATCAATTAGATACTCATAGACATTTGGCTTCAATAAATTAATAGCTAAGGTATTAAGTCCTCGTGGGATAGATATACTTTATACTACTTGAGCGATATGTGCGCTTGCGTAACGTGTGTGATTATCACTGATTCATATTTCTTGATATACGGTATATGACTACGACCACGTAACTTTATATTTTCAAGAATCTAATTTGAAATGAGATAACTTATACAAGTCATGTATTTTTATGTTTTTACTTTCATAATTCAACGTTCACTCACTAGGTCGTTTATATAACTTACTTCTCTACTATATAGTTATTGTGTTGTATGATTTCATGTATACGAAAGACAAGATTTGGGGAAGATGGACACCAGCTGCAGTTATTAGGAACACAGTGTCAGAGGTTCACATATTTACTTAATTGTCATGGTAAGCCATGAGGTCGAATGATGCTTACATGTATAAATCTTATTGTAATAAATATATTTTATGAAATTCATAAGTATTTATCTATCAAGCACACATCTATTCTGAATTAGACAGTTTATTTATAGATCATGACACGTCACATATGTTCATATTACATGCTTATAGAGATGGTAATATTGTCTCTTACCGGTAATGTCCTAGATTTATTGGGATGTGACAACAATAGATTAGATAATGTACTTAGAACTATCTTCGGTAAAAGTTCATAAAGTATTTTGATTGGATAGTGTGTTTAGGATTACCCTTAGTGAAAGTCTATAAAGTGTCCTAGCTTACTATACACTGTCATATGATTTATTATAGTATATATATTGATATTATATTAGTGTTGGTTACTTTAGATCGTGATAAGAGAGTATATTGATGTGATATTATTACAAGTTACTATGAGTCATTATGAGATATTTAGTCTCATAGCATGGTTGATTGTGATGCGTGATTATGTGTGTATATAATGTTAATATGATTTCCGTGATTTATTCGTTTATACATTAAATCAATGATGCTAAGCTCACTAATTGGAACTTATTGTTAGGATGCCTACAACCGAGGAAATGATGCTCTATTTATATGTGAAACTCAGCCTACAATTGCTAAAATTTGAAGAAGCAAGTTGCACAGAAAGTTTCTACATTTAGAAGTACTTGGCAGTTGCATCAAAATGTAGCTACGTTGTAACACCCCGATTATCATGACATATCTATTATGGTCATTTCATGTATGTGTGAAGTATTATTTTAACATAAAATCATGCATGGTGAGTTCGTATTCGTAAAATTATTTTCTGAAAATCCGGTATAATTTTTACAATTTCAGTACTTATTTATTTAATTGCATGCATGAACATCCCTTGGTATTTTGATCATAACTTAATCTAAAGGTGTATACTCTTAGTGATTTTGATACCATCGAAAATCTTAGACATATACATACAACTTTTATGTTAAGAATTTTCCCAAATTTGAGTATAACTAAGTCAAATTATGACATATTTTGAGACTGTCCTGTATAGTAATGAGAATGAGGTGAAAAATGTGAAATGTGGCAAAAAAATAATCATATTTTTAATTGTAATTTTTTTGTGACACGTATATAAAGCCTCACTATTCAGTCACCTCTTTCATCAACCCATGCCAAATCCAAAAAATTTCTCATTTCTTTTTGTTTCATGGCAACCATTGGAGAAAGCCTCATTATTCACTCATCTCTTTCATCAACCCATGACTTCTTATTTCCATTTTTTTTTTCACGGCAACCATTGGAGATTAGAGCTTGTTGACTCTTCATGTAATTTTCACTTGCTTAGTACGTGTTTCATCTCATTTTATTGTTGTATAGTCTACAAACCCTAACATGCATCCTCAAGTTTTTTTATTTTGGAACCCATGAAAACCTAAGTTGGAGTTTGTATCATATTGCATGTTTATGTTTAATTAAGTGATTATCCATGTTATAATTAATGTGGTGGCATGAATCGAGCATGAATTTAGTTGAGAATAACAAGTTTGAAAATGGGTATTGTATAGACGAATTTGGGATATAATAGTATGCATAGTTTTTGTAGCTTGGTGATGTTATAATTAACATATATAGTGTCTAGTGTGTTGGTAATTGATGTGTATTTGGGTGTTTGGTTTTCCCTTAATGTTACAGTAAGATAAGTTCTAGATCAGACCTGGAATCATGTCTAAGTCGTGGGACCTACGTTGCGATGCAGCATCAAAAGAGACATTCTGTCTCAAAAATTACATTGCCCGTATCGCGACTCATAATGGGTCGTGTTTTGAAGCGAGCAACATCAATTAGCATCGCGACACGCCACTAGTTTCAGGGCATGTTTCCATTTGCTTTAGGTAAGGCTTCATGATGTCAGATATCTTCCTAAGCTGATGTGTCAGGGCACATGCATTACTTATGCACATATTTAGGATTGTAAATACTCATGTGGATTAACTATATTTTTGAATATATACTTTATAGATTCTATATAAGAGAATCTATCTAGTTCCATTTGAGCAGACGGGCATTAAGACATCGGTTCTGTGAGAGAATGTTATTTTTGTTATTATATTTTCAAGTTATTACAGTTGTGATATACCTTATTACAGTTCACGTATTATAATTATGATTTACATTTCGTGATTACAATTCATGTTATCCAAGTCATGTATATACGTTTTCAATTTACATTTTCATGTTACATGTTTACGATCCACGTTTTCAGTTGGTGTTCACACGTTACATGTATGCAATTTACTTTTTCAATTTGTGTGTTTATTTTAAAAGTAATGTTTAGGAAATCTGTTCGGATGACATTTATCCCATACCTATTCTAAAATAGGTAATGATTTTTGTACGAGCATTGTATGCATAAACCAATACACATGCCGGTTATGATTATGTGTTTTTAATTCATGATTTCTATGTCTCAATCTATATTATGCAAGTTTATTGTTCATATGTATGGTCTGCAGTTCATGTTTCAGTCTGCAATTCATGTTTACAGTTCACAAGTTACGTTTTGCATGTATTATATTTACGTATTTACAGTTTATGTTTTCTATGTGCCATACTTACATGTTTACAATTTACATTCTTCACGTGTATGTTTACATTTTTCAATTGATGTTTTCCATGAGTCATGTTTTCATATTATGTATCATGTTTCGAGTCTACAATTTATGTTTTCATCTTACATGTCATATTTACAAGTTTAAATTTATGTTTCCCATCTATCATGTTCATGTTTATAGTTTGCAACTCATATTTCCCATTTGTTATGTTTACAAGTTTACAAATTATGTTTTCCATGTATCAAGTTTATAGTTTTCATATCATGATTCCCATGATTTTAAATTAAAGTTTTTAGTAAACGATTTACAAGAATAAATAATGAAATATTTTTGAAACCACCAGTAGAGTGTCATCCCCTCATATATAGCTATCCCGAGTATGCTCAGCTCAGCAGACCTAATGATCTTTCAGTGATCCTCTTAGGCACATTCATGTTCATATTCATGTTCCATTACTTATGCAGTGTTAGGTCCCGATAAGTAGGTTTTACGCCCTCACGTTATGATACTAGTGAGGTTCTCATGATAAATTATTTCTCAGTATGTATTTTTAAGTACAAGTTTTGGATTTATACGATTATATTTCTTTCAGTTCATGTTTACGTCTTCAAACCATGTTATGTTCTCAGTTTTAAATTGGATTTCAGTTCATGTTTACACGTTACAATCCGCAGTTCATGATTTTAGTATACGTTTTCAATTTACAGTCATGTTTACAATTCACGTTTTTCAGCCAAATCATGTTATGAGATTCAAAGTTGTAGTTCATGTTTATAATCACAGTCTTGGTTACAGTTTGTAGTTCATGCTTACATGCTACAGTTTCCAAGTCATGTTTACAGTTTACAATCATGTCATTATGTGTACAAATTAAGTAATGTCTACAGCTTCAAGTCATATTGACGTTGCTAGGTGAAGCTGATGTTTTCAAGTCATGTTGATATTTTGACATATTTCTCAGTTTTTATGTTTATCACGTTATCATATTTCAGTTCTCAAGTCATATAGTTTATAGACATGTTATAGATTTTCAGTTCATGTTACAATTTTCAAGTCAGGTCTACGGTCAGCAATCATATTATCATGCTCATAGTCATACGTCATTAGGAACCGGTTAGGAATTGAAACTAAACCATTAGGAATCGGTCGGTTCTGGTTGAACCAAAACCGAAATCGAATTTGCTCGGTTCGGTTAGAGTTCTACCCTAGCCGTACTGAATATAACTGGACGGTTCCAACAGTTCAAACCAGAATCGTTGGAATCGTCCGGTTCCAATCAGAATCGTCGAAACTGTCCGGTTCCACGGTTCCAATCGGAACTATTTCGCCCAACGGCTACTTAGTATTAAAAGTGTTATGCATACATGGTTGATGAGTTGGGCAATAGTCTCATACATGAGTTTTATATATATGAGATAAGAATAACAGTTGTCAGAAATCAGAGGCTCAAGGGGATAGTACGGTCTATTCTATGCGGTAGCATCTCCCGGATTGGGGATGTTACACCATAAAGGCGGTAACAAAGTTTGTCAATAATTAATTCAGATTTAAATTACTTATTCATATTACAATTTATATATTATAATATAATAATATTAATCTATATTTTCATATTAAGAGCTTCAGTCTTTACTCCAGCATGGTGAAATTTGCTACTCAAGATTTGAAGAAAAACATACATAATTTTACTACCGAAAGAAAAAAAATTATAAGAAAGCTTAAAAAATAAAACACACAAGACACACTCTCTCAAATTCTACAAGAGAACTTTGAAAGAAATCATGAAGAAAAATGAAAATTGATCACCTCTATTTATAGTAGAAGTGATCATCTCTCAATTATTAATTACAACTTTCCAAATCAAATAAAAACAACAAACTTTTACTAATTTATTTTTTTCTTTTTTCTTTTTTGACTTTTTTTGATTTTTTATTGATAATTTTGCAAACATGATCACACTCCACCTAAAGTGGATTATGACATTTCAACTTTTATTTATTTATTTTTTTACTTTATTTTCTAATAATTAAAATTATATGCAACATACATTGACGTCTTCACCAATTTCGACCTTGAAAACTTCAGAACTAGAAATTATTGTAAATGACAAAATTGTAGATATTTGAGTCTTCTTTCATCTGGAACTGGAATCGCCTCTATCCGATATCAGAGTAAAACGTTATGGCCAAATTATGAAAATTGAGTAAAGTTCGAATTTCTGAAATTATACACTGTTAGAACGCCCTGTTAAGTTTTCGGCCTCCAAAATCCAAATGTCACATCCATTTTTCTAGTTATGCATCCAATGTAATATTTCATCTACATAAGAAATAAAAATCACAATAAAAATATATAAAATATAAATTTAATTATTATTTTACAAATGTACTAAATTACGGGGATTAATAAAAAAAAGTGTAATGATGAGTGCAAATATATCAATATTTATCACCCATTTTTACTTAATATTTTGCATGGTTTCTCGATTTTTATGAATATTTTTATATGTTTTAGTTTATTTTGCAGATAAAATAAAATAGGGACTCAATGGAATCAATCAGGACAAAATGTGGAACAAATAAAGGCAAGATCTGGACTTGACATTTGGATTTTGGAGGTTGGAAACCTGAAATGGTGTTCTAACGAAGTACAATTTAGGAATATCAACTTTGCGTAATTTTTGTATTTTAGCCATAATTTTTTACTCCGATATCGGATTGAGGTGATTCAAGTTTCAGATGAAATAAGAATCAAAGATCTACAACTTTGATGGTAATAAGAATTTCGAATTCTGAAGTTTTCAAGACCGAAGATGATGAAAAATCCAAAGTGTGTTATGTGTAATTATTAAAGTCATTATCAAAGTTGAAAAAAAATAGAAAATGATAATTTACAATTATCAAACTTCCACCAAACATGAGGATTTGGTGGAGTGTTTGGTGCCATGTTTGGTGAAAAACTGGCGAGGCAAAATTTTATCTATAAATAGAGCTTGATTTCATTTGTAAATTTCATACTTTCCTTCAGGTTTCTATTAAGGAACTTGATGATTGTATCTGGTGTGTTTATTTCTTTATTTTAATTATGTATTTTTATTTTTAGTAGTTATAATAGTTTGTGTGTTTTTACTTTCTTTTATGTTTAGTAGTTAATTTCCACTGGGGGAAGAGTGAAGCCTTTAATATGATAAGGTAGATTAATCTCACTTTTTTATAATATGAAAATTGAATTTAATAATATGGATTAATGTTGATACCGTATTAATGGCTAGTTTTATTTATTTGATGTAATGTGACACCGCCTATATGATCGGTCTTTAGGTGACATATGATTACCGCCTATATGGTTGGTTTATGGAAAATAATAATACCGCCTTTATGGCTGGTTTGACTTAATTAATCGGATAATACTGACAATTTCTATATTATAATTAAGTGATATTTCTACATTTGAAATATTAAAGGTTGATCCTCTAACCCCCAATATTTTATTTTTAATATAGGGAAATGATGAAGTAAATATTCACAAGTTTAGTAATTGATTTTCTTTATAATATGTGTGATGTTTTGGCTTGTTTATTGAATCTTAATCTTAATGCTTCTCGTTGCCTGATCACCAATAAGATTGATATGGTAAACTTAAAATGAACTTGGAAAAGAGATTTTAGGTTTCAGCCTTAGATTCAATAGCTCATGATCTCACCTTAGAGATTTCCTTACAGGATAGGAATATACCAGTTGGGCGTGGGTAGCCACAATTGGAACTTGACCATAATGAATTCAGAGTTTCTTGATTAACATAAGAATATAGTTAATCGGGTTACTTTGAGTGTTTGCATCTGACCATCGGAATATGTTTTTGCATATCTTTGTGTTCTAGGTTAACAACTAATTTATTACACATGTATAGAAGAATAAATTTATCATTAGAGTAAACTGGGCGGATTCACAACCCTAGATGTTTTCTTTATTATTAATTTCCTTTGTTTTTATTTATTTTTATTTATTTATTTAAATCCACATTCAACCAACGAACAATACCTTCTTACATGTAAATAATTAGCATAAACAATTAATAACATCGTAGAAATTAAGTCCTCATGGGATCAATATTTTTATACTACTTGAGCGATACGTGCGCTTGTGTAACGTGTGTGATTTCACCGATCAAGTTTTGGTGCCGTTGCCATGGACTTATTTTTCTTATGTTATTAATTTTGAAGCTATATAATTTACTTGTATCTAATTTTCTTTATTTTGATTTTTTATCTTTTCATTTTATTTGTTTTATTTTCAGGTGGTTGAAAATTGATCCTTATTGGGCGATGGAAGCATTAAGAATTTTAAGAGGTGAAGATACACCCCAAATCAGGGAGACACAATCCGGATTTCTGAGGCCTAATGTCCAGCCCAACAACTATCCATTGATGTCAGAGCCAATCAATACGAAATTTGCTCAACCATTTCATAACGCAATGATTATATGTGAGATATGTGATGGTAACCACTCATGCAATCAATACATGTACCAGTATAATTCAGGGTGGCAGAATTATCAGAATCATTCTTGGTATGTCAATGAAGAACCAATATATTTCACTGAATCATATTCTCCATCTTATCCACTATCAACCTATAATCTTCATCAAGGACTAGAACCATCTGAGGAAGAACAGTTGATGGACAAGCTCAAGAAGCACGATGAATAGATGACTAACATGTTCAAGAAACGGGAAGCAATCTTTCAGAGTCAAGAGCAACCATATAGAGAATGACAGATCAAGTGAGACAATTAATAGAAAACCAGAGCTACATACCTCACAGAGCATTTTTAGATGACACTGATGAAGTCTTCAAGTACCAAAGATTTCACGATGACACCTTAATAGAAAAAGAGGCTAAGAAATATCAAGAGTTATAGGTATCAGTTCAGGAGGCCAAATAAACAGAATCTCAATTTGATCTGGATAATTGTTTGATCGTTGATTGCATTTGTGAGGAGAAACAAGCAAAAGAGCTACCCGAACCGTTCATACTAACCATGGAGGATGAAGATCTACAAACAGACATATCTTTACATTCTCAAGTTGACACTTATGGAGCATGCATTACGTAGATGTCAGATGAAGAGCTGAATGCAGAAATGTTAAAATACATATGTGAAGAAATGATGGAACAAGATGCATGGAAAATACAAGAGAAAATGTGAGAGTATAATGAGAATCTCATGACACCAGTTGAGACATCACAACATGAGGGAGTACATATTTAGGACATTACCCAGAAGCTTGACAGAATGGCACAACCATTCAAGTCAAGCACCATATGTGACCTCTTGATATTCTTTATTTCCTTTCAAAACTGCACAGAGCTATAAAGCTTAAGAAGGTGGCACAAGCACCGAGTCAAAATCCTTTTGGCCACCTCATTTTTTGAAAAGAAGCTGGAAAAGTAACGCACATGAAATTTTCGTTTCCAGGACGTCCAAATCCACACTGAAGCCTCCTTGAACGACAACATTTAAACATGTCTGGCTGAAGACTATAAATTTAGCGCTAGCAATGAGGCAATCCATGTAAATTTTTATTTTTATTTATGTACATATGTTGTAGCATTTTTAATTTTTGTGTGTTATTTCTTGTAGGAAAAAGCACAGATGAAGCATTTAAGGCAGAGCAAGACAGAAGGGATGTTGTTTGACAATCTCAAAGATAAGATTTCATTAATTAGTGATGGCATTAGTAAGGAGTGGATACTTGAGACGCATCCTAATGGATATATATCAAACGAGTCGCGTATCACGTACACAATTCCATTGCCTTAAATAATTTCCTTAATTTGCTTTACTGTTTTGATTTCCTTTATTTTCGCTGATAAGATCTAAACTTTTTGACTTTCATGATCTAGTTTACCATTCATCTAATAATTATCATTTGGCAGGTACTAGTGTAATAATTACTCACCCTTTTTCAGGATCTATAAATTCAGCTCGTTACTTATCTATTCGACACATCCAAATAAGAGAAAGCAATGGAAACAACTTTCAAGCAACGAGTTACTCATATCTGCTTGTTTTTTGGATCTAACTCTGGGTCCAAACCAGAATTGTTGAGGCGTTACGTAAAGAATTGGGGAGAGTTATAGCAGAACGAAACATATACTTAGTATATGGCAGTGATAATCTTGGATTGATGGGTGTGTTTCAAAAGCCGTGTGCAAGAAAGTGGCAGCCATATTTTGGGGATCATTCCAAAACCATTGGCGGATGAAGACCTCATCGGGAAATCAAACGGAGAAAAATGCATTGTTTCAGGTATGTTTGAACAACTTATTGAAATAGTTAATCATGCTGACGCTTTCATTGCTTTACCATGTGGGCTAGGTACGTTGGAAGAAGACATATTCACAGGTGCGTCATGGGCTAACTTGAACATTCATAAAAAAACCATAGGATTACTTAATGTTGATAATTTTTTTGATTTTATTTTTATATTCCTTGAGGATGCCAGAAGGGTTCATCTCCAAACCGGTTAAAAGACATATTCCTAACTTCAAGAAAAGCCGATGAACTAATTGACCAACTCTTAGCCTATGAACCAAAAATCGACCACATTGTTTCCAAGTTGAGGTGATGCTACACCCCATGTCATTGAGACACAATCCGATTTTCTAAGGTCTGTTTTCCTGACAATCAACTATCAATGAATGTTAGAGGGAAGTAACGCGATGTATGCTCAAGCCTTTCACAGCACAACGATGATATGTGAGATATGTGAGGGCAACCACTTGAGTGATCATAGCACGTACAACTACAATCGAATGTGGCAAAACCATCAGACCTTTACATAGCATAATAATGAAGGGGATCCACCTTTAATATTTCAAATGTAGAAATCTCACTTTATTATAATATAGAAATTGTCAGTATTATCCGATTAATTATGTCTCACAAGTAGATTGTTATCCCAATATTAATAAAGAAAAATAAATTAAGTTCTCGACAATGACGTTAAAAACTTGATCGTGATTTTATAAATCTAGCACGAAAATGCACGTATCGCTAAAGAAATATAGTGACTATTGATGAGCGGAAAATATATCAATATTTACCGCCCATTTAATTATTATTTTGTATAATATCTCGAGTTTTATGAACTTTTTGATGTGTTTTTGTTTATTTTACAAATAAAATAAAATTGGGACTCAATGGAATCAATCAGGACGGAATGTGGAACAAATAAGAGCAAAAATTGGACTTGACATTTGGATTTTGGAGGTTGGAAACTTGAAATAGCATTCTAACGAAGTAAAGCTTCGGAAATTTCAACTTTGCGTAATTTTTCGTATTTTGGCCATACCTTTCTACTACGATATCAGATTAAGGTGATTCATATAACATCTCAGATTTTCGGGACTGTTCTAGAAGATTCCCGGACCGGTGTTTAGTCTCGGAGCATGATGATGATGAAGAATAAGATTTTAAGTGATGTCTTATAGGTTGGAATATTATATTGTGAATTTTCGTCGCGTTGGAAAACGCGTGGGATCAAAAGTCAGATACATGATTTTCGTAAAACGCGTAAATTTTACAGTTTTGGTCACAGAAGCGGGAGAAAACGAACTCTGATCGAGTCGATCATGGACCATTGGACTCTTTTTCTGAGATGAACAACTTTCGTGTTGAACACTTTTCGAGAATCGCATCAGAAGGACTCCGAAATTGCGATATTCCAAAAGGTTCCATGATAGGGGCTGTTTTGCAATTTTCGCAGGGGCTTATTTGATATTTTCCTGGGCAGTATATAAAGCCCTCAAGTTTTCAAAAATCAGAATTTTGGCAAAAATAAAACCCAATCCCTCTTTACCCACCACGACCCTTCACGCATTTGAGGGTGTGTAGGTCGCGCCGGCGGCCTGCCGACCACCGCTGGCCGGCGCGACCACCCAGACCTGCAGAACCGGCCACCGTGCAGATGAAGGTGTCCGGCGACGGGGCTGAATCACCGGCGACAGTGAGAAATGGAGAGAAGTCGCGCACGTGAGAAGGTCGATCCCGGCTCATCGGTTCATTTCACGACCCGAGCCACCCGCCAAATCGAAGCTCTCGACGAGTACTACGAGTATGCGGAGAAAAGCGTCGGTGAACAGTAAACCCATGTTGAACAGTAGCTCCGATCGAAATTCCGATCGCACCAGCGTGTTCGTATGGCCGTTGGGAGTCCGATTATGGCCTCGGAATTTCGGTAGGACTTTCCGTTTAGAATTTGATATTTCAAAGTGTATTGATTTATATTCGGATGTTTCTGGTATTTCAAAGTTGTATATATCTATAAGTATGAAACCTGTATGCATATAGAGAGGAACATAGAAGAAGGGAGTAAGTGTATCGGTATACTTATGTAGATGTAGACGAGCGGCTACAAGTTTATATATATAAGTAAAGACAAGTATGAGTACATGGAAATAAAGAGGCACATATTTAGATATACACTAGTATATGCATTTTTATAGATAGATAAAACATATGAATGATGTTATATTTAAGAACATAAATATATAGATATATTTTGAGACTTGGGTATGAGGGTTGTAGAAACTACACCCTAGGGAATTGGATTAAAGTTTAAAAGAATAATAAAATTTTAAAGAAATGAATAGACAAGCACTGATGCGTATATCTAATATGTAAGTATATGAGTTACGAGTATTTTAATCTATGTAAATTAAGTATGTTTGGGTGTGAGCAAAGCATAAAACATAAGGTAAGTTGCATGAAGTAATAAGTAAGCTGTTTTATGGTAAGTATGTGTATGTGTGTGTGTGCATTAGTTTTGGGAGTGAGTTAAATATGCCAATGTGGATAATATAGTATTGATAGTTTGTATGTGATGAATTTAAGCATGTTAGATAAGTTTCGTGTTTGCTTAAGTGAAATGCATGTATGTGAATAATCTTAGATTGTTATAAATATACATGATTAAATGTATGTACATGTATGATATTTAAATGAACCATGGCTAGAGTAGAAAGAAGCATGAGAAAGACATATATGCATGTGCATATATGTGTGTTAAGGTTTTCAGAGATTGAGTTTAAGTTAGTTATGTTTTTGAGATTCAAAGTGTTTTAAAGAAAAGTTGAAGATGTTTTTGAAAGAAAAGAATTTCAGAAAAGTTTCTTACAGTTTTGAGATTCGACTCATGTTTTAAAAAAGTTATCCACAGTTTTATGTTTTCGGGGTATGAGGTAAAACCTCACCCTAGTATGTAACTTGAGATACGGTTCGGAATTGACGGATACTTTGGAATTGACGGATATAGTAGCATGTGCACATGTGGAGGACTGATGGGACGTTGTCAGATCCTCGAGCAGGACTAGGGGCTATAAGGTCCCGAAATCCTTATTTCAGAGCTGGGTGGCTACACTGTAGTTGAGTTATGGTCCTGGGTGTAGAGCTCTACGTTGCAGTTGAGTATTTTTCCTGGACGTAGGGCACCACCAGCCTCAGAGATGCCGCAGTTGAGTTATGGTCATGGGCATCGAGTACACCCAGTTGAGTTATGGTCCTAGGTGCAGAGCAGTTTTCAGTTTTTAGATTTTCAGTACACTGTTTTCAGAAACAGTTTTCAGATTTCGATTTTCAGTTTTCAGAGATGCCGTAGTTGAGCTGTTGTCCTGGGCATCAAGTATTTCCAGATTGTAGTTTTCGGATCTTCGGAATAAAGTTTTCAGATTTTCAAGACTCAGATTTCAGAAATCAGATTTTAAATAAGAGTTTTTATAAACCGTTATTTTTTTTAAAAGACAGTTTCTAGAATGATGAAATTTTTAGAAACAGGGTTTTCAGAAATGAACTTTAAGATAACAGTTTATCAGAAAGAGTTTTCAAAATATCTTCTAAAGAGCATAACATATTAATGTTTTAAATAGCATACACGACGTGCATATGAATTATATATGCTAGTAATTCATCTGAAATGTATATAGTTGATATAAAAGCTTTATAGCATGATTACATATATATATATATATATATATTTGTGATTTGATGCCTGTGTGTAGTATATATATTCACGTGGAAGGATCAATTGGTAAGATGATAGCATGTGGTTATATGATTTTGTATCCACGATTTATAGTTAACCTTGTGCATAGCATACGTATATAAAGTTAGCCTTTGTAATAAACGAGTGCATAGTAGCATTATCTTGCGTTAACATGTGTGTATCAAGAATGGTGGTATGAGTTGCTAGATCTTGAAGAAAATGTATTATATGGGTAGTGATAGTAGATTAAATATTTACATAAATAAAGTTTTAGATTGTCCGATTTGATGATATTTCAATATAATGAAAGAAAGAAAGTTATTAATTGTCTGATTTTCGACTAGCTTAGAGTACACAGAAAGATTAAGAAAAGAATCAGAGTAACACAGTATAAATGTAATGGACCTTAGTTTGCTAGTTAGTAAAGTAAAACTTGATGAGTTATATGGGTGGTAGTAATCAGAAGTTAAAACAGGTATTTGTGGGTTCAGACAAAGATATCAGTAACTAGTAGTATGGTAATTAAATGTATAAAAGTCATATGGTTGTATCTGTTTTTGTAAATTTCTGCATAGTTACTTACTGAGTCATTATGACTCACATCTTTTCAGTTGCAGTTTTGCAGGTTAGTAGTAGTAGTTTGGTGAAGACTTTGAAGACAGTGGATCGCCCCAATTGCAGTCGAGAGAGTGCTGAGTCCTGGGTCTAGTTATGGGACATCACGGCCCTTGTCTATTGCATTTGTATCATATATGTATAAAACATGTAATTGTATAGTTTATTTTGAGTTCAGGCCTGAGGCCTTGTAGATGAATGCATTGATGTTGAGTTACCGGCCGGAGGCCGAGATTGTTGTGTTCTTGTTGTATTTGGATGTTGGCTAAGGCCAGGTTGCATGATGTTACGAATATATCATGCCGAAATTTCATTAGAATCAGAGGCTTATGGAGATGGGTTTTCCTGTCTCCTGCCGGTAGCATCCTGGCCTAGGCGGGATGTTACAAAGATGGTATCAAAGCATGGTTTAAGAGTCAGAGTCAGTAGCATGGTTTAGAAGTCAGTGACTGCAATTGTGGGGATCCAGCTGTCGTAGATTGTCTTCAGTTTGGTAAGGACCACGTAGGTCTTTGTATGTATTTTATATGATATTTGATATGATATGATTGTATTATTCAGTGCCTTGATTTCTTGTATATGAGTCCATGGGTGATTCATTTGTTGTGAATAAATTAGCTATATTCGCATTGGAAGATATTGGATTAAGTTTGTACTTTTGCGGCCTTTGGATCAGAGAATCAACAAGGACAAGATAGAATCAGTTTAGGGCCCGAGTGAGGCCAGATGATTCGAGATAAGAACCAGAACAGTTAGCTAGAGATAAGAACCAGATCAGTATAGTCAGAGTTGAGAATCAGACCAGTATAGCTAGTTTAAAGCAATAGATGAGCTCTTAAGGATTCTGGTTTATAGATAGTGATCAGTTAACAGTTGAGACATAAAAGTTATATCAGTAGATTTTAGAACAAGATAGTTTCCGCACATGAGACCGGGTTGGAATCAGTAGTTATAAGGGCGGAGAAATTTCGAGGACGAAATTTTTTTAAGGGGGGGTGAATGTAACATCCCAGATTTTCCGGACTGTTCTAGAAGATTCCCGGACCGGTGTTTTAGTCTCGGAGCATGATGATGATGAAGAATAAGAGTTTAAGTGATGTCTTATGGGTTGGAATATTATATTATGAATTTTCGCCGCGTTGGAAAACGCGTGGGATCAAAAGTCAGATACGTGATTTTCGTAAAACGCATAAAGTTTACAGTTTTGGTCACAGAAGGAGCAAACGAACTCTGATCGAGTCGATTCTTAGACCATCAGACTCTTTTTTCTGAGACGAACAACTTTGGTGTTGAACACTTTTCGAGAATCGCATCAGAAGGGCTCCGAAATTGTGATATTCAAGAAGGTTCCAGGATAGGGGCTCTTTTGCAATTTTCGCAGGGGCTTATATGATATTTTCCTGGGCAGTATATAAAGCCCTCAAGTTTTCATAAATCAGAATTTTGGCAAAAACAAAACCCAATCCCTCTTTACCCCCACGACCCTTCACGCATTTGAGGGTGTGTAGGTCGCGCCGGCGGCCTGCCGACCACCGCCGGCCGGCGCAACCACCCAGACCTGCAGAACCGGCCACCATGCAGCTGAAGGTGGCCGGCGATGGGGCTGAATCGCCGGCGACAGTGAGAAATGAAGAGAAGTCACGCACGTAAGAAGGTCGATCCCGGCTCGTCGGTTTATTTCACGACTCGAGCCATCCACCAAATCGAAGCTCTCGACGAGTACTACGAGTATGCGGAGTCAAATTCACCGAACAGCGGCCGGAATCACGCAAAACGAAGAGAAAAGCATCGGTGAACAGTAAACTCATGTTGAGCAGTAGCTCCGATCGAAATTACGATCGCACCAGCGTGTTCGTATGGTCGTTGGGAGTCTGAATATGGCCTCAGAATTTCGGTACGATTCTCCGTTTAGAATTTGATATTTCAAAGTGTATTGATTTATATTTGGATGTTTCCGGTATTTTCGTAGTGTAACGAATTTGCATGAAATGAATTGGATATGTTTTAATATGTCAAAACGATAAATGTGGTAGAATTCGGGGAGAATCGGATGAGATATGATCGATCCGGTAGAATTAGCGAGTTTCCGGTAAAACGGAGTTTCTCGCACGAATAAGCGTAGTTGATCGTAAATATAGTTATGATGTAAATATGATATTGCGAGGGTAATTGGGTAATTCCGGTTTAGTTCGGAGGGTTCGAGACCCTTCCGTAGCGCTTGCGGAAACTTTTCGCAGGTTTTGCCGCAAACGCGTAAAATGAGAATATGACCCATCTAGCTAATTTAGAATAGCATGTAAGCATGTATTAGAGTAATGAAGCTTAGACTGTAGTATCAGAGATGATTCAGGTGTTCCGGGGAAACCTGTAGTTGTTTTAGATGAGTTGAAAGTTCCGCAGATAGCGGTACTAACCTTGCGTTGTTACTTGTTTGGCAGATCGGACCTGGATCGCGGGCATTCGCTTAGCCAGGTAAGTAACTCATGCTTTAAATACTTAAGGAGTTTAGTGATTCTCGAAATCAGTAATATAACAAAGTTGTATATATCTATAAGTATGAAACCTGTATGCATATAGAGAGGAACGTAGAAGAAGGGAGTAAGTGTATCGGTATACTTATGTAGATGTAGATGAGCGGCTACAAGTTTATATATATATTTAAGTAAAGACAAGTATGAGTACATAGAAATAAAGAGGCACATATTTAGATATACACTAGTATATGCATTTTTATAGATAGATAGAGCATATGAATGATGTTATATTTAAGAACATAAATATTATATATATATATATTTTGAGACTTGGGTATCGGGGATGTAGAAACTACACCCTAGGGAATGGGATTAAAGTTTAAAAGAATAATAAAATTGTAAAGAAATGAATAGACAAGCACTGATGCATATATCTAATATGTAAGTATATGAGTTACAAGTATTTTAATCTATGTAAATTAAGTATGTTTGGGTGTGAGCAAAGCATAAAACATAAGGTAAGTTGCATGAAGTAATAAGTAAGCTGTTTTATGGTAAGTATGTGTATGTGTGTGTGCGCATTAGTTTTGTGAGTGAGTTAAATATGCCAATGTGGATAATATAGTATTGATAGTTTGTATGTGATGAATTTAAGCATGTTAGATAAGTTTCGTGTTTGCTTAAGTGAAATGCATGTATGTGAATCATCTTAGATTGTTATAAATATACATGATTAAATGTATGTACATGTATGATATTTAAATGAACCATGGCTAGAGTAGAAAGAAGCATGAGAAAGACATATATGCATGTGCATGTATGTATGTTAAGGTTTTCAGAGATTGAGTTTCAGTTAGTTATGTTTTTTAGATTCAAAGTGTTTTAAAGAAAAGTTGAAGATGTTTTTGAAAGAAAAGAATTTCAGAAAAGTTTCTTACAGTTTTGAGATTCGACTCATGTTTTAAAAAGGTTATCCACAGTTTTATGTTTTCGGGGCATGAGGTAAAACCTCACCCTAGTATGTAACTTGAGATACAGTTCGGAATTGACGGATACTTTGGAATTGACGGCTATAGTAGCATGTGCACATGTAGAGGACTGAGGGGACGCTCTCAGATCCTCGAGCAGGACTAGGGGCTACAGGGTCCCGAAATCCTTATTTCAGAGCTGGGTGGCTACACTGCAGTTGAGTTATGGTCCTGGGTGTAGAGCTCTACGTTGCAGTTGAGTATTTGTCCTGGACGTAGGGCACCACCAGCCTCAGAGATGCCGCAGTTGAGTTATGGTCCTGGGCATCGAGTACACCCAGTTGAGTTATGGTCCTGGGTGCAGAGCAGTTTTCAGTTTTTAGATTTTCATTACACGGTTTTCATAAACAGTTTTCAGATTTCGATTTTCAGTTTTCAGAGATGCCGCAGTTGAGCTGTTGTCCTGGGCATCAAGTATTTCCAGATTGTAGTTTTCAGATCTTCGGAATAAAGTTTTCAAATTTTCAAGACTCAGATTTCAGAAATCAGATTTTAAATAAGAGTTTTTATAAACCGTTATTTTTTTTAAAGACAGTTTCTAGAATGATGAAATTTTTAGAAACAGAGTTTTCAGAAATGAACTTTAAGATAACAGTTTATCAGAAAGAGTTTTCAAAAGTATCTTCTAAAGAGCATAACATGTTAATGTTTTAAATAGCATACACGACGTGCATATGAATTATATATGCTAGTAATTCATCTGAAATGTATATAGTTGATATAGAATCTTGATAGCATGATTACATATATATATATATATATATTTGTGATTTGATGCCTATGTGTAGTATATATATTCACGTGGAAGGATCAATTGGTAAGATGATAGCATGTGGTTATATGATTTTGTATCCATGATTTTATAGTTAACCTTGTGCATAGCATACGTATATAAAGTTAGCCTTTGTAAGAAACGAGTGCATAGTAGCATGATCTTGCGTTAACATGTGTGTATCAAGAATGGTGGTATGAGTTGCTAGATCTTGAAGAAAAGGTAACATATGGGTAGTGATAGTAGATTAAATAGTTACATAAATAAATATTTAGATTGTCCGATTTGATGATATTTCAATATAATGAAAGAAAGAAAGTTATTATAATTGTCTGATTTTCGACTAGCTTAGAGTACACATAAAGATTAAGAAAAGAATCAGAGTAACACAATATAAATGTAATGGACCTTAGTTTGCTAGTTAGTAAAGTAAAACTTGATGAGTTATATGGGTGGTAGTAATCAGAAGTTAAAACAGGTATTTGTGGGTTCAGACCAAGAGATCAGTAACTAGTAGTATGGTAATTAAGTGTATAAAAGTCATATGGTTGTATCTGTTTTTGTAAATTTCTGCATAATTGCAGCGAGAGAGTGCTGAGTCATGGGTCTAGTTATGGGCCCCCACGGCCATTGTCTATTGCATTTGTATCATATATGTATAAAACATGTAATAGTATAGTTTATTTTGAGTTCAGGCCTGAGGCCTTGTAGATGAATGCATTGATGTTGAGTTACCGGCCGGAGGCCGAGATTGTTGTGTTCTTGTTGTATTTGGATGCTGGCTACAGGCCAGGTTGAATGATGTTACGAATACATCATGCTGAAATTTCATTAGAAACAGAGGCTTATGGAGATGGGTTTTCCTGTCTCCTGCCGGTAGCATCCTAGCCTAGGCGGGATGTTACAATTCAAGTTCTAGATTAAAGAAGACTCAAAGATCTACAATTTTGACGTTCATAATAATTTCGAATTCTGAAGTTTTCATGACCAAAATTGATAAAATATACGTGAGCATGTTATGTGTAATTATTAAAGCCATTTTCAAAACAAAAAAAAAATAAAATAAAATAGAAAATGAAAATTGTCAAACTTCCACCAAACATGCTTGCATGTTTGGTGGAGGATTTGGTTCCGTATTTGGTGCCATGTTAAGTAGAGAAATTGGTGGAGGCAAAATTTTGCCTATAAATACCAAGTCATTTTATTTGTAAATTATACTTTCCCTGAGGTTTCTATTAAGGAACTTGAGGATTGTATCATGTGTGTTTATTTCTGTATTTTAATTATGTATTTTATTTTTAGAAATAATAGTTTGAGTGTTTTTATTTTCTTTTATGTTTAGTAATTAATTTCCGATGAGGGAATGGTGAAACCTTTAATATGATAAGGTAGATTAATCTCACTCAATTATAATATGGAAATTGTAATCTAATAATATGGATTAATGTTGTACCGCCTACATGACTAGTTTTATTTATTTGACATAATGTGACGCCGCCTATATGGTCGGTCTTTAGATGACAGATAATTACCGCCTATATGGTTGGTTTATGGAAAAATAATAGCACTGCCTTTATGGTTGGTTTGACTTATTTGGATAATACTGACAATTTCTATATTATAATAAAGTGAGATTTCTACATTTGAAATATTAAAGGTGGATCCTCTAACCCCCATCATTTTATTTTTATTGTAGGGAAGTGATGAAACACAATATTCATGAGTTTAATATTGATTAATTTATTATTTAATGTTTGTTGTATGTTTTTTGTTTGTTTAATGAATCTTAAGTTAATGCTTCTTGTTAACTGGAAATTAATAAGATTGATGGGGTAAACTTAAAATGAACTTGACGAAAGGGATTTTAGGTTCCAGCCTTAGATTCAATAGCTCACGGTCTCACCTCGAGGCAAATGACCCTTAGGTAGATTTCCTTACAGGATATGAATATATCTGTCGGGTGGGGGTAGCCACAATTGGAACTTGAACTTAATGAATTCAGGGAACTTGGTTAACATAGACATATGATTAATTGGGTTATTTTGGGTGTTTGCATCTGACCATCAGAAGAGGCTTTTGCATATCTTCATGTTCCAGGTTAACAAACTGATTTATTACACGTATATAAGAGAATCAATTCATCATTAGAATAATATTGTGTGGAATCACAACCTTAGATGTTGTCTTTATTATTAATTTCCTTTGTTTTATTTTGTATTTTTAATTATTTAGCAAATCCATATTCAACCAACCAATCGGCAATTATTTCATTCTCTCTTTAATTAGATACCTGTAAATAAATAGAATCAATAATTAATAACAACAGTAGAAATTAAGTCCTTGTGGGATTTATATTTTAGTACTACTTGAGCGATACGTGCGCTTGCGTTACGTGTGTGATTTCACCGATCACGTTTTTGGCGCCGTTTCCGAGACTTATTTTTCTTGCGTTATTAATTTTGAAGCTATCTATTTTACTTGTATCTAATTTTCTTTACTTTTATTTGTATTTTTTATTTCTTTTTTTATTTTTCAGGTGGTTGAAAATGGAATATTATTGGGCGATGGAAGAATTACGAGCTTTACAAAGAGAAGATACACCCAATATCAGAGAACAACAGTCCGATTTTCTGAGGCCTGTTGTCCAGCCCAACAACTATCCATGGATGTCAGAGCCATTTAACACAAAATTTACTCAACCATTTCAGAACACAATGATCAGATGTGAGATATGTGATGGTAACAACCATAACAATCATTGCGAGTACAACTACAATTCCGGGTGGCATAATTATCAGATCTTTTATGGTACGAAGAACCAACACATTTCATTTAACCTTATTCTCCATCTTATCCACCATCCACCTACGATCTTCATCAAGAACCAGAACCATCAGAGGAAGATCGGGTGATTGATATGCTCAAAGATTGCTCAAGAAACAAGACGAAAAGTGGGATGTAATGGATGAAATGTTTTAGAGCAACACAGTATCCATACAAAGAATTTAGATCAAATGAGACAATTAATAGAAAATCATAACTTCACACCTCATGAAATATTTTCTAATGACATTGATGAAGCCTTCGAGTACCAAGCATTTCATGATGACACCTTAACATGTGAGAAGGCTGAGGCTGAGGTATTAGTTCGGGAGTTCAAACATTCGGAATTTCAATTTGATCTTTATTATTCATCAGACTCTGACGAGGATCAAGAAGCAAAGCTGTCTGTGCCAACTACACCAACAAGTGAGGATAAAACTCTGCATCCTCAAAATGAAGATCTTGGAGCATGCAATGCACTGATGTTTGAAGAAGAGCTACTCGAACCATTCATATCAACCACAGAGGATAAAGACCTACAATTAGACATATCTTTACATCCTTAGGTTGACACATATGGACTGGAGCATGCATTTCACATATGACAGATGAAGAGCTGAATGCGAAAATTTTAAAATACATCTGTGAAGAAATGATGGAGCAAGATGAAGAAAAAATGGAAGAGCAAATGTCTGACCACATTGAAAATCTCATGACTTCATGATAAACATCACTATTTTAGGGAGTACAAATTAAAGACACCACCCAGAAGCTTGAAAAAATGGAACTCCCATTCAAATTCAAGCATCATACTAGACCTCCTGATTTTCTTTCTTTCTTTTCAGGAACCACTGGAGCGACAAAGTTTAAAAAGGTGCACAAGCACTGAATGAGACAAAATTCTTTTTGCCACTTTAATGTTGGAAGAGACCCTTCAAAAGCAACGCTCATGAGATTGTCTTTAATCGGACGTCCAAAACCACCCTGAAACCTCCTTGACGGATGGACTTCAGTCACGTCTGGCTGAAGATGATAAATTTAACGCTAGCAGGGAAGCAACCCATGTAAAATTTTTATTTTCATTTAAATTTTTATTTTTATATTTTGTGTATACATGTTGTAGAGTTTTTAATTTTGTGTGTTATTTTTTCAGGGAAAAATATAGACGGAGCACTTAAAGCAAAACAAACCAGTGAAAATGAGGTTATCACGGAATAAAGTTTGACAAAATCGCGAAGTTAAAAAGTCAATTCAGTAGAGATGGTGGAGAAAGGAGTCAACTCTTGATACGCGTCCTAGTGGATATATTCGTCACGGTAACATTATTCATTTATCATTCTTTTGTTTTGTAACGCATTGGGGACAATGCTAGGTTTAGGTTTGAGGGTGAGGTTGTTTATATTTATTTGTTTTCTTTGTCAAATTTTTCTTTCCCGCATGTTTTTATTCTCTACATGTCGTTGTTTTTCATGTTTTGTGTGTTTTAATTTCTGTATGCTTTATTTAAAAATTAAAAATAAATAAATAAATAAATATATAATCTGATGATGACATTGTTTGTCTTAGTAAAAAGTTCTAGGAAAAGATAAATGTTTATTTCACTTTTATCTTATACTTTGAACCTAATATCTAGGTCAGACTCATATGCACTTAAAAAATAGTTCTGTAGCAGTTAGATAATAAGGAATTGACAAAGTGACTAGTTAAAATAATTGGTGGTTGATGAATGACCGTTTGCCTAAATATCTGTTTCTATCTGCAGCTATTTTTGATGTGAGGAATGATGATAAAAAAATAACAGTGTATATTAATAAATGACATCTGAGATCCGAGTAATTAAGTCCGTAGGGATGTCTTAGCACCTAGTGCCCTAAATCCAACTGGTTTGGGAGTCACTGGCCTAAAGCTCGCTACATGGATTAAAGATGTTATATATATATAAAAACAAAAGACATCTGAAATGCGAGTAATTAAATCTGTAGGGGTGTCTTAACACCTAGTGCCCTAAAGCCAACTAGTTTGGGAGTCACTGGCTTAAAGATCGCTACATGGATTAAAGATGTTACAAAAAAAATCACATTCCTCACTTTGCGCAGAGTGTAGTAGACAGAATAATTTTAGATAGTCGGGTTGGTTTGACCCATTAACTACTGAGAATTGAGACAAACTCACCTAGTTAATAACTAAGAATCGAAGCTGTTTGCAGGGCTATTCACAGACACACTCAGATTCTGATTTAGATACTTTGTTCAAGGAAATGATTTTAGTTGTAGTTTGCATTTTTGAATGTTCATTTAACTTTATTGCTAGACATTCTCTAAGGACATTGTATATATAGTTATTATTTTCTTTTATTTTATTTCTTTCTTTCCTTTTTGTCCTTTTGTTTTTGTGTGCATTAGATTGACGTTTGTGGGTATCGCCACTGTAAGCCCTCACGAGACTACAACTCGTCCACTAGGGACACCTATGGGTTTAAAGGCTTGTTGCATACGCTACATGCAACTGTGATCCCTACGAAAGTGGATTAGTTTAATTTTAATTCTTTATTGCATTTTATTTTTTTGTTTTGCTCGAGGACTAGCAAAATGTTAGGTTTGGGGGTGTGATGAGCGGAAAATATATCAATATTTACCGCCAATTTTACTTAATATTTTGTATATTTTCTCGAGTTTTATGAACGTTTTGATGTGTTTTTATTTATTTTACAGATAAAATAAAATCAGGACTCAATGGAATCAATCAGGACGAAATGTGGAACAAATAAGGGCAAAATTTGGACTTGACATTTAGATTTTAGATGTTGGAAACTTGAAATGGCGTTCTAACGAAGTACAATTTCAGAAATTTCAACTTTACGTAATTTTCGTATTTTGGCCATAACTTTCTACTCCGATATCGGATTGAGGTGATTCAGGTTCCAGATTAAAGAAGACTCAAATATATACAACTGATTGAGGTGATTCAGGTTCCATATTAAAGAAGACTCAAAGATATACAACTGTGACGTTCATAATAATTTCGAATTCTGAAGTTTTCATGACCGAAATTGATAAAATATACGAAAGTATGTTATGTGTAATTATTAAAGCCATTTTCAAAACAAAAAAAAATAAAAAAAAAATAGAAAAATGAAAATTGTCAAAGTTCCACCAAACATGCTTTCTAAATTTTGCCTATAAAATTTAGAAATTTCATTTGTAAATTTCATACTTTCCTTGAGGTTTATATTAAGGAACTTGAGGATTGTATCTTGTGTGTTTATTTTCTGTATTTTAATTATGTAGTTTTATTTTTAGTAATAATAGTTTGAGTGTTTTTATTTTCTTTTATATTTAGTAATTAATTTCCGCTGGGGGAATGGTGAAACCTTTAATATGATAAGGTAGATTAATTTCACTTAATTTATAATATGGAAATTATAATCTAATAATATGGATTAATGTTGTACTGCCTAAATGGCTGGTTTTATTTATTTGACATAATGTGACACTGTCTATATGGTCGGTCTTTAGGTGACATATAATTACCGCCCATATGGCTGGTTTATGGATAAATAATTGTTGGGGTTTCGGGCGATGGGTGCAACGGAAGCGTGATTCGGGAGAAATCGTAATTTAAAACTTTTTCAAATTACCGAATAAATTATTCAATATCTAATATGAATAATTTATTCATATTTCACCTAAACCTATTTATTCGATATCAAATAGCGACATAAATTCAATAGAAACTTCGCGAAACTTTTATGAAAAACGTTTTTCCGCAAAATGACGCAAAACGTGTTTTTGACCGAACCGACAACCCAACACTTATGGAGATTGCCCAGGTCAGCCCCAATAGTGTTAAGGCAGTTCATGGGCTGCCCGAACCGTGACGAATTCACTGTTTGGACAGCCGTCACTCAGTTGGCTCAAAAGTCACCCGGTAACGCCGTTTTCGCTTATTTCAACTTGGAAACAATTTCCGACAATTGTTCCAACACCCAAAATACATCCAAAACATTCATAAAACATATTTTTCATCAAAAAAATCAGATCCATTCCAGGTCTGAAACAGAAAACGAAATTGCCAATTTATCATGCTTTAAATTTAATTTTTCAACAATAATCAAATTAATCTCAACACCAAATCAAGTAACAACGTATGAAAAACCCAAGAATAATTTTAGGCATCACAAGAGTGGTCATAAAAATCTAGAATGACAACTTGTCATCTAATTAACAAATTGGATACTAATTACAATAATTTCATCCATTATACTTCACACATGCTTCACCTCTTTCCAATTAATCCACCATAACCAAAAGCCCCAAATTTTATAACAAAGAAGAAACCCTAGATCTCAATAGATCTTCAAGAAACATGAAACAAAATTTCTAAGCTTAGAGAGTAGAGGATTTACCTTTAATCCTTTATTTTCCTAAACTTTTTCTTTTATTTTCTTCTTTGCTTTATCAAACAAGCTTGAAACTCATTTCTTTCTTTGGTCTTCGGCAATGGTAGATAAAGTGAAGAAGAAATAAAATTTATTTTAAAATGGGAAACCGACTTTGTAGGGATATTTTTATCAATTTGCAATTAATCAAATCAAATTAATATTAGCTTTTTGGTGGCCAATCAAATTGACACACATTAGCTTAATAAATTCATGCAAATAACCAATAATATTGGACAAACTCCATAACATTTATGGAAAAAGTTTAATTAATTAATTATTCAAATATTTAACAATTAAATATCCAAATAATCAATTAATATAATTATTATTATATATGTATTTTTATTTACAATAAATAACAAATACATATATTTATGGCATGTGTCAAAATCTCATTTGACGAATAATTAATGTGTATCTAATCGTATTATGTATCAAATACAAATACACAATAATTATGATTGGCCAAAATCCCATAATGCATGTGTTATCGTTTAACCGATTAAACGATTTGAATTAACTCATTTAATCCGATGAAGTATTATGAATAATCTGTATTATTCATATCGCGTTGCCCAAGTGCTCAACGAGTACACTTCATATTGTGGGACTCTCTAAGTTTAGGTTTATCCGTCACGAAATCCAATTTCGTGTCCATAATTCACCCACTCATGAATTATGACGACCACGAATAATCTCGCTAAACTATGCAAGCTGAGGTCATTGCATACGTATAATCCCTCCGTCACAGGCTATCCATATTATACTTGGGATATAGATGAAAACGTCAAATCCGTTCGGTATAATATAGTCGACTTTTAATTTATGATCTCTAAATAACACTCGGAACAAGTTTCCGAAGTTATACCACGGCCATGGATTTACTAGATCGTAAACACGTGCGGATGTTTATGCCCTGTACACAGGACTGACGGATCCTATCTTGATACGCACTGGATATCATGAGCATCAGTCCACACCCAACGAACAGACGGAGGTCTGATCATGAATAGATCGGTGACGTGACTGCCATCAAAGTGTGGAGGATAACTCATATATCCACTGTGGTATCTCAAGTCGAATGACCACTATGCTCGCTCAACTCGAGAAGATTCCTATTGACGTTGGTGTACCATCTATTAGGAAATCTTCAGTGAGTCGTTCAGTGTTTATCAAATAAACACCTACATGTCTATACGAGTCTCCCGAGACTCATGGTTCATTGGGATAAACCATCGGACCAAGTCACGATATACGACATGTACTGGTCTCAGCGGATTTTACTAACCGACCCGTGTTAGTAAATCTTGACCATGAACTTTATTTAAGGATATACATCTTATAGTGTGCTTCCTAATGTCAATTACAAACTACGTAATATACACGTATCACTAAATCAAATTTAGTTTCGATCTAATCATAATCAGATATCTAATCATAATTAGATCGAATAAGTGTATAAAAGACAATGGTGCTACCATTAAATTAGTAATATTATGAAAATAGAATTGCTCGTTTTATGAATCGGACATAAATACGATCCGGATTGGCACTCCGAGCACCAACCCTAACAATTTCTCCCACTTGCTCTAGTGTCAATCCATGGTATCATATACACATCTCAGTGTATCACATACTCATGGCCCTCAAGAGCTCACCTAGCACTCAAGAGGTAGGCAACAACAAGTAAGCTGCTTTAACAAATTGAGTCCGTCCAACAAACTCAATTGTTTCCTTAGCTTGCATCATTCATATTTTGTAGAATCCAAATTCCACATCAATATGACTCAGACGCTATATTAGTTTGTGCTATAGCTGCTGAGTTGTCTAAGTATATATGGATCAAATCAAAATACTATAAGACAACCGCAAGCACTACACTAATATGAAAACTTCTAATCTATAGGTCACTATGCAACTTCATAAGTCAATACTTCATAAGTTGCAACTGATTCCACTAATTTAGTAGAATCAAACGACACTCCCACTGCATCTTTTCTGACTTTATATGACATAGACCATCTAATGTCATAATTAGAATCAAAACTAATCTGACCTTATGGTTGCAAACTAAATTCTCCATGAATAAGAAACTCGTTCTTAATATCTCAAAGATCACAAAGAACATGTTTCAAGATCCATCATATGGTCTGCAGCATATCAAAATAACTCGTAACAATTACGATTAAATTGATATCTTTAATCGCACATAATATAATATTCATTACGCCATCATCCTATGATGCATAAGATTGACTAGACATTCTAATCAATCTCACTTTCGAAAAAGGAATCATCCTTTACGAAAGATGAATACTATATATATAAAAGACATGTTAACTGTCAAACAGTTATACTAACTGTCATACAGATAGTCTTATTGTGTCTATCAAATATAATACGCGACTAATGTGAGTATCTCACAAGTCTCTTAGTTTATATCATATATAAAACTTTATATCAAATATAACAGAGACTATTCCACTGCTACACAGAGAGAAAAGAAGACTTAGGATATATAATACTAGAAAGAAATTTGTACGCTCCCACTGACCCTACTGACAAATATGTATTCTCTATACTTCGATAAAACCAGACAATCTGACTGATATCAAAATCAGAGAACACGGATTTCCGGAAAGCTATCTGAGTCTACAATAGGCTTATAAGCTAGTATATCAAACTGTGATCTTAGCAGAATACAAACTCTAGGGCCATTCTAGAATGAACTCTTCAAACAAAGAAATCACGACGGATCTCTCATTCGAAGAAATCACTCAAGAACGCCATTTTGCATTCTTTAGCCAAAATACAGTTTAATATCAACATTAACCAACAGATCTTTAATTGTTCAATTAGTGCGACTAGAGACAAGTTTTCTCAGAATCTACAATAGACTACTGAGTATAACCTCTCATTGTCATACTATAAAGGTCAAACCTTTATCAAGCTCACTTTGCTTTTGCTGCGCAAACAATTTGCACATTTTATGAACGATTCATAACGAAAGCTTAATCAAGTTCAAAACTTGATCGTAGTAAGCTATGAACAATCTTAGATCTATGGTTCAATGCTAACTTCGAAATCGATATCAAATATCGCTCCCACTATAAGTTATAGGATAATTTTCTTCGATAAGAAAACAACAGAATCATTAAGTATCAAATACTTTGTAAATGATTCTGACATCCTATTAAACTTATACGGAAGATGTCTAAGGGTCTTTTCATCTTATTAATTATGTAGTTCCATTACAGTTTATCACTCTCACATTTGACTTCAATAAGTTAAGTCTTTTCTACAATCGTTAACATATGATGTTACACACCAAGTAATAAAATAATTCTATTACTCGGGATCATAGAAAAGATATTCTATCAAATAGAATCAATATTCTATTAAATAGAATAAATGATAAAATTTTACTTGTACCTCCGAGGTGCAAGTACTTTCAATTATATAACAAATTATATAAAGAAAGTTTCAAATCTCAAACTTTTCAAGATTCGAATTTTCTACTATACATATCATATATGTAACTGTAGAAACAAATGGAACCTTAATTAAAGAGATGAATTAGTGTTACTGGAGCATAACCTCAAAAGTATTGAAACTAATTCGGTAACACTCAATATCAACGAATCAAATCATATAAGATTCAATTACTCCCACTGACCAATTCCATCAAATGGAATCGTGGAAGTTTAATATTGAGTAAGAATCATATTCATTAAATAACTTTAGAACTAATTGCCTTAAATTCATATGTTTGATCATATCAAACATCTTGAACAATTCAAAGATTCACGATGAATTTAAAATTATAGTTTTCAACACTTCAAATAGAATATCTTTGAACCATTCAAAATATTCTATTCGCGTTTCATCAGAAACATATTGAAAGTTCTCGAACAATTCAAGACGTTCAACATTTTCTATTAGAAAACGTAACTAAGTCATGACAATTCATTAACTAAGTTACGAGTAAAGAAAACTATCTAAGGCAATTACTAATTCATTAAACTACATACATCCAATGTATTAGTTAATAAATCTGTGGTCCAATGACGATCATTGGTTAAATGAGATTTAATCACATCCTGAATACAATATTCATTAAATGGATAAGGATATGTGGTGTGAACTCGTATCAGACCATCCTTTACCATAAGGAACAAGCATCTAATGCTTTTATGATAAAATCTCATAAAGCACAGTTCTAAGTTATTTATTAACCGAATATTTTCTTAATGTTTATCTTTTCATTAATGACAACTAGTCATATTAAAATATGTAACAACTGTTTATACAAAACAAGTAACTATCCAATAGTCACAAGTTCTGATATCAAATATCAAAACAGTTATTAAACATTATTTTAAATAACTAGACGGGAGATCTGGTATCCAATACCTACAGTTGTCGTATTGTGAGAATCGATATTCTCTATACACAACTATACACATCTCATTTCTTAAGCTTTATAATTTGCGTTCAATTATTCACAACAATTGCAAATAATTGATTAGCAAACTGTGTCAGACACGTGACTTCTAAAAGTCACTAAAGCCAAGAAACGTCATTATAAGATAAACAAATACTAATGGGGTTTTCTTAATGCCAGTCAAGAATCTCGAGACATGAACTATTCAAGTCAATTCTTACTGCATAAGAAATAATTCTTACTAGACTATTATATCCAAAAACAGATATCTATTTAGATTACCTAATCGTGACTTAGAAACTAAGTCACAAACCATCTTGATTTTCAAGAAAATCGGAACAACAGTTCCCGATGGTTTGAACTAATCTAACAATATCTAAGTCTACTGTCATTCTAGAACATATTCTAGAAATACGCAACCATAAGTAAAGTCAGAAAACCTATTCAAGTAATAAGTATGCAGTGGATTAGAAGTATAATTCTATAAACAATATAGAATAAAAGGAAAACGAAGCAGAATTTTTCATAAAATTACGCAATGCCTTAGTTATGGATTTTTAACCCAGCAGTGTTTCCCACTATTTTTCGTAATACTGTAATCCCCAACGGAGAACGAGAATTCAATAATTAAATCGAATTCCATATTGAGAGTAGGATCCCATGAATATATCTCGACTCACAGCTTTGGCACGGTCTCGCCTACGTATATTCATTAGGTAGACAACTCATTGTCATTCACTCACCAATGACTCCTGGTTTTGGTCCTGACCGTTTCTCGTTATGACAGCTTTGGCACGTTCACAAGGAGGCGTATCAAGGCTTCACTTGTCAATGAAAAACTCAAGCTACCGATGAAGTCCTGATAACTTTGGCACGTTCAGGATTTCCACTTTCACTTGAATTTGTCAGTATCAATATACAACCGGCATGGATAAAATCCCATAACCTACACCCTCACAGCTTTGGCACGATCTCGGATGCAGTTATAGAAAGATACCCATAAACCGTACTGACAAGACGGACCAAGAAACATGTATCCAATACACGTTACTTTACAGCCTTATTTCAAGCGGGGATTTTCCTCAGGAAGCTATACTCTACATCAAATGCAGAATTTTAATCTAAATCATTTTCTAAACAATTCAATTCTACCTTAGAAAACATAACTTAATTTAACCATTAAATTCTGTTAATTTTTCGTTAGCGTAGAACCGAAAAGTAAAGAAACATATATAGATTACATGCATGCATGTGCGAACATTAAAATTGGATTAAATATCAAATATCAAGCATGAATAATGTTAATGAAGCATCAGACCTGCTCTGATACCATTTTTGTTGGGGTTTGGGCGATGGGCGCAGCGGAAGCGCGGTTCGGGCGAAATCGTAATTTAAAACTTTTTCAAATTACCGAATAAATTATTCAATATCTAATATGAATAATTTATTCATATTTCACCTAAACCTATTTATTCGATATCAAATAGCGACATAAATTAATAGAAACTTCGCGAAACTTTTACGAAAAAATTTTTCCGCAAAATGACGAAAAACATGTTTTTGACCGAACCGACCACCCAACACTTATGGGGACTGCCCAGGTCAGCCCCAATAGTGTTAGGGAAGTTCATGGGCTGCCCGAACAGTGACGAACTCACTGTTTGGACAGCCGTCACCCGGTTGGCTCAAAAGTCACCGGTAACGCCGTTTTTGGCCGTTTTCGCTTATTTCAACTCCGAAACAATTTCCGGCAATTGTTCCAACACCAAAACACATCCAATACATTCATAAAACATAATTTCATCAAAAAAATCAGATCCATTCCAGATCTGATCCAGAAAACGAAATTGCCAATTTTCATGCTTAAATCCAATTTTCAACATTAATCAAATTAATCTCAACACCAAATCAAGTCACCACATATGAACAACCCAAGAAAAATTTTAGGCATCACAAGAGTGGTCATAAACTCTAGAATGGCAACATGTCATCAAATGAACAAATTGGATACTAATTACAATAATTCATCCATATACTTCACACATGCTTCATCTTCCAATTAATCCACCACAACCAAAAGCCCCAAATTTTATAAACAAAGAGAAACCCTAGATCTCAATAGATCTTCAAGAAACATGAAACAAAATTTCTAAGCTTAGAGAGTAGAGGATTACCTTTAATCTTTTTTTCCTTCCTTTTTTCTTTGATTTTCTTCTTTCTTTCACTGATTCATCAAACAAGCTTGAAACCCATTTCTTTTTGGTCTTTCGGCAATGGTAGTAGAGGAAGAAGAAAATAAAATTTTTTATTTTTAAAATGGTGAAACCGACTTTGTAGGGATATTTTTGTCAATTTGCAATTTAATCAATTAAATTAATATTAAGCTTTTATGTCCAATCAAATTGACACACATAGCTTAATAAATTCATGCAATATAAACAATAATAATTGGACAAATTTCATAACATTTATGGAAAAAGTTTATTAATTAATTATTCAAATATTTAACAATTAAATATCCAAATAATCAATTAATATAATTATTATTATATATGTATTTTTATTTACAATAAATAACAAATACATATATTTATGGCATGTGTCAAAATCTCATTTGACAAATAATTAATGTGTATCTAATCGTATTATGTATCAAATACAAATACACAATAATTACGATTGGCCAAAATCCCATAATGCATGTGTTTTCGTTTAACCGATTAAATGATTTGAATTAACTCATTTAATCCGATGAAGTATTATGAATAATATGTATTATTCATATCGCGTTGCCCAAGTGCTCAATGAGTAGACTCCATATTGTGGGACTCTCTAAGTTTAGGGTTATCCGTCACGAAATCCAATTTTGTGTCCATAATTCACTCACTCATAAATTATGACGACTATGGATAATCTCGCTAAACTATGCAAGTTGAGGTCATTGCATACGTATAATCTCTTCGTCACAGGCTATCCGTATTATACCTGGGATATATATGAAAACTTCAAATTCGTTCGGTATAATACATTCGATTTTCAATTTACAATCCCTAAATAACACTCGGAACAAGTTCCGAAGTTAGACCACAGGCATGGATTTACTAGATAGTAAACATGTGTGGATGCCTATGCCCTGTATACAGGACTGACGGATCTTATCTTGATACGCACTGGATATCATGAGCATCAATTCACACCCAACGAACAGGCGGAGGTCTGATCATGAATAGATCGGTGACGTGACTGCAATCAAAGTGTGTAGAATAACTCATATATCCACTGTGGTATCTCAAGTTGAAGGACCAATATGCTCGCTCAACTCGAGAAGATTCCCATTGACATTGGTGTACCATCTATTAGGAAATCTTCAGTGAGTCGTTCAGTGTTTATCAAATAAACACCTACATGTCTATACGAGTCTGCCGAGACTCATGGTTCATTGGGAAAAACCATCGGACCAAGTCACGATATACGACATGTACTGGTCTCAGTGGATTTTATTAACCGACCCATGTTAGTAATTCTTGACCAGAAATTTTATTTAAGGATATACATCTTATAGTGTGCTTCCCAATGTCAATTACAAACTACGTTGTAACTGCGCACTATATCGTAAATCCTATGATCTTTGTCTAATATACACGTATCACTAAACTAGATTTAGTTTCGATCTAATCATAATCAGATATCTAATCGTAATTAGATCGAATAAGTGTATAAAAGACAAGGGTGCTACCATTAAATTAGTAATATTATGGAAAATAGAATTGCTCGTATTTATGAATCGGACATAAATACGATCCGAATTGATACTCCAAGCACCAACCCTAACAATAATAACACCGCCTTTATGGCTGGTTTGACTTAATTGGATAACACTGACAATTTCTATATTATAATAAAGTGAGATTTCTACATTTGAAATATTAAAGGTGGATCCTCAAATCCCGGGATTTTATTTTTATTCTAGGGAAGTGATGAAACACAATATTCATGAGTTTAATAATTGATTTAATTATATAATGTTTAATATTTTGGTTTGTTTATTGAATCTTAAGCTTAATGCTTCTTGTTAACTGATCATTAATAAGATTGATGGGGTAAACTTAAAATGAACTTGACGAAGAGATTTTAGGTTTCAGCCTTAGATTCAATAGCTCACGGTCTCACCTCGAGGCAAATTACTCTTAGGTAAATTTCCTTACAAAATATGAATATACCTGTCGAACGGGGGTAGCCACAATTGAAACTTGAACTTAATGAATTCAGATAACTTGGTTAACATAGACATGTGATTAATTGGGTTATTTTGAGTGTTTGCATTTGATCATCGGAAGATGCTTTTGCATATCTTCGTGTTCCAGGTTAACAAACTGATTTATTACACATATATAAGAGAATCAATTTATCATTAGAATAATATTGTGTGGAATCACAACCCTAGATGTTGTCTTTAATATTAATTTCCTTTGTTTTATTTTGTATTTTTAATTATTTAGCAAATCCACATTCAACCAACCAATCGGCAATCATTCTATTCTCCCTTTAATTAGATACCTGTAAATAAATAGAATCAATAATTAATAACAACAGTATAAATTAAGTCCTCGTGGGATCAATATTTTTATACTACTTTAGCGATAAGTGCGCTTGCATTACGTGTGTGATTTCACCGATCAACTATTAGTCAGATGTCGAACCCATAAAGACTTAATATTTCTCTTATTAATATTAAAACTAACCTACTTAACTAGATTTAAACAATTGATGAGAGAATGATAGATTAATCTAAAATTAGCTGAAAGATTGAATAAAGTACAAGAAATAATTTGTAGATAAACTTTATGCGCGAGAAGAACCTAAGGTTGTAACTTCACCTAAGCATGCACACTTTGGGTTCAGATGTTTTTCATTCAATTGGGTTGTTACAAATTATTAACCTAAAATACTAATCTATTTGCCAGCCTCTTTCGATGATTAGGTACATATATTCAGATTAAACCAATTAACTATATGTTTATGTTAATTAATTTAAGCCAAATTCATTAAGATCAAGTTATAATATTGGCTACGCATGCCCTACAAGTATATTTCTATCTTGAATGGAAATATATTCAAAAGAATTATAAGCTATTATTCACACGGCTAACCCAAAATTCCTCTGTCGAGTCCTAAGGATTTATTAAGATTATTCTATTGTTGGCCAGGCAATAAAACAAACATCAAAGCACAGAGAATAATAAATAATAAATAAAAACCCAAAAGAATAAAAATATGTAATTAAATTAATTAAACATGCTTAAGATCCATTACAACCCTAAATTTAATGAATTAGCTACTCATGATAATCAATAAAAACATGTTAATCATTATTACAAATCAAGAGCACATAAAAGGTAAACTAGATAGTGAAAGGAAGAAAGATTGCACTTTTAATCTTCAAACTCTAACACCAGTTGATGCACTTGTTTTTGCCTTGCTCTAGGCGTTCTTCTATACTTTGTGACTCCAAAATCGAGTTATGAGACTTCATTTTAGGTTTTGGGACGAACTTATTCTTAAATATGAGGCTCTAAGGGTGTTTCCTACTGAAAAATCGAATTCTGAGAGAATTGTGGACGAATTTCATGTGTCGCGACGCGGAAAGACACTCAGTGGCCATCGTCGTGACGCGCAAAGACGCTCAATGGCCAGCGTCGCGATGCGCCCAATAATTGCAATTGTATGGTTTTTATTCTTTTGAGCGTCTCGACGCGCATTCAACGTTGGAACATGCGTTTTGACTCCAAATAAATCCTGATTTGCTCTCTATCTTGTCGTTTTTATCCATAATGAATTCCATTGAGTCGGGATATTATTTTGACCTACAAAACTCACTCAAAACAAATCAATTCATTCATAACGCTCAATATTACCCACAAAATATTAAGATAAATGGACGGAAAAATATGTATATTTTTACCACTCATCATATATCATTACTTAAATTTTTTGGATCATGCTAATAAGTGCCATAATGGCACTAATTAAAGATCCATTTTAAGAAAGTTTTCACATCATTTTTATGGGAAATGAAAAAATTATCAAAACATTAATTATTTTTTCATTTTTCTCATGATAATTTTCCTAAAAAGAATTCTTAATAAATGCCATAAGGAGACTCGTTAGCATTTCCCAAAATTTTTTTAATACAAATTTGTCAACAAATCACACATGTCTATACAAATTTATGAATAAATCACATTGGGCAAGTGACAATTATTCAAAAGTACCTTATTAATTTGTATAGAAATTTGTACATCAACAAGTTCCTATTATTGAAGAAACGTGTGGCGGCGCGGTCAAAAAGCGCCGTAGCTTTTGCTTTTCATAGAAAGAATCCAAACGTGAGTACGTCACGTAGTACGTAAGCTTGAAATGAACGCAAGGGGAAGAAAAACATTTTTTAAGATAACACGTGTCAATTGATGAGATTATGTAGCTTTATCGCCTCTCTCTTCCTTGAAATATACAACAAATACAGCCGTTGCAGTTAATTTTACAAGTTAGAGAGAAATGGCAAAAGCAATTCGATTCTTTGAGTTGAACACCGGAGCCAAAATCCCTTCGATCGGGCTGGGCACGTGGCAGTCTGCCCCAGGTGTCGTGGCCGCCGCCGTTACTACAGCCATTAAGGTCAAAATATATATTTTTTTTTTCCACAAAAAATTCGTAGCTCGAGCTAGCTAGGCTTAACGGATCTCTATGTTAATGCAGGTTGGATATCGGCACATTGATTGTGCTCAAGCCTACGACAATGAGAAGGAGGTAATGATGAACTTGTTGTCTACGACAATGAGAAGGAGGTAATTTATTCCAGATGGTGAAGCATACGCCCCAAATTATTAATCTAAAGTATTATTTTTGTTGTCTATGTAGATTGGTGATGCATTGAAGAAGCTGTTTGATGAAGGAGCAGTGAAGCGTGAGGACTTGTGGATCACCTCCAAGCTCTGGTTTGTGATAGATTTTTCATTTTATATATCCTTAATTTGGGATAGGCTGGTTAGTCTTCACTACTGATCATAATGATTGCCCTCTTTTCATCTTCAGGTGTAAGAATCATGATCCAGAAGATGTGCCCAAGGCATTGGATCAAACTTTACAGGACTTGCAACTTGACTATTTGGATCTATATCTTGTATGTATCCTAGAATATTGAAGCTTTGTCTTTGGACTTCATTAATTAATTATCTTCCAGAAATTGTTGTTTTTTATTTGTTGTTGGAATTATATCTAAATAATAACTTTTAATTGCGGATAAGCTTGGGGGTCATTTTAGCATTTCTCTTCTCTTAATGCTATTTTATTTAGCATTTATTTTATCTTTCTTACAAAAATTGATTGTAACTTCTTATGAAGATCCACTGGCCAGTTAGTATGAAGAAAGGTTCAGTTGGCTTTAAGCCTGAAAACCTTACCCAACCGAATATACCAAGTACATGGAAAGCAATGGAGGCATTGTATGATTCTGGCAAGGCTCGAGCTATTGGAGTGAGTAATTTCTCCACGAAGAAGCTTGGTGATCTGTTGGAAGTAGCTCGCCTGCCTCCTGCTGTTAATCAAGTGGAGTGCCACCCATCTTGGCAGCAGCAAAAGTTGCGTGCATTCTGTAAATCCAAAGGAGTTCTCCTAACTGTGAGTTTTCTATCCTATTGCAATTTATTGCTTGTTTGATAATTAACAAAGGTTTTTGAGAGGGATGAAGCCCCTTATTCATGCGTCAGTCATTATAAAATTGTATTTTTGTGATATCTCTTCACATTTATGTGTGGATTTGTAAACAGGAGTTCTGATAATTTGCCTTATTTCAGGGGTACTCACCACTCGGTTCCCCAGGCACAGGATCTAACAAAGGTAATGTTCTTAAGAATCAGATCTTACTCATGGTTTCAGAAAAACTAGGCAAGACTCCAGCACAAGTTGCCCTTCGTTGGGGACTACAAATGGGTCATAGCGTGATTCCTAAGAGCACGCAAGAGGCAAGGATCAGAGAAAATTTTGATGTTTTTAACTGGTCTATACCTGAAGACTTGTTTGTCAAGTTTTCTGAAATTGAGCAGGCAAGTCGAATTTTTCATTTCATGTTCATTATTAGCTTCTCCTCTCTATCACCTTGAGGTGCAATTGAATGCTAGTTTTCCCATGTGAGTGTGTTTAGCTAGGTTGCTTAGTATATAGTCAATGATATTTTTAATGTGAAGTTCATTCTGATAGCTTCCTTCTATTTGTCAGAATGCACTTTTGATTTTTCTTGTTATCTATGCAGTTTATTAAATAGTAATCATCCCTGGTTTTTCAAACTTGCAGGAGAGGCTAATTAAAGGTACTGGATTTGTGCACGAGACTTTGGGCACGTACAAGACCATTGAAGAACTGTGGGACGGCGAAATATGAGCGCTCAGGCACTGCCATACTGGGTATCTGAAATGTTCGAATTTTCATTTTTAGCTTTTTCAGCCAGCCACATCTATCTGACGAAGAGAGAGCAACTGGAGTTGTCTTGTAATGTTGCAAGGAGAGATCCTGGATTGTGTGTGGTTTCTATTTGTGGCATATTTTTCCCAGTGGGAGTTGAAAGCAATAAAAATTCATTGTCTTTGTGAAAGTATCTTGAATGAAATTATCTGTTTTCATCTGCATATATATGTTAATTTATTCAACAATGATAGAGTTACACCCATATCAAAAACGCCGTCGTATTCATAAAATATGATCTTTTATTTTTATATATAAAAAAACATCCGCTTTTTTTCCCCAAATCATACAATTGAAAGTTCAACTATTCAAACTGACAAGCTCAAAAAGTAGTTCTTTACTCTCAAGTATAAGAGTGTCGAAATAATAAAATAATTCTGTAAGTCCGGGATCGATCCACAGGGAATAGATTTAGTAATATAAAATAACAATTTGAGTAAAACTAAAAAAACTTGATTTGTTTGAAGTGAATGTAAAATTTTAAATTGGATTGTAACAATAAAATAAAATAATGAGGTTATGGGATCCACTTTTAGTATTTCAAATTTAGAAATCTCACTTTTTATAATATATAAAATGTCATTATTACCCAATTAATTTATTTCAGGAATTAATTATGTCAAAACATATAAAATCCGCCATAAAGGCGGTGATAACTTTTATCTATAACAAGTCCAGTTAGGTACTCAATTATGTCAAATAAATAAAACAAGTCATGTTGGCGGTAACAAAGTTTGTCAATAATTAATCCAAATTTAAATTAAGTATTAATCATTATATTATCATTTATATATTATAATATAAGAGAGATTAATGTATATTTTTATATTAAAAGCTCCACTCTTTACCCCAGCAAAAAGAAATTAACTACTCATAATTTAAATAAAAATACACATAATTTTATTACTGGAAGAAAAAGAAAAAACAAGAACACAAGAGCTGAAACTCCACAAATTTTCAAAGAGAATTGTGGAAATCAGACTGCCTAACTAAGAAGCTGAGCACATCTATTTATACAAGGCTTAACTGAAGGGGTAATATGGCGGAAATCCAGTAACGCAGTGGAACAGTGGAAAATCAAAGTTTTCCGATTTCAAAATTTTTTCTCGGATCAATTAAATAAACTTATTTATTTAATATTCAATTATCAAATTCTGAAAAATTATACAAGAAATCAAATTTCTTGGTAATTACCGAATTGCCCCAAAACTTTACATTTTGTTCATTTTAGTCCTAAACTGTTCAAAACAATTTTGGATGATTCTAAATCATTTCTAAGATGAATTTGACATGTCATACATATCGAATACAAATTGCAACATAAAATCCATAAATCTAGTGTCAAGGCCGAGAGCCTCAATAGTTGGGGAAATTGTGCATTTTGCACTTTATATGTTCAAAACACATTAAGATGAAATCCAATTAACCCAATATTTTATATGCATCATATACACATCGAAATACACAACATAAATGAAAAGCCCCAAATTTGAAAGTGGTCTTAAACCCTAATTTTTCAATTTCAACAAATTTGACAAATTAGACCAAATTGATTAAATCCAACACTTCAATCAAGTTTCTACAACACCAATCAAGCCTCACCACAATGAAATAATTATAGAACAATTCTAGGTCATTTAAGAGTGGGTCAATAACTCTAGAATAGCAACTAGTTTCTCAAACCATCAGAAGAATGCTAATTAACACCTTAGAAGCATTCTATGATATTTATACATGCATAACCCTATCAACAAACTTCCATCCTCCAAAAACACAAAGAATAAAGAATAGAAAAACATAAGAACATCACAAGATGAAGCCAATAACAAGGGGAACATTTTTCTCTCTAATGGCAAGTTGGAAATACTTACTAAAAACCAAGCTTTTCTTTGTTTTTCCTTTTCTTTCTATCAAGCTTCCTTGTCTTCTTTTAATGGAGTTTTTGGATGAGTGTTTTGACTTAATGAAACCCTAAAAATGAAACAAACAATTTATACCTCCAACTTATGCCTTGGCCAAAATTGTGGTAATAGAAAATATCATGATATTTTTTCAATTGTTTCATTAAAGCCTTTATCAACTTGTTAACTTTAATCATCAAACCATTTAATGAAAATTTTAAAGTCAACAAAGGCAACTAAGTAATTAAAATAAATATCATACCGTAGGATATTTATATTTTTAATTAATTTAATTATTTAACAATTAAATAATTATTTAAATACAAATATATTAATATATGTATTATATTTACATTAAATATCAAATACATATATATTTATGATATTAGTCAAATATCTCAATTTGACAATTAATTAATGTGTACTTGATAAAATCTAACATTAAATGCAAATACACAAAAATTACAAAATGACTATTGGGTCCCTACACATGTACTTTTGCGTTTAACCTTTAAACGACTTATAAATAATCATCATTATTTATAAATGTTGCTCTAGTGCTCTACGAGTATATTTCATTAGTGAGACTCTCTAGATTCAGACATATCTGTCACGAAATCTAATTTCGTGTCCATAATTTACTCACCCGTAAATTATGACGACCACAGATAATTTCGTTGAATCATACAAGTCGATGTCATGGCATATCGATAATTCCTCCGTCACAGGTATCCGGATATATCCCAGAGATATATATATTAACGTCTAATCTCTATATAGACTATCCCGTCGACGTCTCTATTAGCAATTTCAAAAAGAACATTTAGAACTGACTTCTAAAATGTACCACGGGCCCATGGTTTTTATCTGATTGCTAATCATATATGGACTACCTATGCTCTGTACACATAACTGACGGAACTTATCTCGACACACACAGGACACCCTGATGATCTATCTACACCCAACGAACAGACGGAGGTCTTATCTTAAAAGATCGGTGACGTGACTGCCATCTAAATATAGAAGATGTCTCATGTGCCCGCAGTGGTATCTCAAGTCTAAGAATCACAAATGCTACTCAACCCGATAAGATTCTTATTGACGTTGGTGTACCATTCATTAAGAATCTTTGGTGAGTCGTTAAGTGTTTATCCGCTATAAACACCCACACGTCTATACTAGTCTCCAAGACTCATGGTTCATTGAGAAACCGTTGGAATCATATATTCCATTATATGACATGTACCGGTCTCAACAGGTTTACTTTACTGACCAAGTAGTGTAAACCTTGACCAGGAACTGTCTAAGAATGACAACGTCATGATACTACTCAATGTCAGTTACGACGCTTTTGTAACAGTATCATGCCTAATCATCATAAGGTATATTACGTCTTTACCATATTAAAATATATATTATATTATAGAAGCTGCATATATTATTCATAATAAAACATTTTTACAGTAGTATTCATAAAGAAATACAACCGCGAATTGACGCTCTGAGCACCTACCCCAACAAAAACTCTCACTTGCTCTAGTACCAATAACGATTGTATCTAATACCCATCGACTCCATGTGTTTATCAAACAACTTCGGAGGTATGGCCTTCGTCAGCGGGTCTGCTACATTATCATCACTCAGTACCTTGCACACGACGATATCCCCTCGCGACACAATCTCTCGAATGATGTGGTATTTGTGTTCCATATGCTTGACTTCTGATGTACCATCGGTTCATTTGCTTGCGCAATGGCTCCAGTATTATCACAATATAACGGAATCACATTCTCAATACTTGGGACAACTCCCAATTCTGTGATAAAGTTCCTAATCCAAACAGCTTCCTTTGCAGCTTCAGAAGCTGCAATGTATTCCGCCTCAGTGGTGGAATCTGCTGTAGATCCATGTTTGGAACTCTTCTAGAAAACTGCACCTCTGTTAAGGGTAAAGATGAATCCAGATGTAGACTTTTTATCATTGGGATCCGACTGGAAGTCAAAATCCGTATACCCGTTAACTTGCAGTTCACTTCCTCAATAAATTATCAACTTATCCTTAGTACCTTTAAGATACTTAAGGATATGTTTAATGGACATCCAATGTTCATTTCCTGGATTGCACTGATATCGACTGGTTACGCTAACAGCGAAACTGATATCAGGCCTATTACATAACATGACATACATTATGCTACCCAAACAAGAAGCATAAGGTTGGTTAGACATTCTAACCTTCTCATCTTCCGTTTGTGGACTCGTTTTCTTCGAAAGATGAATCCCATGTCTGAACGGTATGTTTGCTGACTTACAGTTACCAAAATTATACCGTTCCAAGATCTTATCTATGTACTTTGATTGGGATAACCCAATCAGCTTCCTTTGTCTATCTATATAGAGTTTTATCCCTAAACATATGAAGCTTCTCCTAGGTCATTCATAGAGAAATTCTTACAGAGATATGGTTTGACGCTTTGTAACATTCATATATCATTCCAAATGTTTAGGATGTCATCAATATAGAGGACTAAAAATACGACCATGCTCCCACTGGCCTTTTGATACACACAAGATTTTTCCCAATTCTTGAGAAAACCAGACGATCTAATAATCTCGTCAAATCGAAGATTCCAACTTCGTGAAGCTTGTTTAAGTCCATAAATGGACTTCTTAAGCTTACATACCATACTCGAGTTTTCGCTGGATGCAAAACCTTCCGGCTGTTCCATATAGATTTCTTCATCAAGAAATCCATTTAGAAAAACTGTTTTGACATCCATTTGCCAAATCTTGTAGTCATGATACGCAACTATAGAAAACAAAATCCTAATAGACTTAAGCATTTCATTGTAGTCGACGCTAGGTCGCTGCGTGTAACCTTTTACTACCAGTCGGGCCTTGTAAGTTTCAACCTTACCGTCAGACCCTCGCTTCCTTTTATAAACTCATTTACAACCAATAGGAACAATTCCTTCAGGAAGCGGAACCAAGTCCCAAACTTGATTCTCATGCATTGAGTCTAACTCAGATTTCATGGCACTTTGCCATTTCACGGAGTTGATGTCCAACATCGATTCTCTATAGGTGAATGATCAGTCTTTTCAACTAAGAGAACATCTAGACTCTTTTCCTGTATCAAATACAAACGTTCAGGAGGTCTAGATACCCTTTGTGATCTACGAAGTGTGTGCGTTGAAGGTCATTCATCTTCTTGAACTTCGGGTTCCTCCGTTGGTTCGTTGTTTTTAGGTTGGACTTCATCATGTTCAACCTGTCTGTGATTACCACCTTCTGATAAAAATTCTACTTCTAGAAATCTTACGAAGCGAGCTACGAACACATTTCGATGCTCGATATCATAGAACAGATATCCCATCGTATTCGAAGGATATCCGACAAAGCTAAACTTTTTCCCTCGAGGTGAAAGCTTATCTTACTGAGTCACACTGACATAGGCAGGACACCTCAAATCTTAATGTAACTAAGATTTGGTCTCCTACCGAACCATATCTCATACGGAGTCGTAGGAACATCTTTTGAAGGAATTTTATTCAAAAGATGTGCAGCTGTTAAAAGATAGTAGCCCCATAAAAAATAGGGCAAATCTGTGAAACTCAACATTGATCGGATCATATCCAATAAAGTCTGATTTCTCCTTTTAGACACTCCATTGTGCTGTGGAGTCCCTGGAGAAGTATATTGAGCGAGAATCCAATTCTCCTTCATATAATCAATGAAATCACCAATCATATATTCTCCGCCTCGATCGGATCGAAGGCATTTAATATATTGACCAATTTATTTTTCTACTTCATTTCGGAGCTCTTTGAACTTTTCAAAGGTTTCTGATTTATGTCGCATCAAATAGACATAACCGTACCGTGACATATCATTGGTAAAGGTAACGAAGTATGAATAACCACTATGAGCAGTTTGACTTAGTGGACCACATATATCAGAATGTACAAGTTCCCAGTAAGTTAGTGGCGCGGTGTCCAACACCAGAAAATAGGGCTTTGGTCATCTTACCATGAATACACGATTCACAAGTTGGATAAGATTCAATGGTAAGATCTGGTATCAAACCATTCCTAACCAATTGGGTAAGGCTTAACGCCTATATGACCTAGCCGCATATGCCAAAGTTCAGTATTATTAACAACATGTACACTACGTTTATTAATTCCAGTATTCAAAATATCTTTTGAAGTTTTCAATGTATAATGACCATGTTTATTGGACAACAAAAGATCTGAATATTACGTTTATCATATAAATACAAAGAACGGTTCTTAATATTAATACGATAATCTTATGTATCCAATACAAAAAGAGATATAATATTAGCTACACATCCAGGTACAAAATAACAGTCATTTAACAAAAGTGTCCCTTTTGGCAAAGAGATCTCGCATACTCCCACTGCAACTACATCCAGTGAGTCTCCACTCCCGAATCACAACTGCATCTCTCCAGGCTTCAGTTTCCTACTTTCCTTCAGCACCTGCAACGAATTGCAAATGTGAATAGGACAAACATAATCTAAAATCCAGGTGGATGTAACGGCTTCACAAGCCAAAGATATATCAATAACTGGAAAAATAAATGTACCTGATGTAGATTCTCTCTCCTTCCTCAGCTGGGTAATGTAGTCAGGACAGTTCCTTTTCCAGTGCTTGACTTTACTGCAGTGGTGGCACTTGTCGTCAGAAGCCCTCTTGGGCTTAGCTATCTTTGCATGTGGTTGAGGACCGAAACCATTCTTCTTCTTTCCCTTTGACCAATTCTGGGAAGAAGCAGAAAGTGAAGTAGGTCTCAGAGAGCGAGTCGGTACTCCATTCTTGAGGTCCTCTTCCACCGTGAGCAACATCCTATGCAGCTCATGGTAGGTACAGATAATCTCATTCATGTTGAAGTATATCACGAACTGGCGATAAGAAGCTGGGAGTGAACCAAGAATGACACTCATACCGAGATCGTCATTCAGAATGAGATTATGTTACCTCAATTGATCGATCAAATCGATCACCTGAAGAACATGCGGGCTAACAGCTTGCCCCTCATCCAATCGCGCATGGAACAGTTCCATTGCGACCTTGTGAACAATAACTTGTTCTTGGTTCTCAAAGGATTGTCTTAATCGTGTCATCATACTATACGCATCTGACATGCCATAGTATTGTTTCTTGAGTCCCAGAGACAGTGAACTTAAGATATATGACTTAAATTTTAAGTCATCATCTTTCCAAGCTTGAAAAACTTGGTGTTCCTCCGGTGTTGCGTCCTCTGCCACAACAAGGGGCAACAGACCCTCAAGAACATATCTCAACTTCTCAGAATCGAGGACAATCCTCAAATCCAAGTCCCAATCAGCGAAGTTCTTTGCGCCTTTAAGTTTGTTCGCATCAAGCATACGCACAAACTGATTAGTAGATGGTGCTGCCATCGCAAATCTATCATATAGATCACGAAAAACGGTTAGCAGAAAATAAAGTAGTTTCATATAATATCATAAAAACATTAACTAGATCATGGATTTTTTTAATCTAAAAATCCCCTCCCACTAAATCTTGCAATACTGTAATCCCCAAACAGAATACAAAGATTTAATAATTAAATTAAATACAAATAGTGAAAGGTGGATCCCATGAATATATTTCAGCTCACAGAAGAGGCACGGTCACACCTACGTATATTCATCAAGTAGACAACTCATTTGTCAATCACTCACTAGTGACTCCTGGGTTTCCGGTCCTGGTCGTTTCTCGTTGTGACTGCTAAGGCAGACCCACAAGGAGACGTACCAAGGTTAAACTAGTCAATGATAAACTCAAGCTACTTGCGTAACCCTGACAGCTAGGGCACGTTCAGGATTGCGCTTTCGCTTGAATTTATCTAGTATCTGACATACATCCGGTATAAATAAATCTCTATCGACTACACCCTCACAGCGGAGGCACGGTCTCGGATGTAGTCATGGAGAAATATTCATAAACCGTATTGACAAGACGGACCATATGACATGCATCAAATACATAATTACATTTAAATCTTATTAATTAGGGATTTTCCGCAAAGTGTCATACACCCTAAATCTAATCAAAATAGATTAAAACGAGCATGTATAAACTAAGACAACAAGATTAAACATTGAATTTAATGTGCTAATCATATTAGGGGGCCTAGAATCAGACTCGCTCTGATACCATTTTGAAAGGGTAATATGGCGGAAATCCGGTAACGCATCGGAACAGCGGAAAATCAAAATTTTTCGATTTCAAAATTTTTTCTCGGATCAATTAAATAAACTTATTTATTTAATTATTAAATTATCAAATTCTGAAAAATTACACAAGAAATCAAATTTCTTGGAAATTACCGAATTATCCCAAAACTTTACATTTTGTTCATTTTAGTCCTAAACTGTTCAAAACAATTTTGGATGATTCTAAATTATTTCTAATATGAATTTGACATGTCATACATATCAAATACAAATTGCAACATAAAATCCCTAAATCTAGTGCCAAGGCCGAGAGCCTCAATAGGTGGGGAAATTGTACATTTTCACTTTATATGTTCAAAACACATTAAGATGAAATCTAATTAACCCAATATTTTATATGAATCATATACACATCCAAATACACAACAAAAATAAAATCCCCAAATTTGGAAGTGGTCTTAAACCCTAGTTTTTCAATTTCAACAAATTGGACAAATTAGACCAAATTGATTAAATCCAACACTTCAATCAAGTTTCTACACAACACCAATCAAGCCTCACAACAATTAAAATAACTATAGAACAATTCTAGGTCATTTAAGAGTGAGTCAATAACTCTAGAATGGCAACTAGTTTCTCAAACCATCAAAAGAATGCTAATTGACACCTTAGAAGCATTCTATGATCTTTATACATGCATAACTCTATCATCAAACTTCCATCCTCCAAAAACACAAAGAATAAAGAATATAAAAACATAAGAACTTCACAAGATGAAGCCAATAACAAGAGGAGCATTTTTCTCTCTAATGGTAAGTTGGAAATACTTACTAAAAACCAAGTTTTTCTTGTTTTCCTTTTCTTTCTCTCAAGCTTCCTTGTCTTCTTTTAATGGAGTTTTGGATGAGTGTTTTGACTTAATGAAACCCTAAAATGAAACAAACAATTTATACCTCCAACGTATGCTTGGCCGAAATTGTGGTAATAGAAAATATCATGATATTTTTTTTCAATTGTTCCATTAAAGCCTTATCAACTGTTAACTTTAATCATCAAACCATTTAATGAAAAGTTTAAAGTCAACAAGGCAACTAAGTCATTAAAATAAATATCATAACTTAGGATATTTATATTTTTAATTAATTTAATTATTTAACAATTAAATAATTAAATAATTATTTAAATACAAATATATTAAATATATGTATTATATTTACATTAAATATCAAATACATATATATTTATGATATTAGTCAAATATCTCAATTTGACAATTAATTAATGTGTATTTGATAAAATCTAACATTAAATGCAAATACACAAAAATTATGAAATGACTATTGGGTCCCTACACATGTACTTTTGCGTTTAACCTTTGAACGACTTATAAATAATCAGCATTATTTATAAATGTTGCCCTAGTGCTCTACGAGTATATTTCATTAGTGAGACTCTCTAGATTCAGGCATATCCGTCACGAAATCCAATTTCGTGTCCATAATTTACCCTCCCGTAAATTATGACGACCACAGATAATCTCACTGAATCATATAGATCGAGGTCATGACATATGTATAATTCCTTCGTCACAGGTATCCGGATATATCCCAGAGATATAGAGACTATCCCGTCGACGTCTCTATTATAAATTTCAAAAAGAACATTTAGAACTTACTTCTAAAATGTACCACGGCCCATGGTTCTTATCTGATTGCTAATCATGTATGAACTACCTATGCTCTGTACACAGAACTGACGGATCTTATCTCGAAACACACAGGACACCTTGAGGATCTATCTACACCCAACGAACAGGCGGAGGTCTGATCTTAATAGATCGGTGACGTGACTGTCATATAAGTGTAGAAGATGTCTCATGTACCCACAGTGGTATCTCAAGTCTAAGAATCACAAATGCTACTCAACCTAAGAAGATTCTTATTGACGTTGGTGTACCACCCATTAAGAATCTTCGGTGAGTCGATCAGTGTTTATCCGCTATAAACACCTACACGTCTATATTAGTCTCCAAGACTCATGGTTCTTGAGAAACCATTGGAATCATATATTCCAGTATATGACATGTACCGGTCTCAACAAGTTTACTTTACTGACCAAGTAGTGTAAACCTTGACCAGGAACTATCTAAGAATGACAACGTCATGATACTACTCAATGTCAGTTACGACGCTTTTATAACAGTATCATGACTAATCATCCTAAGGTCTATTACGTCTTTACCATATTAAGATATATTTTATATTATAGAAACTGCATATATTATTCATAATAAAACGTTTTTACAGTAGAATTCATTCTTCTTCTTCTTCTTCTTTTATGAATTTCAGCCTTAGAAACATCCAAATTAGAAAATCTTGTCAACAATAAAGTTTTAGATCTTTGAGTCTTCTTTCATCTGGAATTGGAATCACCGAAATCTGATTCGGAGTAAAATTTATTGCCAACATACGTAAATTACGCATGGTTGAAATTTCTAAATTTGTATAATGTTAGAACGCCCTTTCAAGTTCTTGGTCTCCAAAATCCAAATATCATGTCCATTTTTCTAGTTATGCATCCAAAGTATTATTTCACCTACATAAGAAATAAAAATCACAATAAAAATATATAAAATATAAATTTAATTATTCTTTTACAAATATGTTAAATTAAGGGGATTAATGAAACTACAAGTGTGAAATAATTCATTTTTCTTTTAATAAATGTGCATTTTTTAGTGTTCATCACACTCCCCAACCAGCTTATTACTATTCCCTAGTAATTTAAGCGAAAAAAAATTAAAAAGATAATTTCTTATCCAAATTAATTATTATTTTATTTTTATCCAAATGATCAAATAAGTAAATTCTCTTGTAATTTTTACCCTTCTTCCATACACACATAAACAAGGTATTAATCAATTTATTTTGCCCACAATATTCACAGGTCTTGTTGAAAAAAGTGTAATATTTTTGTCCTAAAATTGTATTAGAGTTCACATCTTTTGGCAATGAAAGTTTATTTATAAATATAATTTTTTTTAATAATACATCTTCAATCCTTGCATCAAGATTTGGGCCAGTGTCGCCCAAACCAGTTGGCTTTAGGGCACTGAGTGTTAAGAAACCCCTACGAACTTAATTGCTCGGATTTCAGATGTTAAAAAGAAGAAGTTTCTGATTTCCTTAAGCTTTCTCTTTAACCCCATGTAACGAGCTTTGAGCTAGTGACTCCCAGACCAGTTGGCTTTAGGGCACTAAGTGTTAAAACACTCATACAGACTTAATGCTCGAGTTAGAGAGGCTACGAAAGCAAAATTATTCATACATTTTTTTTATGAACTAACTCAAACTCTACCGTTTTACGCGAACAATCACTGCTTGCTGAAGTAAGATGTCCGGTTACTCAGTAAAAGAATTGTTATTTTTTTATTTTTTGAATAAAAATACAAATTTCACTGCCTTTAGGTGCTACCTCCAACAAACTAGAGAACTGAATATTACAAAATTTTCACTTACAAACCATGATCATATGTTACCATCTTTGTTGATAATACTTGTCAAATGAGCATATGAAGATCAAATTTAATCAATATTATAAAGAATTCACAAATTTAAATGATTCAAAAAGAAAGTAACAAAAAAAACTTGTTACGAATTATTTTGAGATACATCTCAGGAGCGAAAACTCCTTACACTGCCATCTCCGAATAATAATTCCACTTGATTAGTCAAAAATTTATTTTTAGTTTGTGTGTATTTTTATTTTGAAAAACACAAAAGAAAATCAACACAAAATATTTTTTTTACATATAAAATGAAAACAAAGTAAAACAACATAATTTTTTTGAACGAAAAACACAACAATAAAACATAAAAATGAAAATTATCTAGTCAATTATCCCATCCCCCAACCAATTTTAGACATTGTCCCCAATGTCTGAAAAAGAATAAGTAGAGTTTATAAGACATCACCTAGTTAGTGTGGAATTGACAATTGAATCTACGACTATTTAAAAGAAAAATTACATATTAAGATCAAAATCCACTCTACACTTCTTGGCATGATCATTATCAAACCAGTTTAACTTGGAAAGAATGTGGTTGATTTTTGGTTCATAAACTAAGAGTTGATCAATTAATTCATCTGCTTTTCTTACAGTTAGGACGATATCTTTTACCAATTTCGAAATAAACCCAAGTCTTTTGGCATCCGCAAAAAATACCAAAAGAAAATCGAAAAAATTGTCAACATTAAGTAGTCCAAAGGGTTTTTGGTGAATGTTCAAGTTCGCTGACCGGTGCAAACACACGCGTATAACGCAAGCGCACGTATCGTTCAAGTAGTATAAAAATATCGATCCCACGAGGACTTAATTCCTACTGTTGTTATTAATTATTGAATCTATTTATTTACAAATATCTAATTAAAGGGAGAATGGAATTGATTGCTTGATTGATTTGGTTGATTGTAGATTTGCTAAATAAATAAATAAAAGGACAAAAGAAAACACTAAGGAAAATAAAAGATACAAAGATCTAGGGTTGTGAATCATTCTAATATCATTTAAAAGATGAAGTGATTATTTTATGTTTGTGTAATAAATCGGTTTACTAACCTGGAACACTAAATTATGTGTAAGCCTCTGTCGATGGTCAGACACAAATACCCAGTTTAACCCAATTGAACCATATGTCTATGTCAACCAATTACCTGGATTCATAAAGATTAAGTTCCAATTATGGCTACCCCCGCCCGACAGGTATATTCCTATCCTGTAAGGAAATATATTAAAGGGTTATCTATCCTCAAGGAAGATCGTGGGCTATTAAGTCTAAGGCTGAAACCTAAAATCCCTATGTCTAGTTCATTTTAGATTTACCTCATCAATCTTATTGGTGATCAGACAACAAGAAGCATTAAGCTTAAGACTTAATAAGTAAACTTTTAAATTACCCAAACTATAAAATAATCCATTATAAACCGGTGATATTAAAATTCATCACAATTCCAGTTAACTAACACATAACTATGGCTAGTAAAAAGATAAAAGTAAAAGACATAAAGTAAAAGCTGAAAAGTAAATTACAATAAAATGCGAAGGTAAAAGGAATTACTTTCACTACTACTAATTTAAATATCTCCCATAAATTAATATATAAACTTGTGATTCTTTCTCCAACCAGCCATATAGGCGGTAACTTGATTAAGTCAAATTAAGTCCAACCAGCCATAAAGGCGGAATCAAAATTAAATTACCAACCGACCAATCTGGCGGTATCCTTTTTAAGTCAATATTTTAAATAATGAATATATTATTTTTAAGGGAGATTAATCTAAATAGTAATAGTAAAAGAATTACCTTTCACCCTAGCTGGAGAAGTTACCTCCTCATGGTAAATAGTAAAAACTGTAAAAAGTAAAAAGTAAAAATTAAATTACTATTATCACAAAACGTAATTAAAATTATTTACAAAACTAAAAATTAAAAAACTAAAAAAACTAAAAAAAAAACTAAAAACTAAAGAATCTAGAGAGAGAAACTCTCTCTTTAGAAAGAATTTAAGAGAGAGGAATGTGCATTCAATTCTGAAATCTCGAGCTCAATTTATAGGCCTCGGTGGGCTTCCAGCGTCGCGACGCCAGAGCCCTCAGCGTCACTACGCCAGATTTTGTCGACGTGGCACGCTCTGGTTCGTCTGTTTGAAGATTATGGATAAGATGATAAGGTGACACGTGGCGCGGTGGTTGGTCTTCAATTATTGTGACACATGGCGGCTTCTGATTGGTCACTGAGATTCTTATCCGCCACGTGTCAGATAAGGATAGGATATCCAATAATTGATGCTGACGTGGTGATGACGTGGCGGTGGCGTGGCGACATGTGGAAAGAGACTGTCGGCACCGTAGAATTGCGACACGTGTCACTTCCTGATTGGCTGATGATGATATGGCACGACACGTGGCAATTTTGACTTGTTGACTTGCTGACGTGGCTGATGACATGGAGACACGTAGGATGACACGTGGCACAAGTGGCGATGATGACTGTCGGCACCGTAGGATGCTGACACGTGGCATGACGCATGTTAGCAGATCGGATGTGATGGTGACACGTGGCACGGCGCATTTTAGCAAAGTCAAACTTTTCTCAGATTCTGATTTGTGGACCTGGCGCACGTTAGCACTAAAGACCAAAATATCCCTGTTGACGCATTTTTGTCCGTTTTTGCCCCAAATTACCTCCAATGCTTTCCAAACTTTATTTATCTGTAAAATAACACAAAATACATCAAAACGTTCACAAAACTCGAGAAACTATAAGAAATATTAGGTTAAATGAGTGGGAAATAGTGATAGATTTATCACTCATCATTCGCCTATGATGCTACTGTGAATATTTCTTCCAGTGTGCCTAACCCACCTGGTAAAGCAATAAAAACATCATCATGATTAATCATTTCAGTAAGTCTTTCAGACATACCTGAGACAATGTATTTTTCTCCGTTTGATTTTTCGATGAAGTTTCTGTCTGCCAAAGGTTTTGGACTGATCCCCAAACTTGATTGTCACTTTCTTATATAGCATTTGAAACACATCCCATCAATCTGAGATTGCCATCGCCATATAGTAAGTGCATGTTTCTTTCCATCGTAAATCTGCCCAATTCTTTTGCAGCTTCAATAAATTCTGGTTTAGTTCCAGAGCTAGTTCCACAAAACACACAGATATTAATTACTAGTCTTCTTGAAATTATTTTCATTTTTTTTTCTCTCTTATATTGATGTGTTGAAGAAAGAAATGACGAACTATAGTTATGGATCCTGAAAAATGGTGAGTAATAAAAGCACTAGTACCTGCAAAATGATAATTTTCAGATGAATAAAAAATTAGATCATGAAAGTCAAAAAGTTTAGATACTATCGGCAAAAATTAAAGTAAAGAAAATCAAAACAGTAAATTAAAGTAAATCAAAACAGTAATTTAAAGGAAAGGAAATAAAAGCAATAAATTGAAATAATATGTACTGGTAGTTGTGATTGTGGCTTACATCTTCCTCTGGTTGTACGTCTAGTAACAGCTTGAACGCTCTCTATAGGTCGGGGATATGTTTCCCATCTAATTTTCTTATAAATTGGAAAACAGGGTCTTTTAAAGTCAGATCCCCGAGATTGTATTGTTGTCTTTCTTTTTTAAATTGTTTGCAAATTACTCGATGAACATGTCCATTAGGATATGTCTCAAGAGTCCGTGATATATCATCTAAAGACTCCTTACTCAAGCCATCTCTAATGAATTGAATTTTATCTTCACGATTGTCAGACACCATTCATAAAGAACAACAACGAGTGTTTCACGTCTAGCGTGCACATTTATAACAAACACCTAATTGTTTAGCTCTTCATTTCTTAGCATATGTGCTTTTTCCTAAACTAGACAAGTAAGAAATGAAGGAGTCAGATGACTCACCTGCCAAGCGAACTCTTACTTCAATTACCCAACGAATATCACTAGGAATACTATGGATCATAAGAAGCCTCATTCTTTTGATGCGTGCTTTGTAAATTTTCATTAGAGCATTTTGGGGGAGAGAAGGAAAATATTTGTGGAGTTTTGTGAGAGTTTCTTACATGCCTTGATTGTAGGTATCAATAATTTTAGGAAACTGAAAGCACCGACTTAGAGTCACGGAGTACTGTTATTCGCTGTTTAACCGATGTGCAAGATTCTGATAAAAGTGAAAAGAAACAAAAAATGTTATAAAACTCAAGAAAAAAATAGAAATTAGACAAATAAAAAAGAAAAGAAAAGAAAATACATCATTCATAGTACATTGGGTTTGAAAGGAAAATAGATTCTTGAAAATTTGAACATTTCAAAAATGGTTTCAGACATTGTCCATTCACTTTAAATACATCATCGTCCCTAGGATTCTCAATTCAATGGCTCCATATTGGTAAACGTGTTTCACAATAAATTGGTGGATTTTAATTTTCCAGGAAATAAATGAAGACAAGAATTATAAAGCAAAACTTTTGGACCAATTTCAAATGTTTTTTTTATGAAATTCGATTGTCATGAAAGGCCTTAGTTTTAGCTTTAATAATTTTCGCATTCTCATATGAATCATTCACTAACTCTTCAAGTTCATTTAATTGCAGTTTACGTTCATAACTAACATTTTCAAGGTTTGAATTGAAAGCTTTAATAGCCCAATATACCTTATGTTCAAGTTCTACAGGCAAATAACAAGGTTTTCCATAAACTAGACGATATGGAGACATTCCCAAAGATGTTTTGAAAGTTGTTTGGTATGCCCAAAGTGCATCAGTTAGTCGAAGAGATCAATCTTTGCGATTTTGGTTGACCATTTTTTCAAAATTTATTTGATTTCCCTATTTGCTAGTTCAACTTGACAATTTCTATGAGGGTGATAGGAGGTGGAAACTTTATGTGTAACTCCATATTTTTCATTAAGAACTCAAAAGGCATGTTACAAAAGTGTTTACCTACATCACTTATAATGGCCCGAGGGATTCCAAATAGACTTAAAAAATTTTCTTTTAAAAAATTAATCACAGTTTTATGATCATTATTTCGACACCTCAACCCATTTTGAGACATAATCGACTGCAACTAAAATATATAAAAATACAAATGACGGTGGAAATGGACTAATGAAATCTATTCCCAAACAATCAAAAATTTCGATGACAATGATGGGATTTAAAGGCATCATGTTTCTTTTTGAAATGGATCCTAAATTTTGACAATTTTCACAAGTTTTGCAAAAAGCATATTATCTTTAAAAATGGCGGGCCAATAAAATCCACACTGTAAGATTTTTTACAGCGGTTTTCTTAGATGAAAAGTGACATTCACATGCCTCTGAATGACAAAACTGAATAACACCACTTATCTCATAGTCTGATATGCATCGTCGGAAAATTTGATCAGGGCAATACTTGAACAGATATGGATCGTCCCGATAGAATCTTTTAACTTTGGTCAAAAATTTCTTCTTGTCTTGATGGCTCAAATCTGGAGGTTTTTTTCATGTTGTAAGAAAATTGACAATATTAGCATATTATGGCATTATATTTACAGAAAATAAAAATTCATCAGGAAAATAGTCATTGATAAGAGTTGTGTCAATTGATGACTCATTTGTGAGTCTCAATAAATGATCTGCAACTACATTTTCTGCTCGTTTCTTGTCATTGATTGTGAGATTGAATTCTTGAAGCAAAAAAATCCACCGTAGTAATATTGACTTTGCATCATGTTTAGACATCAAATATCTAACCGCATTATGGTTAGAATAAACAATGGTTGAGGAACCAATTAAACATGATTGAAATTTATCCAATGTAAATATTATAGCAAATACTTTTTTTCCATGGTAGTGTAATTCATTTGTGCACTGTTTAAAGTTCTACTTGCATAATATATTATATAAGGCTTACCTTCCTTTCTATGTCCTAACATTATGCCAACTATATAATCACTGCATCACACATTAGCTCAAATGGCAAAGACCAATCAGATGATTGCATGATAGGAGTATAAGTCAAAAGACTGATAATCTTTTCAAATGATTTTTGACATTTTTCTGTCCATTCAAATGCTGCATCTTTTAATATGAGGTTATATAGTGGTCTGGATATGGTACTAAAGTTTTTAATAAACCTTGTATAAAATCATGGATGTCCTAAGAAAGAACATGAGGGTTTTGATGACTATTGGGGTTTTCATGTGGTTGTGCATGAAACTTTTCTTTCTCATTAATGGTCAAAGCAGATGTGATTTTGGAGAAAATATCTTTCAGATCAATCAATGTTTTCACATTTTGGTTTTTGATGGCTTCATATTTCTCAATGAATTCATGCAAGGTATCCTCAAGGGTTTTCCTAGGCGGTGGGACATATGGTGTATAATTCTAGGAGTTTTGGAAATTCTAGTGTACCTGGGGATGTTGTTGCGATGGTTGTGTTTGGTTATCATTCCTCCAATTGAAGTTCGGATGGTTTCTCCAACCAGAATTATAGGTTTGGGAGTATGGGTTTGGATTTGGTCTCTTGAAAGTTTTTATGGAACCGACTTGGTCATGGAGACATTCTTCAAGGCCGGCAAGGTTGGGCAAACTTGTATGACATGTTCATTTGAATTACAGATATGACACGTGACTTCTTGAACTGACTTGAACTGATCACTCTTCCTCATTTTTAATGCCTCAATTTTTTTAGCTAGAGATGCATACTTAGCAGAAAGTTCATGGTCTTCCCTAAGGTTAAATATACATCTACCAGATGGCTGTGGTTTTATAAATGACTCATAAGTGCCAATTGTGTCTCATTGTTGTGCATTCGCTGCTATGTGTTCTAGGTAATCTAGTGTATCTTCGGGATTTTTATCCCTAAACTCATTACACATAATTTCCACTACTTGTCTACCTTAAGGTGTTAAACCCTCGTAGAAGTAAGCAACCAGCCTCCATGTTTCAGACCCATGATATGGACAAACATTCAACATCTCTTTAAACCTCTCCCAACATTTTTAAAGTGTTTCCCCCGACTCTTGTGTGAAAGTTGTGATTATCCTCATAAAGGAGTTTTTCATGTGAGGGGAAATTGTTTTTCAGAAATTGTTCTTGAAAATCATCCTATGTTTTGATGGATCATGACCTAAGGTTTTGCAGCCAAATTTTAGCTTTATCCTTTAAAAAAAAAACTTGAGTCGAATTATATTCATGCTGCAACTTTGGTTTGTGCAAGTGTTACATACCTTTTCAAAATCCATTAAGTACTGATAAGGATTTTCTGATTCTAGACTGTGGAATGTGGGTAGAAGGTAGATGACAACTGGCTTAAAATTGAAACATGATGCATCTGGAGGAAAAATAATGCAAGATGATGATCATGTCCTAGCGAGATTCATGAATTGTCTGAGTGTTTTAGGATGATTAAGTTCGCCAAGCTGAGACTCGTTTTCTTCCTGATCAACTGGATTTTCATTTCGGGCATGTGAATTTTCTTTTTGGTTCTCGGTCATTTTGACTGACGATGAAGGTGATGGGGACTCTTTATTTAATCTACCACTAGATGATCAAGACCAGTGTTTCATGCAACCTAAATGCAGACTATATGCTAAAATTTAAGAATGCAAATGCAATACTTACAAAAAGAAAATAATAAACAAGTGGAAAAAAAAATAAAAATAAAATTGACAAAAAGAGAAAAGAAAACCAAATAAAGAAAACAAAAATGTAGTGATTTAGATCTAAAAACATCCTCTGATTCTTGTCAATTTAGATCTCAATTGAATTTCTCATTCAACTATCTCAATTTCTCGAATCATGTTCTCAAAAAAAAATTATGGAAGAATCTCTATATGGGGATGGTTCAAGAAATTCTTTGGCAAAATGCAAGCTCCATTTTAATTGATTTTTTGTCTCTTGTAACCTTGAAGAATTAAATACAGGATTTGTCTATATGTGGGATGTATGGGTTCAAGATTAATTTAGGATCAATAAGGACATCTTGGATCTACACAAATGCAATAAAAAAAGCAATAATAATAAGAAATACAAAAATAAAAAATAAAAAGAAAAAAATATATAAATATACAAGGATTATTCTATCTACTAAATTTATTCCCCGGCAACAGCGCCAAAAATTTGACACGCTCAAAAAGTGATTCTTTACTCCCAAGTATGAGAGTGTCGAAATAATAAAATAACCCGGTAAGTTTGGGGTCGCTCCACAGGGAATATATTTAGTAACATAAAATAAAAATTTGAGTAAAACTAAAAAGGCTTGATTTGTTTGAAGTGATTGGAAAATTTTAAATTGGATTGCAATAATAAAATAAAATACTTGGATCTGGGGATCCACTTTTAATATTTCAAATTTAGAAATCTCACTTTTTATAATTATAAATTGTCATTATTACCCAATTAATTTATTTTATGAATTAATTATGCCAAAAAATATAAAACTAGCCATAAAGGCGGTGAGAACTTTTGTATATAACAAGTCCAGTTAGATACTCAATTATATTAAATAAATAAAACCAGCCATGTAGGCGGTAACAAAGTTTGTCAATAATTAATCCAGATTTAAATTAAGTATTAACCATTAGATTATAATTTATATATTATAATATAAGTGAGATTAATCTACATTTTTATATTAAAAGTTTCACCCTTTACCCAAGCAAAAAGAAATTAGCTACTCATAATTTGAATAAAAACACACATAATTTTATTATTGAAAGAAAAAAATACAAGAAACACAAAAGAGCTTAAACTTCATAAATTTTCAGAGAGAATTGAGGAAATCAGACTGCCTAACTGAGAAGCTGAACATCTCTATTTATAGATGGCTCAATACCCTTCCACAATTTGCATTACATAATCTACACACACACACACACACACACACACACACACACACACACACACACACACACACACACACACAACACACACCACACACACACACACACACACACACACACACACACACACACACACACACACACACACACACACACACACACACACACACACACACACACAGCTTCTTGTTTTATTTGCTTTAATAATTATATATAATACACTTTGGTTTTTTTTTTTATCAATTTTGGCCTTGAAATCCTTCGAATTAGAAAATCTTGACAACAACAAAATTCTAGATCTTTGAATCATCTTTCATCTCGAATTAGAATCACCTCAATCCGATATCAGAGTAAAACATTATGGCCAAAATATGAAAATTGCGCATGGTTGGAATTTTTGAATTTGTATATTGTTAGAATGCCTTTCAAGTTTTTAGTCTCCAAAATCCAAATGTCACATCCATTTTTCTAGTTATGCATCCAAAGTATTATTTCACTTACATAAGAAATAAAAATAACAATAAAAATATATATAACACAAATTTAATTATTATTTTACAAATATGCTAAATTAAGGGGATTAATGAAACTACAAATGTAAAATGATTAATTTTTCTTTTAATAAATGTGTAATTTTTAGTGTTCTTCATAAACATTATTCTTCATCTTGTAATGAACCACACAACACATAATGTAAAGCTCTGATTCATTGTTTGATCAAATGGCGGCAGTGAGACTCATCAACTTTGACCAAAAAAGAATCATAAGTCGATAAATGGAGCACTTGGGTTTATTCCAACAAAGAATTGGTTGATAATTGTTTATGCAAGAAATTTCACAAACAATAAAATCAAGTAAGTGACAAATAGAAATAGTTTTTAATATCTCTCAAACACTCAAGTATCGATTCTCTTTTTGAAGAGATCACATATTATTTATAACTCTCATTATAAGGAAATCAAGATTGATAACGTTCACATTCCTAATTAATCAGTCCAATAATCTCTCTACTTTGGACGGTTAACCAGTTACAAGAAATATAAAGTAATTTATTTGGTTATCCCATTCCTTATATATGTGATTCCCATAATGAATGAGTTGATATTCGGGATAATCTTATTTTGATCCTCATCTGACTTCTCTGGGAATGGGCCTGAGGCGAAGGTCTTGGCGGCGAGTCTTGAAAGCATGACCCTGACTACAGAGTCCAAAGGTAGACATTGAGTTCCGAGTCTGAAATCAGTCTTTCATGTGGGACTCTGAAATCAAATACAGGACTCTTAAGTAAGTCCCTGATGGAAGACTCTGCGATCAGCTTCTGATGTTCATGATCTATCGGTAGATACCGAGTTCAGAGTCTGAAGATAGTTGTTCACAGTAAATTCTAAAACCAATCAATGTGTCATATTTCTATTAGTCATTCTGCATATGCTTAAATTTTCCTTAAACATCCATTTATTTTATTTGCAATATTTTTTTTAGAGAAAATGACGGAAATAAACTATTTTTACGAATTTAATATATTGACTTGATTGGGGTGGTCGCGCCAAAGAGCTTGGAAATAGATCCTGCCAAAATGATCCGGATGATCTTGACCCGGCTTTGCTTTCGGGTGTTGTAGAATCTCCAGGTGTTGCCAGACATCCCCAGGATGGCGTGAGTCTCATATTTTCCTTTCTATGAGTGACAGTTCCTTCTGAGGCTACAATGTTGGCTTCTTCTTCAAAGGCAGCTAGTCAGAAGGTTGCTCTTAGGTAGATATGCACATAGTTTGGTTACGGTTCAAAACCGTAATCGAACAGTGTGATTGGCGATTAAGCATTGGCCGAACCACAACCGAAACGTAGACCAACTGTTCGTTTTATGGTTCAATTATGGTTGTGGCTTAGGATGAACCGCAACCGATTCTTAAACCAGTCGAATAGTATAGTTCGGTTCAGTTTAAGTTTTGATCGGTTGCGTCTTTGGCCAAAGCTGAACCGCAACCGAACCTTAAATCGGCCGTATCATACGGTTCAGTTCGGTTTAAAAGGTTTGAAATTATTTTTTTAATAAATTAAATATTTATAAAATAATAAAAAATTAAATATTTACTAAATAGTAAATAAATTAATTTAAATTGTTATAAAAAGTAATAGAAAATTAAAGATTTACTAAAGAGTAACATTAAAAGTAGACATTGATAATTTATTTATTGTTTTGAAAAAAATTTGTACTTACATAAGCTGTCTACGTATCCTCTTGGGGCGTAGATGAATCAAAGCTCACGTACTTTTGTTACATTTTATTTTTAATAATTTACCCAATTAATATTTTATTCATCGTCATCCGGGGAAGGAGGTCCGACTCTTGAGCCTTTGGTCCAGTTGTATCCATGTTATCACACAAATCTTCAAAAGTTTCCGGCTAATTTTATTGTTCATGACGTCCTGCCCTACACCAATCGTTAAGACATTTTTGAGTTTCTAACGTCTCCGATTTCAACCTTGATCTTCTGTCATCAAGAATATAGTCGCCCATACTAAATGTTTGCTCTACAGATACAGTTGAGACTGGTGTCGCTAATACCTTTATTGCAATCACGACCAGGACTAGAAACAATCTTTGATGTTTTTGTCCCCAATTAAGGATAAGAAATTACTCACCTACAAAGAACTTTAGGGAAACTTGAAATTTATCGTTAGTTATGAATTAATTTTTGACTTAATAGTGGTAGTATTAGTGGACTTTGATTTGTTTTTTTTTTACTTTAATGCATTAACCAACTTTTACCAGCATGAAGCTTAAATTGTTCAGTTTGTGCATTCATGGAGTATCAACTATTTGAATATTATGTCTACTAACATAATCATTTTATAAATCAAGTAATGTTCCTATAACATTATCAATAATTGAATAAACAATCACAGTTCTTTCACCTAATAAAGCTTAATAATTTTGTAAAATATTTTCCAAATCTTCAATTTTAAACTTTAGATCCAAAACAAAAGTAACAAGATAAATTAATGTATGTCTCTATAATAATTAAATCATTTTACCCTCATTGATGCAACATATTTTTTAATTGTATTTGAAGAATCGTCAAAAATATTATTAGGATCATCAAATTCGTTGTTAAAATCATTAAAAATATTGTTAGGATCATAAAAAACAACATCAAATTCATTGCTATTAATATTAGGTTCGGTTAATAACTCAACAATATCAAGACTTGTAAGGAGAAAAATATTTGAAGTTGGATAATAAACACCACTTAAAATATTCATAATATCTTTAAAAACTTTTAAAATCTCTAAAAAAATTTAACAAATATCCCATCTAGATGGTTAATGTTATCGTGTGTTTGCCTCGTTAAAAACCTTGCTAGTGAAACCCAATCGGGACAAAACCTGAACCAAGGGAAAATAGTACAGCTCACAATGACCAAGATAATAGATGTCTCATCTTGGTCCGATAGCACCTCCACATATATTAGACTTATAGGATTTCCACACATGTTTGGATCACCATCCTTTCAAGGAGATCTGGTTACCTCTGAGACACCTCCTCTCAAAAGTTGTTAACGAAGACGAGCTTCCTTTGTTAAGATACTGTTGAAGTCAACATGAAACTCAATAACAATATTCCTTGGAATTCTTCATTAGACCCTGCAGTCTCGGTTTCTGTGGCTTCTCTGCTACTCAAGTTATCTTGGTTTTCTAACAACACTCCGTTTGAGTATTGGGTCTCCGTGCCTCATGATGATGTGAGCTCCTGGAGTGGAAGCATCTCCCGATGCTCTCATGATGGTTTATTCTTCTAGGGCAGTCAGTCATGAGGTTGCTCCAAGAAGTTCTGTGTTGCCTCCTTCTGAGATGGAGTTTTTTAGCTCTGGACTTATCCTGCTCCTCTAGTACTGTCTACTTGTGTTATATAACCTCTTCTTGTTCCCTTGTGTAACATCCCCAATCCGGAAGATGCTACCGACAGGGAATAGGTAGTACAAATTCCTTGAGCCTCTGACGTTCTAACTACGAAAAACTCTGATACTCCTTCCTTAAACATAATTTTATACATAAGACTATTGCCCAGATCCATAACATAGAATGTAAAATAGTACACAGATATCTTTTCACCCAATATCAATTATCTTAACAACTCTACACATGAACACCCATATACAAGTTTTTTATACAAATTTTTAAAACTGGACTTTACTTGACTTTACTTAACTGAACTCTATTTCTGAATTGAACTGGTGGACCGAACACCCTAGTGACTGCCATCAGTATCTATCCTTCTGAGCTCGTCCTCCGGGTAATCATGCAAAACAAAGAAACTGGGATGGAGGGTTAGATCTTTTGAATGATCTAATTGAGTGGACGACTAAATCTGAAATTGAAACACTTGATTGAAATCTTATAGTTCTAAAGTCAAAAATCTCTTAAATGAATCTGATTCTTCTTAAAACTCTTTTCAGTTTGGAAAAGAAAACTCTGAATCTTTTCTATAAAACTGAGCTTTCTTGAAAATTCTTTCATCACTCTAGTCCGTTTTGAAAATCATGTCTCTAGGAAACTTATCTCCTGAAAATTCATTTCTGAAAAATCTATTTTTTGAATTTTTTTTCTACAAATCTGTCTCTGAAAACTATCACTAAAAATCTGTCTATGAAAAACCTGACGCATGGGGGCGTTATATATCGTTATCCCCCATATGCCTAACTAGAGCCAGAAGTGCAAATCCATGACATTGGGGTGTTACATATCACCGTCCCCCTAGCCCTGAAATCTGGTAGTCTTGGGGCATTACGTATCGCCGTCCCCCAAGCCATAATCTAGAGCCATGGGTGAGGATCTATGCTACCCGCCAGACTCTGAATCTATGATCTAAGGGCATCTATCATCCCTAGTCCTGAACTGTGTGTGCACACGATATCTGAATCCATCAATTCCATATCTGAGTCAAGTTACATACTGGATTTATCCTCATGCCCCGAAATCACTGAAATCATACTTTTGAAATCATCTCTTTTCTAAATCATTTCTCATAGCATTCTTCATCAAAATAAGTTGAAAGTAAATTTGGCTAACGCCTTAAATAACAACATAATGTAAAAATATCGGCTTAGGGAAATAGTGTACACTCACAGATTTGGAGTCCCGCTAATGTTACTTTTCTTCGCCGAAGGAGTTTGTGGTTCCTACGATGACCTTTTAATTGTAACTTAATTAGAATACGATTCGTGGAATATATTTCGAAACTATCATCGCTATATGTTATTCTAGGTTTGTGATATGATAAATTATGTGTATATGAGATGATACGAAATCTTTCCGGTGGTTTCTAAGATCTCGAGTTGAAACTGAATTATGATTAAACTCTTCATGTATCACATAACAATGCTGGGTCTGGCGCGTCACGACGCTCACTTGATCAGACATGAGCCAGAGCCTCTGCTTGATGCACCTCACGACGCTGCGCGTTCTGCATCGCGACGCCCACACATAATGAAAAACTAGTAAGCATCCACTATTTTCGTGTCGTGACGCTCACAATTCCATAAACGAATTTGTGAAAATTTTCCAGTACGTGTTACGATGCAAGGGTTGCGTGTCGCGATGCCGGCCTATTTTTCAGGATTCTACACTTTTCTTCTCAATTTCTATTTTACCCAAAAGTATTACCAACACTTCTATACTAAAACCATTACACAATCCATCCCATTAAACTTCAACTCCACATATTCTATACCAATAAAATCATCAAACAACTCTTTAATCTCATCATTTTTGTTTTAGCTCAACACTTCAAATTTCCAAAATTTAGGCACTTAATCCTACAATCAATTTCTTTATTTATCAATCACTAAGATGCATCCCCTAGCATACCAATAGCTCTGTCCTATCATCATACTTTTAGAATCTTACAATTTAAATTTTGGGTCAAGTTTTCCTTACCTCATTTCACTTGATTTTCTTCACTCTCCAAGCTCTCAATGGTTTCCAATCCTCTTCTTAGCTTGTGGGGATTTGGTATTTGTCTCCTCCTCTTTCCTTCTTCTTTCTTCTTCTCTCATTCTTCTTCTTTCTCTCTTCTTCTTCTTCTTCTCACACGTTTTCTTCTTTCTCTTTCCATTTTGGGGATGTTGAAATAGTATCCCACTTTCATACTAGGGGCTATTTGAAATTTGGTAAAGTTGGAGAAGAATTTAGAAATTTAGAGAAGCTTTGAGAATTTACTAGAATGGTCATTGGGTACCATTCATCATAATTTTTGAGTTTTATTTTCTATTTTCTTCAGTTTTTAGGAAAATATTCAACATGAAAGTTGTAGGTCTCGATCTTAGCTTTCTGACGATATAAAATTTAGAAAAATTAGAGTTTTTGTGTGAAAGTTATGGTCCAAATACCATGGGCTGTCCGGAGTGGAATATCGTATGGTTTCGTATCGGGATTTCGAGGAATTTACCGATTGTCCCCAAAGTCACTTCATGAGTGTACATATACTCAAAAATAATTTATATCATGTAACACTCGTCCCATAATGTAACATTAGTCGAGATTATCGGTCGTTATAAATTCTTCCCCCCCTTAAATATGATTCGTCCTCGAATCTCTTCTAAGGTTGAACTGTTTAGGCTCAACTCAGTTTGAAGGTGTCTGGTCTCTGCTACTCTCATCTCCATTTACTTGCTTTCTACTATTTTTCTCAAGAACTTGATACTATGACTTCTGGGAATCCTTTTACCTCGATATATTCCATTTGATTCTTGTAGATGAATGCTCAAACTTAGGAGTTTGTGCCATATCTTTAGACTTCTCACGGATGTGTCATTTTTAATTAAAGGTATCCTTCATAAAATTCTATATATCTTTTGTTTCATACTATATAATCTCTTGCATGGTGTATTAGAAATACTCAATTCCTAATGATCTAGGCTTAGGTTTCCTTCGAACTAGTATATGTACTTAACTTGTAAAGTACTACCTGGATTTAATGTGTTTATGCTAATATGGACATATCCACGACCGTTCCAACTGAATCATTTCTTCTTAGCCTTTATATTATTTGCTATGATAACACTAATTCTTAAATATCACTTAAGGCTCATGTTACTCCTCCTTCTTAATGTATCACTACTGTACTTGGTACTTCAACCGATAATTTTACTTCTTCTGACTTCAAGTATAGCTTGAATTCTTCTCTCTCTTTCTTCTATCCCTTATTATCTAGTGCATACTCACTATTAACGGTGATTATGTTTCCTATCGGTAAGTTTCGTCACGTTCTACCATAGCTCTGGAATAAGGACAATCTTTGTTCCTAGTAAAATTAATCATACTTTATACATCCCAGTTTCATTTACTCAACCTGGACTTGGCATTCATCCTCTTAACTTAACTGCTTAACTATCTTATTTCCTTTCTGCTAGCTTTCAACCACTAATGGGCTTCGTCATCTACGTCATTTTTATCTCTACAAATCAGTGTGACTTAGTACTTATACTCAAGCTCTCTACATACTCTAATTTTTCGATATTCTAACTTTCAAGATATCACTTCTTTACTGCTAACGTCAACCCTAACTGCTTGGTTCTAGTCATTACTCATATAATTTTTGTTTCATCTACTTGTCTTTTATCTTCTTTCCTGCTTTATTCTATACCTGGGACTTATGTGGTCTATGTATCTGTTTCCTTATCCAAAGGGTATCATCTTTTACCTATCTCTAGCCGTGTCTAGCACTGCTTCATTGAAAATTCTGTTATTACTTGACTAATACTTTTCTCTTAACTGTCTCGTATAAACTATATTTCTTTGAAATCTTTTACTTAGCACCTTTTTCTCCTTTTTACTCCGTTCTTGTACTATATCTGAAGATTTTATGTTTCGGTCCTACTTTTACTGCGTATCCATTTGTTTATGGGAATATCTTTGAGGTAAATAGTGAGGTCCATCTTTTCAAGTGTTGTCTATCGAGGGGTTGGGAGAGTGGAACTTGGTCCCTAAAACTTTCCAATTTTACTGACCTCACTAGTTACGCGTGCCGTATTTGCACGTCATATTTTTCTATAAATCTGAGATGCTCGTGTTTACTAGTGTCGGCTTCACACACTAAGATACTTCTACTAGGTACTATCTGAGTTGTCTCATGTTTCGACTTCACCATTGGTTCGCTTCCCGACCATCGATATCATGAACCTTCTCTCGAGTCGTGCTCTCTAAATACTTCATCATGTTTCCTCTATACTCATTCCTACTAGTTCTTATTGCTTAACCATCTTAAGTCGTCATTCTTTCTCATAGTCTTAATATAATCCATTTTTTATTCCTCCTTATGAAGCTTACTCCGCTACATAGATTTCCTTCTCATCTCAGTCCCTTGAACTTTTTACATCTTTATTCCCCTGGAAAACTTCATCAACTTCGATTGATTATGACACCTCTACTAAATCCTTTGGTTCAAGTGCTATTATGCATCTAGTTTCTCCCTCTCAATACAATGAGATTCTTTATGAGTTATATATTTTATTATCGAGAGTCGTTCTTTCTGGTCCATTTTCACTTTTGAGTCTTTACTCCTTAAGGGTTTCCACTTTATCGATGGCTTCTAATTTTTGGTTCGACTCGCAGTGACTTCGAACTATTTTATTTTATGCTTTTATCTACGTTCCGTTGGACTTATTTATTTGGTTATCTAGCCATCTCGCGATTCATCTATTTAGTCAAATACTAATCTTTATTGGTTTTCCTCCTTACTGAGCTCTATGTGAAGGGGTGTGTATATATATTTCATAGAGATCCGTGAATACACATTTATGTTATTTATTATTCATTCCATTGGAAGCTACTTTGACTATTTTGTGTCTTAAATTCCCTTAATATTTATCAATCAACCCAAAGTCTTCATTTACTTACTGTCATCAAGTTATATTATCTATTATTACTATATACACTGAACTTCCTTATTGCTAATTGTATCATTTTTTTGTATTATTTCCATATCATATCTCTTAGCTCTAAGCCATGTTACTGAGGCTAGTGGTGGTCCGTTTTATGACCTACTCTCTGGATCTCTACTCTTGCTATAGATCACAACTATGAAACTCTACTCATACCATTCTCACTGGTATGTTTCGTTAAATCCTGAGTGTTTCCGATCTTCCAGGTTTGTCCTTTTAAACTCATACAGGTTTCTACTCACATTAGTCCGATTTATAGGTTCTTACTAGTATTGCAACTTGCCAATCTTGGTCTAAGCTGAATTCTCCCTTCTTTAGCCTTAGTGACCTTCTTGATCGTTTCCCGGATAATCTATTTTCTAATGTCTTCTATTTCTGTCTTAGGATAAACTCTTATTGGGCTTTCTTACGATTATCTTCGTCAATGCAGAGAATGACTGGAACTAGCATCTTACGTTTCGACAGACATTGATGTCCTCACTCTGGCATTATGTGTCCTGGTGGAGTCTATTACTCACATAGGATAGGTATGAAATAGACTACGTCAGAACAACTTCCTTAACTGGAATCACTAGGTGATGAAGACTTTGGTAGGTCAGGCTTTATCTGTATCAGTTCCTCCGGCTAAGGTAATTGATCATTTCTCTTTACGGCCTTCACTTTACTTGCTTACGAGTTTGGGTTTGGGTATCTAGAACTCTACATCTTTTATGGCATCTTATGTTTATTTTTACAATTAATCATGATTTCTTGTTTCTTTTATCTTTCTGTCTATTCTTCGTGATTCGGAGAAACTTGCTATCTCTATGAGGTATTCGAAGGCTACTGGATCCGTTTGGAAGAATTCTCTGAAGAGAAAGAAATTTTACGAAAAGGAAAGAAAACTTACTTAGGTTTACCAGAAATTTTACTCTTGCTCAGGCTTATCATATTCTATTTACTATTATTGGTTCTGATACCTCATTGTTTATCTAATTTCTATATCTTTACCTCTAATCGCTTCTAGTTGTTGTGGGTATCTGTACATCAAACCTTTCTTATATCCTTCTCTTCCCACACCTTTAGGTAAATATTTTTAGAACCTTACTATATATTCTTATAACTTGTCTCAAATTTTTGTTATTAAACGAAGATGGCCACAGAAAGATTCTTGGCTGGAATAATAGTCACGATCACTTTATTAGAAAGAAAATTCAGATAACTTCAAGAATGTTTACTAACCTTTCTATAGAAATTTGATGACGTACTCGAGGATCGGATACTGGAGAGGTAGTGCCTCACATACTATTACCTCGGGTATACTACATATACAAGACTCCAGCACTCTGCCCACTGCAATAACTGAATCCCTAGACCATGCTCTGATACCATCTTTATAACATCCTCAATCTAGGAGATGCTACCGGCAGGGAATAGGCCGTATTATTCCCCTGAGCCTATAACTTTATAACTACGAACAACTCTGATACTATTTCCTTAAACATAATTTCATACATGGGACCATTACCCAGATCCATAACATAGAATGTAAAACAGTACACAAATAGCTTATCACCCAACATCAATTATCTTAACAACTCTACACATGAACACTTATACACAAGTTTGTTATACAAATTTCTGAAACTGGACTTTACTTCACTTGATTGAACTCTATCTATGACTTGCCATGGTGGATCGAACACCCTAGTGACTTCCATCAATATCTATCCTCCCGAGCTCATCCACCAGATAATCCTGCAAAATACAAAAATGGGAGGGGGTTAGATCTTTTGAACGATCTAAGTGAGTGGACAGTTAAATCTGAAACTGAAATACTTTATTGAAATCTTATAGTTCTGAAGTCGAAAATCTCTTTAAGGAACCTGATTCTTCTGAAAACTCTTTTCAGTTTGGAAAAGAAAACTCTGAATCCTTTTTGTAAAACTGATCTATCTTGAAAATTCTTTCATTACTATAGTCTATTTCGAAAATCAAGTCTCTAGAAAACTTATCTCTGAAAATTCATTTCTGAAAAATCTGTTTTCTGAAAAAAATTTATGCAAATGTGTCTCTGAAAACTATCACTGAAAATCTATCTCTGAAAAACCAAACGCATGAGGGTGTTATGTATTGTCGTCCCCTCATATGCCTAACTAGAGCCATGAGTTCAAATTCATGACATTGGGGCGTTACGTATCGTCGTCCCACAAAACATGCCACTATATATACCTGAAACTAGGGTCTAGGGGCGTTACATATCGTCGTCCCCCTAGCCCTGAAATATGCTGGTCTTAGGGCGTTACGTATCGCCGTCCCCCAAGCCACAATCTAGAGTCGAGGTGCAGATCTATGCTACCCTATAGACTTTGAATCTAGGATCTAAGGTCATCTATCATCCCTAGTTTTGAACTGCGTGTGCACACGATATCTGAATCCGTCAATTCCATATTTGAGTCAAGTTACATACTGGGATGGGTTTTTGGCCCTTTGTCCCGAAATCATTGAAATCATAATTTTGAAATCATCTCTTTTCTAAATCATTTCTCATAGCATTCTTTATCAAAATAATTTTAAAGTAAATTTGGCTAATGCCTTAAATGCAGAAAAGTATATCTGATATTTAAAACAACATAATGTAAAAAGATCAAATTAGGGAAAGAGTGTCCACTCACAGATTTGGAGTCCGCTAACGTTGCTTCTCTTCGCCGAAGGAGTTTGTGGTTCCTGCGATGACATTTTAATTGTAACTTAATTAGAATACGATTCGTGGAATATATTTCGAAACTATTGTCACTATATGATATTCTAGGTTTGTGATATGATAAATTATGTGTATATAAGATGATACAAAATCTTTCGGGTCATTTCTAAGATCCTGAGTTGAAACTGAAATGTGATTAAACTCTTCATATATCGCGTCGCGGCGCCGGGTCTGGCGCGTCGCGATGCTCACTTGATCAGACATGAGGCAGAGCCTCTACACGTTGTGTGTCGTGACGCAGAACGCCCACACATGTTGATAAACCATTGAGCATCCCATGTCTTCGCGTCGCGATGGAAGGCCCTGGGCATCGTGGCGCTCACAATTCCATAAACGAATCTGTAAAAATTTTCCAGTACACGTCGCGATGCCAGCCTGTTTTTCAGGATTCCAACACTTTGCTTCCCAATATCTATTTTACCCGAAAGTATTACCAACGCTTCTATACTAAAACCATTGCACAATCCATCCCATTAAACTTCAACTTCACATATTCTATACCAATAACATCATCAAACAACTCTTTAATCTCATCATTTTTGTTTTAGCTCAACACTTAAAATTTCCAAAATTTGGGCACTTAATCCTATAATCAATTTCTTTATTTATCAATCACTAAGATGCATCCCCTAGCATACCAATAGCTTCATCCTATCATCATACTCTTAGAATCTTACAATCTAAATTTTGGGTCAAGTTTTCCATACCTCATTTCACTTGATTTCCTTCACTCTCCAGGCTCTCAATGGTTGCCAATCCTCTTCTTAGCTTGTGGGGATTTGGTATTTGTCTCTTCATCTTTCATTTTTCTTCCTTTTCTCTCATTCTTCTTTTTTATCTATTCTTCTTCTTCTCCCACATTTTCTTCTTTCTCTTTCTATTTTGGAGATGTTGGAATAGTATCCCTCTTTTATACTAGGAGCTATTTGAAATTTGGTGAGGTTGGAGAAGAATTTAGAAATTTAAAGTAGCTTTGAGAAGTTACTAGAATGGTCATCGAGTACTATTCATCTGAATTTTTTAGTTGTATTTTCTAATTTATTTGATTCGAATTTGGGAAAATATTCAACGCATAAATTGTAGATCTCGATCTTAAATTTCCGACGATATAAAATTCAAAAAAAGCAAAGTTCATATGAGAAAGTTATGGTCCAAATATCATGAGATATCTGTAGTGGAACATCGTTTGGTTTCATATCAAGATTTCGAAGAATTTACCGATTATCCCCAAAGTCACTTTATGAGTGTATATATATTCAAACATAATTTATATCATGTAACACTCGTCCCACAATGTAACAGTAGTCGAGATTATCGGTCGTTACACATTGCCAGTGGTATCGCCGCCTTCAGAAGGTCCTTCCACTTTTTCAATAGGTCTCGTTTCAGCAAGTCCTGCTCCTGGTATACAGGTTCTAATTTTGTCTTTACCAGCGTGGTCCTGACCTGACCTATGGGTTCTGACTCTATCTTTCTGCCGTGATCCTGACTTCATGTCAACTACTGACTTGACTGGGGTATTCACATTATGATATTCATGCCCTGACCTGATTGTGACATTCCGAATCTGACATTCACGCTTTGATGATGTGTGTCTAACCTCCTGAACTTATCTTTTTGTACCATTATATTATCTAACAACGCCTAGTCAGCTGCCACATAATTTATTTACCTTTTCTGACATTATGGGATAACTCCTCGTGTGACTTTTATTTGCCTTTCCAGAGGGTGAGTTTGAAGTGGACGTTCTGTCGGGAGGTCTTGGATTTAGAATCTAATGGGAGGCTCTGGAGTCAGGCTCTGATGTGAGGCTCTAGATTCAGACTCAGACTCTGACGAGAGAATCCCATGGTCATACTCTGATAAGGGGCTTTCGAAGTCAAGCCTTGGCAAGATTCTCTGAAGTTAGAGTTTGACGGGGGAGTTGAACCTCTTTTATTGTGCATGTATCTATTGATTGATTGTTTTTCCCAAATATTTCCCCATTTTGTTTGCGTCATTTTGAAAAAAAAATGACAAAAACAAATAGCTTATTGGGTATCCCAAAAGTCGAAGGTCTTTCTTACATATTCCAAAACTTGGCCAAACACCTCCGGGGGGTTATGCTCCATATTTTTCTAAAGCAGGGGTTCTTTTGCTCCAGACTCCTCATGCCTCTTTGGCTCTGTCGGCACCTGCTGTAGAGTCTTCCTTTGTTGTCTTGCCAATAACTGTGCCATCTTCAGAGGGTGCTGTCACTTCTTCAGCATGTCTTGATTTTGTTAGAGATTTCATAGATCAATCAATGTATTTAGCTATTCAGGCTCTCTCTTCTTCTTCTTCTTTTTAGAAACTTTATGTTATGTAACTTGTAAATCAGCCTGATCAGATTCGTTTGCAAGATCACGACCCTCATGTTCAGAAGTTCGTTCTTAATAGTAGGGTTCTGGATTATATGACTCGGGTGGGCCGCCAACCCTACGAGATTGGTGGATTGGGTCACCCCCTCATAGAAGGTATTGGTTGTCGTTGATGGGATAAATTTATGAGTGACCTTGTCTCATTTGTTCCGGAGCCAGCCTCTGATATCAACATCTTTTTGAATGCGAAGTTTTATCCCTCCAAACCTGCTGAGGGTACTTTATTCCGCTCGAACTGCTATGCATCTCTTGACATGATTTTACCCATACCACTTTGAAAATTATAATTAGTGTGATGAAATAATAAGAGTATGAAAACATTTAAATAAGTTGATCATATAATAAAAAGATATCACATTAAAACTTTATTATTCGCTCATTCTAACGCATGAAACATACCTTAGACCCTCCTATTGTATAGTTAGGTCCTGCTTCAGACCATTGTCCCTACTTCAGACCATTGTCCCTGCTTCAGGAATTGATGGTGCTGGTAGTTCACTTTCCAGGGCAGGGTCCCGGCTTTCGACTGGCTCTTCCTCTTCAAATATTCCAGAAGCTTGTCTTTCTTCATAATTGCCTTTATATGTTGGTACAAAATTTTTCCATGTGATATTCACAATACAACCCATTATCATGGAACTCTTCTATCACTTTTATTAAGTGCAGTTCTCTTAGTAGACCCTAACTCTTCACTTTGTGGAATAAATAGGATTATTTATATTTTATTACTAAATTTATTATCAAATAATAATTGAATATTATGAATTTTAAAATATATATTTTATTATTAAATTTATACCAAAATAAATTTTTATAACTAAATATATAAAAAAATAATATCTTTTCGTTAATTAACGTTAGTTGATTTATTTGAAATTTATATTGAAATGTAAATATTAATGAAGATTTTGACGTAAAAATTATAAAATATTATTTTATCATCCAATAATTATTTTTTCATAAATATTATAATAAAATATAAATAGTACTTCAAAAAATTTTGGGAAAAAAAAAAAAAAAAAGATGTCAAATTCTGCGCTACCTCAATCTCCGAGTATGAAAACAGTACACGCATGCAGGTACGTCACAGTACATCTCCATTTTAGACAGCAATCACTCGGTCAAAAAAATTCCTTTTTTTATAGTCAAAGATCACGAAAGATTTGTCCCAGCATCATCAAGTAAATACACGTGGCAATACGATATTGAAAGAAATCTACAGAATTTCGGATAGCGCAGAATTTGGCATCCAATTTCATAAATAAAATTTATGAAATTTATGAAATCTACAGAATTTTTAATAAATAAAATTTAAACAAATTTTGGATACAATTTCATGATTTTATGCCAAAATTATAAATTATGTCAGCAAAATACAGAGAAAGCTCTCTGTTTTTAGATATAATATATCAGTCAAACAGGTTTGACTGAGGTGTTAAACTTTGATAATTGATACCTAGATCAGCCATTTAACAATACTTTTGTATTGCTAATTATATGAAGACAATTCTTTGATGTATCAAATTTTTTGTACTCAGGTAAACATGTTTGTTTTCGACCAATGCAGGCTGGATACCGCCATATTAATTGTGCTCAGGTTTATGGCAATGAAAAGGAGGTAACCACAAAATATAATGCCAAGTTAATTCTGGAAAATTTGTTATTCTTATTATTACCGTTGATATTTTCATCATTTTCAGTGTTTATAAGTTTGAGAAATTCTATTAGCAGTCACAAGTGCAGAGGTGTCTAATTTGACTTGTCACACATGAGCTAGTATGCAAGCTCTTATTTTTATGTAGCATTCATTGAGCAGGGCTAGTGTGATAACCAGCTACCAGTTCAGCTCTAATGAGTTTTATGGTTTAGTTACGTTCATAATATGTTGTTTTCTGTCCAATCTATGTGGTTGTCAAAGGGTTTTCATCACCCTTTTTTCCTAAAATCTTTACAAGATATAACTATATCTAATCTCTCTTTTTCCCCCCCTTTTGGTACTCTTCTCAGCACCTATGTATCTCTATTTCTGTTGACTAACGTTAGTCGACTGTCCTTCCTTTTTTTTCCTCTCTTGATTATGATAATGAATTTTATGGTGATGTTGCCATTCTGTCTGAAAACCAGATAGTTGAGTTGTAAAATGAATATACATGGTATATCAAATTCACTAAAAGTACTTGAGATCAGTTCAGTGTTCTAAAACTAGGCGGCGCGTTTTCGCCTAGCCCCAAGCCGAAATGGACAGCTTTTTCTGCCCATTCCAGTGAAATTTCGTCGCCAATTTCCACCGTTGACCGTAGCGGTGGTCAACTGCTATTGTCTCCGATTTCAAAATTAACAGTAAATCAGCGCCGGTTTTGGGGTCTTCTTACCATTTCCATGCTTAATTTCTTCCTAATTATACAAATTTTCGAAAATCCCTAATTTTTCAAAAACTAATTTTAAAACCCTAGCTTCTTCAATTGTTCTTGTTTTTCATCAAATTGAATCTCTAGAAAGCTTACCAATCACTCGAATAATATTTTCCTAAGATGAATTTGTCCAAATTCCACTAAGTCTTAACCCTAAGTTCAGAAATCCCCAATTTCCGAGGAATTTCCTAGGCGTGGCACTAGGCGTCGGGCTGTTGCCCGACTAGCGCCTTGGATCAGTTTCTCCATCTTGTAGAAGAATCTGTTTTGACATGGCGCTTGCGTGCTTGCTTTCTTTCCCTTTTGGTCGTTTGAACAGGCAACATGTTCAAAGAACTGCCATATATTGTTGTTGCCTTTTTTTTTTTTGGGATGGTGAGACAAAAAAAACTTCCAACTGTTGCAAGCACTTCATTTAATCCTGATCTTAACATTTATTCTTTCTCATAGATTGGTTTGGTGCTAAAGAAGTGTTTTGAAGATGGTGTGGTCAAGCTTGAGGATTTGTGGATTACCTCTAAACTCTGGTTTGTTTTACTTTATTTTTAATATTGAGTAGGAGCATATAATTGAGAACTGTTGAATACATAGACTCTAAATGCTAATGATTTTGTGATTAATTTGCAGGAATTCTTATCATGAACCAGAAGATGTACCAGTGGCATTGGACAGAACTTTGCAGGACTTACAGATTGACTACCTTGATTTGTACCTTGTCACTACTCAATCCCTTCAGCCTAGTTACATAGTTTTAGTCTAACTTAGAGATTCATAGTAGAAATTGTGTAGTATATGGCTTGTGGATTTGACTGTACTAATACATTGTTTACTATTGGTGATGCGGTTCTAAACTTTACTGCCTGACTATTCAATTTTTGAAGATCCACTGGCCAGTTAAGATGAAGAAGGGGTCTGTTGGCTTCAAGCCGGAAAACCTTGATCAACCAGATATACCTAGTACATGGAAAGCCATGGAGGCACTATATGACTCTGGACAGGCTCGAGCTATTGGAGTGAGCAATTTCTCTACAAAGAAGCTTGCAGTTTTGTTTGAAGTAGCACGTGTGCCTCCTGCTGTTAACCAAGTGGAATGCCACCCTTCCTGGCAGCAGCAAAAGCTCCGTGAATTCTGTAAATCCAAGGGAGTTCATCAATCTGTGAGTAGACAAAACTTCTGTCAGCTTGTTCTTTAATTCCATATTTTTAATTCCATATTTCTTTACCTACTTGTGATAGCAAAGCTTTTGTTTTACTTTGATTTGTTAAAATTTGCTTCATTTTTATTTTATGTCAGGGGTATTCTCCATTGGGTTCTCCTGGCACGTGGATCAAGAGTGATGTCCTCAAGCATCCGGTTGTGAATATGGCTGCCGAAAAGTTAGGCAAAACTCCTGCACAAGTGTGTATCCGCTGGGGCCTGCAAATGGGTAACAGTGTCCTTCCCAAGAGTACTCATGAAGCGAGGATCAAGGAGAACTTTGATGTCATTGACTGGTCTATACCTGAGGACTTATTTGCCAAGTTTTCAGAAATTGAGCAGGCAAGAAGCTGCTGTGACGTAATTGTTATGATCCTTCATGTTACTAGTCTTAATTTGATCATAGAAATTTTCTATAACAGATCCATTTACAATAAGTGTTGGCAGAAAAACAGTTAACTATAGAACATTATAAATTACGTAAGCTTTAGATATCTGCAGCCTCATTGATCATGTGGTATTTGAGCTCTCCTAGTTATATAATGCTTTAACCATGTTTTAGTTAGGTGACTGAACTATACTATTGAGTGTAATAATTAATTTAAACTCTTAAGATTAAATGATGCTGATGCTGGGTATATTCAATTCTCGGAGACTTTTCCTAACAAGTTCTGTTCTTCCATTTTGCAGGCTAGACTATTAAGAGGGTCTTCATTTGTCCACGAAACCTATGGTGCATACAAGTCTCTTGAAGATTTATGGGATGGTGAGATTTGAGAAATTTGATAATTAGTCTCAAGGATAGTTGTGATGCATGTGAAATCTACATTGAACAATCAAGTTGTTTGTGTTTAATAATTTTAGACCTTTTACATTGAACTTCCAAGTTGTTTGTGCTTAATATTTTTATACCTTTTAGTGAACAATTTGTTGTCCTAAATCTATTTCTATTGAAGGCCGTGATAAGCATAGTAATTATTAATTTATGCTTTGTCTATGTTGTTTCTGTATCCAAAATAAAATGCTTTGCTTTGCCCCAATATTTTTGTGAACCAAATAATTGTTTAAAACCAACGGATGACAAAATTATTTTATTAGATAGCTATAAAGATGTTGATGTTGATTATTTCTCTCACTTTGGCTGGAAAACGGTGATACATGATCATGGTCACTCCACCTAAAAGACTTGTTTGGAGGTATCCTAGAAGGATGAGCTTTGGTGTAATGTTAAGGTCACTCCCTTATGAATTGAAGGTCACAGATTTGAGTCACGGAAACAGTCTCTTTGTAAAAAAGTAAGGGTAAGGCTGCATACGTATTGAATCCTCTCAAGAGTCTACAGTGTGAGAAGTCTCGTGTGTTGGGTCGTGTGTTGGAGATATCCTAGCCCCATCCACCAACAATGTTAATTATTTTATTAGATAGGTGCAACTATGTCGATGTTGATTATTTCTCTCACATTGGTTGGAAAACGGGTGATACATTGTCTTATATAGGATGGATCACTCTACCTAAAAGACTGGTATTTTGAATCATTGGAGGTAACCTAGCCGATCCCACTTGATGGGAAAAGTTCTTGTTTGGTTTGGTTTGGCTTGGTTGAAAAGGGATACATGGTGGATGGGTCAATCCACTTAAAAGACTAATATTTTGAGTCATTGGAGATATCCTATTCGATCCTACCTAATAGGAAAAGACTTTGTTTGGTTTGGCTTGACTTGGTAGGAAAACGGGTGAAACATGGTCTTATATAGGATGGGTCACTCCACCAAAAAGATAAGTATTTTGAGTCGTTAGAGATATTCTAGCCTCCTCCTCCCACAATGTTAATTATTTTATTAGATAGGTGCAAAGATATCAATGACAATTAATTCTGTCACATTGGCTAGAAAATAGGTGGTACATGATCTTATACAGGATCGGTCACTCAACTTAAAAACGAGTCGATTAGATACTTAGATATTATAAGCCCCTCCTCCCATATGTTGGATTAGAGATGGACCTTAACAGTTGAGAGGTGGTGGACTCGATGTCAGAATCGTTATAATTGAGTTGTCTCACATTAGCTAGAGAAATAATAGTAAGGGACTTATTATATAAGACTGAATGTATCGCTCCAAATTTAAGACTAGAATACCTTAGGCCTCACCCCTAACAAAAGGTGGACCTTCAAAGCTAATGTTTTTTGGTTGGATGTCTAGATATTCTAAGCCCTCGCATTAAAACTGAATTACCAAAAAATTCATATACGAGATTTATTCTTTTAGTACTACTATATAATATTTCATGGACAAAAGAATCCTTCTTTACACGTATGGATATCATCGAGTCGAGTCGAATAGTGACTGTTCGCACTCAACTTGATTAGTATTTATGCGAGCTCGAATTAGGCATGTGCTCGGATCAAGTTTTATATGTGTTGTTCGAGCTCAACTTATTAAAAAAATGAGATTGAACTTGACTCGAATTCGATTAGTAAATTAGTCGAGTTCGAACTCCGATCGAGCTCGAATTTAAAAATATCAATTCTTAGACTTTTTATTTAATTCTTCAATTTTATATAAATTTCCTACAAATTTAAATATTTGTGACCTATAAATAAATAAATATTTTATATAATATCGAGTCAAATCAAATCAAGATGTGTCTATTTGATCTAAGTCAAATATATTTTGAATAATGTTCACAAGTCAAAAACGAGCCGAATCGAGCTTTTGCGAGTGAGTCTCTTTTAATAATCAAGGTATTATTTTTGAGGTTGAGTATTTCATTTATTAAACAAATTAATCTCGAACCTAACCAAATTCTAATTGAGCTCGAGCTATTCATGATCTATTCGGTTTATTTACAGCCAGATCTACTTGTAATCCATCCACTCCAATTCCAAACCACCATGCATTTCTTGAAATGTTTGAGTGGAGTAATGTTTTGGTACCACAGTTGTATGAATGGCGTAATACTAAAGATCAATAAGTATATAATATATTGAGTTGTAATATAAATAATTGCCTTTTTATTTAATTATTTTATACTATTTTAACATACGTAGTATTTCTTCCAGTGTGTCCCGCCTACCAGGTAAAGTAATAAAAGCGTCAGCATGATTAATCATTTCAGTAAGTGTTTCAGACAAACTTAAGACAATACATTCTTCTCCATTTGATTTTCCCGATGAGGTTTTCGTCTGCCAAAGATTTTGGAATGATCCCCAAAACTTGACTGTCACCTTCTTGTACGGCTTTTGAAACACATCTCAGCAATCCAAGATTGACACCGTCATATACTAAGTGCTCTTTTCGCCATGACTCTCCCCAATTCTTTTGCAGACTCAACAAATTATGGTTTAGTTCCGGAGCTAGTTCCATAAAATACACAGATTTTAATGACTTTGTTGGACAATTATGACCCATAGCATCACTATTTGTACAGAACATGATGTTGTTGTACAAATTAACTTTGTGGCAAAGGAAATTGTTCTTTTATCATTTGTAATTAGATTACCGGGATATATAAATTATAAAATTCCATATGATTAGTTCCGGATTGATAAGATATGAGACAGTATCAATCCATGAAGTTTTAATCATTAAAACATCCCTAGTCGGAGTATTATCGAGATTGGACATCGATAATGCGGAATAGACTAGTATTGCACTTGTGCGCGTTGTTGGAGCATAACGGCATAGTTCTTATATATTTAAGTATTGGATACTTATGCAAGTGTAATAGGAGATTGTGTTTACCGATGGTACGGAAACAGCTTCGCTCTGGATAGACCCCTCGGAATTCCATTGGTAGTATGATTATGTGTCTATGGAAGTCCGAATCAGGGTAGGTGTATTTGGTCTTAACCTGAGACTTGCACCGCTAATACTTGCGACAATCAATATACTTTGGTTTTGGTCGTCCAGGGCTTTAACAGGTTATGTGTATGCCTCTTCTGGGTATATTGAGAATCGTAGTGTATTTGGTGTGATGTCAAGATGGAAGTATCACTTCAGTCATATGGAGATGATGATCACGCAGGATACGGAACTAGTACTCTTTAGTACTGCAGTCATCGGGATAATATGATTAGGTCATGATTATCCGATTAAAGAGACTAGTTACTAGAGATCCGATATGTGCTTCGTACGGGGCAGACAAAATTCCAGCCTCAGGCCTAGCACGTGACATCCGATATTGGATCGCAATACGCAATACTGTGTATACTACGCCTGATATAGATTACATATTCCTTTAAGAATATTTCTGGAGAATTGGGTAGGCACGGTGCTTTGCTAGAAGCCAACCATGTCTTGTAAATCTGGTAAAAACGTAGTACTAGGTACTTACGTGTTCGGATAGTCCGACGACCGGATTTACTGTCAACATATCTGGGAATCTCATGGGTCGCTTCCCGAAGATTCACCGATGACGTATGACTCAGATGTAATTAATCTAGGATTAATTATTAGAGAGAGAAAATTAATCTGGGATTAATTACGGAGATATTTTATCTGGGATAAAATATTAATTAAAGAGAGAGAACGATTAATTTGGAATTAATCGATAAAATAATATATTCGATATATTATACGAAATTGGATTTCGACGCGGAATTAAAATTAGATTTTAATTCGAGCTAACGAGTTAATTTAGAATTAATTCGCTAGCGACGTGAATAGTAATTATGCTATACATAATTATTTAATTAAATTTGATTTAATTACGTCGCAACGGAAAATTTGTTAATTCGAAATTAGCGAACCCGAGCCTGTGAGTGTTTGCGGGCCCACTCGCATTTTGAATCATGTGGGGCCCATAAGTCACATCACGCGTCACATCACCTGTCACTTTAATGATGGATGTCAAGTCACCTTTTGGTGATTGACAACCAGTCACTATTCATGATGGTGGTAGATGGAGGCATTTAATGTCATTTTTCCCTCCTTTTTACCTTTTGTTTTTTGGAAAAACAAATACCAAAATTGTGAAGGTTTTGTATTAGGTTTTAGAAACCAAAAACACAATTTTTTCTCTCCCTTTTCTCACATGCCCGAATGGCCTTCACCATTTTTCTCTCCCAAAACTGTGAGCCTAGGGTTCATTGTTCTTCATGATTTTGTTGCAAAATCTCAAGAGCTATCACTCAAAGGAGTCTTACAAAGGTGATGGGGAAACTCATCTATAAGAATGGAATTATTATCAAAGCTTCGAGCTTGAAGACAACTCAAGGAGCACACAAAGAGGGGTTGACCGAATCCATGGAGCTTGGCTGAGAGCTTCAAGAAAATTTTTGTTGTTCTTCGCATCGCAAAAGCCGATCAAAGTGAGTATTCCGTAACTTTACTTTGATGTATTCGCACTTTTTCATAGCTTAATTGATATTGGGATGACCTAGAAAACCCAACAGACTCATATTCTTAAAGTTGTCTCCATTTTTATTCTCTCTAATATATAGATGTGTTGAAGAGAGAAATGATGAGTTGTATTTAAGGATCCTGAAAAAAGATGAGTAATAAAAGCACTAGTACCTGCAAAATGACAATTTTCAGATAAACAGTAAAATAGATCGTGAAAGTCAAAATTTTTAGATACTGTTAGCAAAAGTAAAGGAAATCAAAACAGTAATTTAAAGTAAAGGAAATGAAATCAATAAATTAAAAAATATGTATTGGTAGTTGTTATTGTGGCTCACGTCTTCCTCTGATTTTACGTCTAGTAACGGCTTGAACGCCCTCTATGGGTCGATGATAGGCTTCTCATCCAATTTTCTTATAAATTGGCAAACATGGTCTTTTAAAATCAGATTCTCGAGACTGTATTGTTGTCTTTCTTTTTTAAATTGTGTCTGCAAATTGTGATTATTCAATGAACATGCCACTATGACGCATCTCAAGATTCAGTGATATATCATCTAAAGACTTCTTACTCAAGCCATCTATAATGAATTGAATTTTATCTTCGCGATCATCATACACCATTCCTAAAGAATGACAACGAGTGTTGTACGTCCAGCATGCACATTTATAACAAACACCTAATTGTTTAGCCATTCGTTTCTTAGCATAAGTGTTTTTCCCTAAACCAGACATGTAAGAAATGAAAGAGTCAGATGACTCACCTCCCAAGCGAACTCGTGCTTCAATTACCCAACGGATATCACTAGGAATACCATGGATCATTAGAAGACTCATTCTTTCGATGCGTGCTTTTTAAATTTTCATCATAGCATTTTGGGGGAGAGAAGGAAAATGATTGTGGAGTTTTGCAAGAGTTTCTTCCATGCCTTGATTGTAGGATATCGATAATTTTAGGAAACTGAAAGAACCGACTTAGAGTCATGGAATACCGTTATCCTCTGTTTAACTAGGGTGCAAGATTCTGACAAAAAAAGAGGGAAAAAATGTTGCAAAACTCAAGAAAAATAGAAATTAGACAAATACAGAAGAAAAGAAAAAAAAAATACTTCAATCATGGTACATTGGGTTCGAAAGGAAAAGAGATTCTTGAAAATTTGAACACTCCAAAAATGGATTCAGACGTTGTCCATTCACTTTAAATACATCACCATCCCTATGATTCCCAATGTCAAAAGCCTCATATAGGTAAACGTGTTTCACGATAAATGAGCCTCTACATTTGGATTTCAATTTTCCAGGAAATAAATGAAGACGATAATTATAAAGCAAACTATATGTGTAACTCCATACTTTCTCATTAAGGTCTCAAAAGGCCTGTTATAAAAGTGTTTACCTCCATCACTTATAATGGCCAGAGGAATTCCAAATCGACTTAAAATATTTTCTTCTAAAATTTTAATCACAGTTTTGTGATCATTGTTTCGAAAAGGAATCATCTCAACCCATTTTGAGACATAATCGACTACAACTAAAATATATAAAAATCCAAATGACGGTGGAAATTGACCCATGAAATCTATTCCCCAACAATCAAAGATTTCGATAACAATGATGGGATTTAAAGGCATCATGTTTCTTTTTGAAATGGATCCAAACTTTTGACAATTTTCACAAGTTTTGAATAAAGCATGTGTATCTTTAAAAATTATGGGCCAATAAAATCAACACTATAAGATTTTTACAGCAGTTTTCTTAGATGAGAATTGACCTCCACATGCTTCTGAATGACAAAACTGAATAACACCACTTATCTTATTGTTTGGTATGCATTGTCGAAAAATCTGATCTGGACAATACTTGAACAAATATGGATGGTCCTAGTAGAATCTTTTGACTTCGGTCAAAAATTTCTTCGTGTCTTGATGGCTCCAATCTGGAGGTATTTTCATGTTGCAAGAAAATTGACAATATTAGCATACCAAGGCATTGTATTTACATAAAATAAAAATTCACCAGGAAAAGAGTCATTGATAGGAGTTGTATCAATTGATAACTCATTTGAGAGTCTCGATAAATGATCTACAACTACATTCCATGCTCATTTCTTGTCCTTGATTGTGAGATTGAATTCTTGAAGTAATAAAATCCAATGTAGTAATATTGGTTTTGCATCATGTTTAAACATCAAATATCTAACAGCGGCATGGTCAGAATAAACAACGGTTGAGGAACCAATTAAATATGATCAAAATTTATCCAATGTAAATATTACATCAAATAATTCTTTTTCTGTGGTAGTGTAATTCATTTGTGCACTGTTTAAAGTTCTACTTATGTAATAAATTACATACGGCTTACCTTCTTTTCTCTGTCCTAATACTGCGCCAACTGCATAATCATTGGCATCACACATTAGTTCAAAAAGCAAAGACCAATTAGGGAATTGCATGATAAGAGCAGAAATTAAGAGACTGATAATCTTTTCAAATGATTTTTGACATTCTTCTGTCCATTCAAATGTTGCATCTTTTAATATGAGGTTACACAAAGGTCTGATATGGTACTAAAGTTTTTAATGAACATCTTATAAAATATTGCATGTCCTAAGAAAGAACGTATTTCCCTGACTTTTTTTTGTGGTGGCAGTTTAGATATTACTTTTATTTTTACCTTGTCAACCTCAATACCTTTAGATGACATAACGTGACCCAAAATAATTCTTGAATTAGTCATGAAATGACATTTTTTTCCAATTTAACAAAAGTCATTTTTCTTCACATCTTTTCAACACATTTTCCAAATTATTCAAGTAATTATCAAATGAGTTCCCAAAAACAGTTATATCATCCATAAAGACCTCTAAAAAGTGTTCAACCATGTCACTAAATATTCTTAACGTGCATCGTTAGAATGTTGCTGGTGCATTACAAAGTCCAAAATGTATTTTCCTAAATGCAAATGTTCCAAAAGGACATGTGAATGTGGTCTTTTCCTGATCTTCTAAAGCAATGGGAATTTGATAATAACCTGAGTAAACAATCAAGAAATCAATAATATGGATATCTCGTTACTCTTTCCAAAATTTGATCAAGAAATGGTAAAGGTGTTGGGGCGATTGTGGGACCCCTAAGGTCGAATCGGTGCCTCGCACAGAGAAAATGGGTCTAACTTGTGGATATTAGGTATGGATGTAATTTTAAAAAATTTAATGAAATATTATATTCCATTACGAGTATATAGGAAAAAAAACTAGGACTGAATCGGAGTCTAGAAGCTCAATAACATAAGGAAACAAGATTCAGTGCGCGTAGAGCGCGACGGGTGCGCTACAGTGCACTGCGCAATGAAGAAGAATTTATTTATTTAAAAAAAAAATATCAATGTTACTTTGCCTTCAGCTCTCTGGAAAAAGAGAGCTGAATGAATTAGATTTTTTAACCCTAATTGCTTCTAACATTTCCTAAACACTTTCAAAACACCCAAAATTAATTTTAACATCAAAACCAACATCAACCTATATTATAGAACAAAAATCAAGTTTTTCAAAATATCAAATATTTTTACAAAAACATAAACTAATTCTAAATACGCACTTGCGTAAATTCTGAATACAAAACACAAATCAAATTAGAATCCCACAGTAAAGTGACTCGTGAATAATTTTAGGTCACTTAAAGGTGGTCAATGTTGGACAATTATGACCCATGACGTCACTATTTATACAGATCACGGTGTTGTTGTATAAATTAACTATGTGACAAAGGAGATTGCACTCTTATCATTTGTGATTATATCACATAGATATATAAATGATAAGAGGTCTCTGTGATTTGTTCCTGGATTGAGAATGATATGAGACAGTATCAATCCACGAAGGATAAATCATTAAATATCCCTAGTCATATCATTATCGAGTGAAAATGATATTTTCTAGTGGCGTCATTTAGATTTCTATAATAAATGCACATACGCAAACTAGATGAGAGTCGAGTTAGAATTAATTATTCTTTATCATTTCTTACGAAAGTTATTCCAGACTTTTTAGACACAACTGGTGTAGGACTTACCCACTTACTATCGGAAATAAGGTAGATAATGCCTACATCAAGGAGTTTAAGGACTTCTGTTTTTACCACTTCTTGCATGTGATGATTCAATCTTCTTTGGGGTTGACGATATGTCCTAGCATTTTCTCCCAACATTGGTAAAGTGTTTCCCCCGACACTTGTGTGAAAATTGTGATTCTTCTCTTAAAGGAGTTTGTCCAGTGAGAGGGAAAGAATTTTTTTAGAAATTATTCCTACAAATCATCTTATGTTCTGATGGATCATGACCTACGATTCTACAGCCAAATTTTAGCTTTATTCTTTAAAGAAAATGGAAAAAAACTTGAATCGAATTATATTCATGCTGCAGTTTTGGTATGTGCAAGTGTTACATACCTCTTCAAATTTCCTTAATTGTTGATTAGGATTTTTTGATTCTAGACTATGGAATGTGGGTAAAAGTTGGATTACACATGATTTAAAATTGAAACGTGATGCATCTGGGAGAAAACAATGCAAGATGGTGATCCTGTCCAAGTAGGATTCATGAATCATCTGAGTGTCATAGGATGATTAAGATCGTTATATTGAGACTCGTTCTCTTCCTGATCAACTAGATTTTCAACTCGGCAAGTGGATTTTCATTTTGGTTCTCGGCCATTTTGACTGAGGATGAAGGTAATGGAGACTCTCTATCTACCGCTAGATGATCGAGACCAATATCTCAAGCAACCTAAATGCAGACTATATGCTTAAATTTAAAAATGCAATACTTATAAAAACTAAATAAATAAACCAGTGGGGGAAAAAAATAAAATGACAAAAGAAAAGAAAAATAAAGAAAGAAAATACAAATGTAGTGATTAGATCTAAAAATATCTTGTGATTCTTGTCAATTCAGATCTCAATTGAATTTCTTATTCAGCTGTCTCAGTTTCTTAAATTAGGTTCTCACAAAAATTATGGAAGAATCTTTAGACGTGGATGGTTCTAGAAATTCTTTGGTAAAATACAAAATCAATTTTAATTGATTTTTCTGTCTCCTGTAACTTTGAAGAATTAAGTACATGGTTTGTCTGTATGTAGGATATCTGAGTTCAAGATTCATTTAGGACTAATTAGGATATTTTGGATCTACACAAATGCAAAGAAGAAATAAAATGAGATGAAGAAAATACAATAAAAAAAGGAAATACAAAAGACAAGTGAAAAATAAATAAATAAATAAATAAAAATAAGGAAAAATTATTATTATATCTACTAAATTATATTCCCGACAACGGCGCCAAAAACTTGACACGCTCACAAACTGATTCTTTAACTCCCAAGTATAAGAGTGTCGAAGTAATAAAATAACCCGGTAAGTCTAGAGTCATTTCACAGATAATAGATTTAATAGGATAAAATAATAATTTTAGTGAAAAGAAAAAGATTGAATTGTTTGAAGTGATAGAAAATTTTAAATTAGACTGCAATAATAAAATAAAATGTTGGGGCTATGGGATCCACTTTTAATATTTCAAATTTAGAAATCTTATTTTTTATAATATATAAATTGTCATTATTACCCAATTAATTTATTTCAGGAATCAATTATGCCAAAACATATAAAAACAGCCATAAAGGCGGTAATAGCTTTTGTCTATAACAAATCCAGTTAGGTACTCAATTATGCCAAATAAATAAAACCAGTCATATAGGCGGTAATAAAGTTTGTCAATAACTAATCTAGATTTAAATTAAATATTAATCATTATATTATAATTTATATATTATAATATAAGTTAGATTAATCTATATTTTCATATTAAAAGTTTCTCCCTTTACCCCAGCAGGTAGAAATTAGCTACTTATAATCTGAATAAAAACACTCATAATTTTATTACTAAAAAAAGAAATTATAAGAAAGCTATAAAAAACAAAACACACAAAAGCTTAAACCCTTCACAAAATTTCAGAGAAAAACCTATGAAGGATGCTGAAGAAAATGAGGTGTTGAGCACCTCTATTTATAGGTGAGATGTTCGGCACCTCAATTATGCTTTTGCAAATTTTTTTGGCAAATTTGGCAAAATTTTCAAAGGATATTTTAACATTTAGCAAGATTTTTTAAAGGTTATTTGTCTTCATTTGATAATTGTCCAACATTTTCCCAAATTTGTCAACCTTTCATTTTCGGTGGGATTGTTTCATATTTATTTATTTATTTATTTTATTGTTATTTGAAACTTTAATAATTACATATAACACACTTTGGATTTTTCATCAATTTAGATCTTGAAACTTCAGAACTAGAAAATCTTGTAAACAGTAAAGTTGTATATCTTTGAGTCTTCTTTCATCTGGAACTGGAATCACTTCAATCCGATATCAGAGTAAAAAATTGTGGCCAAAATACGAAAATTGCGTAGGATTGGAATTTCTAAATTTGTATACTGTTAGAACGCCCTTTCAAGTTTTTTCCTCCAAAATCCAAATATCATGTCAATTTTTCTAGTTATGCATTCAAAGTATTATTTCACCTACATAAGAAATAAAAATCACGATAAAAATATATAAAACTTAAATTTAATAATATTTTATAAATATGCTAAATTCAGGGGATTAATGAAACTACAACTGTAAAATGATTAATTTTTCTTTTAATAAATGTGCACTTTTTAGTGTTCATCAATTTATTTATCGAAATGGAACCCATTTATGTATGTGTGTATGGCATCTCCAATGGAAAATTTATGAAAATGTAAATGATTACTTACACACAAGAGCGTGTATAAAGTAGTGACTGAAATCGGAAGAACTCATGCATGAGAGCTTATATGAAGTTGCTACTGAGATGGGATGAGTCTCAGAAGCAGCCTGATCAACGTCAACTTTTCATGGAAGCTCGACTTCATCAACGACTTTTGAGGATAAGTCTCAGAAGTAGCCTGATCAGTATGTAGGGTTGGTGATCCAAACTTGTGCGGAGATGCTATCAGGCCAAATAAAGCTTTTATTATCTTGGTCATCATGGGTTGTACCTTTTTTCTTTCATCTGGGTTTTGTCTCAATTGGGCCGGCAAGGTTTTAATGGCAGACACGCGATAGTATTAACCATCAGGAAGAGGAGAGAAGCAACGGGAAGTCCTTATCAAGCTTCAGTGATGGGGACTTTGAATTTGGAGAAATTCAACCAAGAAGAGAAGTGAAGTTCTAGAGTAGAGCAAAAAGAAGATTGAAGATTGAAGACCTTCAGATTAATCAGAATTGAAGAAATATATTGTTTGAGAAAGCTCTTAAACTATACCATATTTGAAGACGCCGATGAATAAATTTGGGGAGAATGTCACGTCCCCAGTTTAATATTCACATCACTTTTCGCGATTACATGTATTTTTACAAGCATTGGAGAGGTGCCATGGGTTATTTTTATATATTTACGACAAAGCCACCTTTGCCGTTACCCGTTAGTACATTCTGCCGCTTTATAAGGGAGATCATATTTTGGGACACTAGATCAAGCTCGCTCGAGGTCATAAGTAACTCTCATGGCCACATATACTGAGGAGATTTTATCTGTGAGTTTCCATTATAAATTTTGCCAAGATATTTAGAAGCAAGTTCACTTGTCGCTAGCTGCTAGCTTAGTTTTACTGCATTATGAAGGAGTTTATGTTTCGAGGTGCCAAATCGAGTTGGATTGGGGTCACAAGTGAAGTTCATGATCACATGTATTGGGAAAATTTCTGTTGTGGAGTCTGATTCTAAAGTTTGCTAGGAGATTCATGAAGTGTTCCTACTTTTGGCATTAACCGTGCACTTTGCCGCAAGTGAGGGTGTTGTAGAAAGCCATCAAGATGAGCTCATCCAAAGACGTAATTTAATCTTATAGTCGCTTATATTGTGGCTTATTGACTTGCTGAAAGAGTTCCCAAAAATTCATTGTAATTTAGATTTTAGAGGCTATGTAACCACCCAAGCCCCAGGTGTGTATACTGGTGAAACATGTGTATGTCCTTAAAAACTCTTTAGGGGAAGCCTAGGTGAGCCTTGAGGTAACCAATGGGGCTTCAATGATCTATGGTCATTATTCGTGAACCTCCTTGCCCTTAGATGTTGTTTATATAATTATGTAATAAAATTATCACGATATTAATGAAATACCATATTTTTATATCTAGTTTTACTATTCACTTCATGGGTCTCGAGTTAGTGTGGGTCCGTGTTCGTATGCTATGATAATGCTCATTAACTTCTATAACATGTCGTTTGAGTCTGAGTGCTATGGGAGGGCTGACTTACAAGCTGTGAACATCGGTAAGTGTCGCACAAGCCCGATTTTCCGTTGTAGGAAAAGTCAGCTTGTAACACGTAGCAAAATATTATTGGGTAGTTATATGTGTGACGTGGTACCGTTGTATAGACCCGGCTACCGATTCGGTTCGGTTCTGAACCGTCCGGTTCTTGGTTCCACAAGAATGTGGAATCGAGAACCGGAACTAGATCGGACGGTTCCCGAATTTTTTAATTTTAATATTTTAAAAAAATAAAAATGAGATTTGAAATTTATTAATTTGAAATTATTAATTTACTTTATATTAAATTAAAAATAAAATAAAATAGCTCGAACTTAAATTTTAAAAAACTTAAGTTGCATACTTATTTTTTCGAGGTGGGAGGAATCAAAGCTCATGTATTTCCATTATATTTTTTAAATAGTTCTCCATTACAATTATTTATTCATCATTATTATATGTGCATGTTGTTGATCCTTCAGGTTTCGTTCCGCTTGCACTTGCAAATGCATTGTCGAACAAGTCTTCAAAGTCATCTGGGGGGTCTTATTGTTGCCTCATATAAGCTCGGGTTCAATCATCCACACATGTTGTTACTTCTAAAGCGCTTGGATGTATGAAGACTGTTTCGCTTCTAAAATATTATCTCCTAAGCTAAGGGCTTGCTCAATCGCAACGATGAAAACATGTACTGCCAACACCTCTTTAGCAATAATTGATAAAACATTATAGATATTTTGATGTCGGTTCCATCAGTTAAGTACTTGAGATTTTTTTCTTACTAAACTTTCACAAGGACACTTGAAATTGGTTGATAAATAATTATCTAATTCCGGGTTGTTAGTCATGATTTTCCTCTGTTTTTATTTCGTTGTAGTAACCAATGATCACATATGCTAAGTCTTGAATGTATTACATGTTTGCTACTAGATTGTCCTAATGATTGCAAGTTATATCTACTGACATAATCATTAAATAAATCTATTAAATTAATTTTTATTTCTTCTATTATTTTTCTAAAATTAATTTAATCATTTATTCCTAAAAATCATAATAAGTTTGTAAGCCACTATTCAAACCTTCTAATTTAAATCTACGATCAAAGACTTTGGTAATAAGATAAAGTAATGAAATGCCTTTAAAATAACTTAACCATTTTCTCTTCATAACAATAATAACTTCAATTAAAACAATATCATTAATATTTGAACTTTCAGCATGCTCATATAGAGTACTAACAATATTCAAATATTTAACAATAAATAAATTTATTGTAAGATAATAAACACCATTGAAAATATTTGTTGCATCATTATAAACTTTTAAAATTTCTAAAATTTTCACAAATATCTCATTGACTAGGTAAAAATGTTATATGTTGAACATATTGGGAAAAAAAAATTACATAATACATCTTTGTATTGAAAAACTTAAGTTAAAAGAAAATAAGTTGAATTCCAACAAGTTGGGACATCTCGTGAAAATTTTACTGATTTAACACAATTTAATTTACAAAACTTGTCTCATTCTCTCCTGACATTAGAATATGACCAAATACAATTAAGTGCAATCTTAATAGGAATAATGTGATGTTCTAAGAAAGTCAGGTCATCTTAAACAAATAAATTAAGGACATAGCATGTGCAACGAACATGAAAAAATCGACCCCCAAATTTGGTTAGCATATTTCTTTTAAATCTCTAATTGTGTGTAATATTTGCAGATGTATTTTCAAAACCAATTGTTAAAATTTTACCTAATAAACCATATTTATCAAAAATTATTTTAATCATTCTATAAATATTTTGTGTTGTATGATGCTAATCAAAAACTCAAAATGCAATAAGTCATTTTTGCATGTTCCAAGATGCATCAATCTAATGACAAGTCACACTCATGTATGAGTGTGTTAGCCAATGGTCACTCCAAATATCAGAACAAATAAAAAGACAACCTTTAATATATTTAAATATTTCATTTAAAATAATTTTACCATCTTTGTATATTTTAAATTTTGTCGTCTGTTGTATTTCTATGCATTTTATAGGCAGCATGCTTTAAGCATTTCGAACATAATTAGTAAAAGTAAATTTTCCCCAAAACTTAAAGAAATATATCACATACAAGTAAATTTAGTAAATTTTTCTCTATTTTTAGCATCAGAATATTTAAATAAATCTAAAGAACTCATACCTCTACTAGATGAAGCGTCCCTGTCCATTTGAGTTTGTGTTGTATCAAGTCCAATTTCAGCGGCATGATGTCTATCCAAGTACTTGTTCATATTGCCATATTCGAGAGTAAATTTGTAAAATACACCACAATAGTTGCATATTGCTCTCGGACCTTTATTTTCAGTCTCGACTAAATAAAAATGAATTTTGAAAATATCGGAAGATCGAGACTTAACTTCTCTTCTCTGTGTACCGATATTTTAGTCGCTCTTTTGGGTTGGCACATTAGACATGGTGTTCTCAGATGAGCTTGCCATTTTTTGTTAATATTGAAGAATTGTAAAATTAAATCAATAGGAGAAATTGAAGATGAGAGAATTGAGAATGAGAGAATTAAAGAAATTGAGAGAATTGAGAATTGATGTGATGAAAAAATAAAGTATATGACTCTTATTTATACATTTTTTGATTATTTTTGTGATACTAAATTGTCCCTAAAACTAGTCGTTTTATTAATGTTATTAAGAGTAATTTAGTAATTTTATTTTATAAAATAATAATAATAATAATAATAATAATAATAATAATAATTAAGGCAGCATGGAGCAATGACTTCCTGCTACTGGTGGCCCAACGATCACTAGTCATTGAGCCTGCATGCATTTATATGATGCCCAACGGCTACTGACCGTTGGGACAAACGGCGGTTTCGGTTGGAACCGTGGAACCGGACAGTTCCAACGGTTCCATTTCTAACCGTTGGAATCGTTCAGTTCTTTTCGATTTCGATTTTTTAAACTGGAATCGTGGCCGGATCTACCGTTGTATACTAGAATTTGTCCTTCACGTGAAGTACCCTCCATTCAATTGCATCTACTACTGGTCAGTTTAACAATAGTACTTCACTAGCACTTAACCTATTATTAAAAAATTTAAAATATTTTTAATATGATTTTAAATATTCAAAACTCTAAATTACTCTCCAAAGCAAACGTCAAAGGAAAACAGCAATAGGATGCAATACAAAGATCTGTCATTAAGTTAAGGGCCATAAAAGTAATAATAACATTTTTCTAAAAATTTTAAGTGTGTTGGTAATTTGTGCAAATTTTTCCGGATTTCACTCCTAACAAGAAATGCTGACGCTGATCCAAATCTATAATTACCATTTTATCAACAAAGGATTTTAATTAAAAATTAATTCAAGGAACCTTCTTCTTAAAGCAAAATTAAAATATGGGCAGAGGTTTCGGAAAAAAATCTCTTAAATTTTCTTTTTCCCGGGGATGCAATGATCCTATTTTCTAGCCGTGAATATCCATACCCACATAAACAGAAATTGTAACCGCTTAAAGAGTTGGGGTACATACAAGCCACCCGTTGCCGAGTCTGAAGCAGAAAAATCATAATTGGTGACATCGAGGTAAAATATTTATCAATTCAATTCATTATTGAGTTTACAGCATTGAAATAACAATACCCTTTTTTCATAAATGTCATATATTATCATAGTTTTGGTTATCACTGTGGAAGAATATGAGTGAAAAAGCACAACATGGACCTTTGTATTTTGAGCTCAACACAGGGGCAAAAATACCCTCTGTTGGCCTGGGGACATGGAAAGCTCCTCCAGGTGTCGTCGGTCACGCTGTCATTGCCGCTGTCAAGGTTCTAATTTCATATATAATTCAATGATTTTATAATCTGCCTACACTTTCACAGTTGTTTATTGTTGTAATGTTGTGCAGGCTGGTTACAGGCACATTGATTGTGCTTACGTTTATGATAATGAAAAAGAGGTGAAATTTTCCTCCTGTAAAAAAATCCAATTGTTGTGTAATATCCGTAGGGTTCTTGTTCATATGTTTGATTTAATGCAGGTGGGTGCGGCACTGAAACAACTCTTTTCAACTGGTGTGGTGAAGCGCGATGAGATGTTTATCACATCTAAAATATGGTACTTGTTCCGTTTTTGTAACTTTCATCACTCAACAGTTTAGATTCGTGATTTACGATCACCTAGAACTAGAAGTATATAGATGTGTGAACTGTGAAGTTTACCCTAGAATCCCATTTTGGCTTTATGGCAGGTGCAGTGATCTTGCACCAGATGATGTTCCAAAGGCTCTGAGCAGAAGTTTAGAGCTTCTGCAACTCGACTACGTTGATCTTTACCTTGTATGTCTCTACTTACACGGTTTAGCTTAAGGTTTTGTTTGTCATCTTTCTTGATTTCTGTGTTTTGTTGGAATGTCTTGTTTCCTCTACATTACAGATCCATTGGCCATTTCGGACAAGACCTGAAACACGAGGATTCGTCCCTGAAATCATGCTTCCCTTGTGTCTTCCTGAAACATGGGCTGCAATGGAAAAATTGTACGAATCTGGCAAGGCAAGAGCAATTGGAGTTAGCAACTTTTCAACTAAGAAGCTAAAAGACCTTTGTTCATACGCAAAAGTAAAACCTGCTGTCAATCAAATAGAATGTCACCCTGTATGGCAGCAACCTGCACTTCACGAATTTTGCAAGTCATCCGGTGTTCATTTGTCGGTATAGCTTTTAAATAATTTTCTCATTACTTATTTACATCTTTAGCTTCATTTAGCCTTTGATGTTTGATACTTAAAACTCAAAATTTTCTCTTAGGCATATTCACCTTTGGGATCTCCAGGGTCATGGGTGAAGGGTGAAATTTTGAAGGAACCAGCGTTGATTGAAATTGCTGAAAAACTTAACAAGTCGCCGGCACAAGTAGCCCTCCGCTGGGGAATTCAGAGCGGCCACAGCATCCTTCCGAAGAGTGTGAATGAGTCTAGGATCAAGGAGAACTTAAACTTGTTCGATTGGTGCATTCCTCCGGAGCTGTTCTCGAAATTTTCAAACATCCACCAGGTAAATAAACTTCCCTGTGGAAACCCTATGTTCAAATTTCTTCTGCAAGTTTATACGCAGAATTGCCCGTTTATGACATAAATCAATTGCTTCGTCTGTGATGCAGCAAAGGCTTCTCCGAGGGACTTTTGCTGTCCATGAAACCAGTAGTCCTTACAAGAGCCTTGAAGAACTCTGGGATGGCGAAATATGAAACGATCCATCTCCAATTTTATTTGCATTTCCAATCCTAAAAACTTCGATTCAAATTCTGAATTTTTTTTTTTATTCATTTGAAGGAGCTTTTACTATATGAGTTTCAATTCCAAGCAAAGATAAGTAGCAAAAATCTGGAAAATGAATATCAGCTAAGAGCAATAAATTATACACTAAAGTAATACAGTCTCAGAAGCAGCTAGCACTATATAATACAAATGAAATGGTTTATAGCCATAAGTTATTAGGATTGTAAGGCTAGATCCTTGTGTGTATATTCGACTCCTTTATCACCATCTACGACTTGTCCATTCCCTCTCAATATCCTATATTTTCCATAAAGAAGTGGGATCAGGTTTAATGCATTGTAATACACAGTTCTATTTAGCATTCTGACATGCATTAAATAAAAACTAAAAAGTCATAGAAGAAAGGATGTTCAGAATTTCATTACCATCGGGTTGTTAGCAATCCTTCAACTCCGACTGGACCTCGAGCATGAATCCTGCTTGTGCTTATTCCAACCTGTATCCATAAAAAAGTAACACATAAGAACACAAAATCATCCCACATCAATACCAGTACTGCAGAAGGTCACATACCTCTGCACCAAGTCCAAATCGTGCTCCATCACAGAATCGCGTACTCGCATTATGAAATACTGCAGCACTGTTGATGCAAGAAAATAAGCCATATTGCAAGGTTACCAATATCAAAATGAGAAACTAATTGGAAAAATATTTACACATGATTGAGCCTAAGAAGATTAGCAATTTAAAGTGATTAAGAATCTGTAAGAGTTTTCATCGCTCATATAGCTGCAATATATTTCTTTAATATGGTTTTCTATCTGGGAAACAAAATTGAGGGAAGTAGTGGAAAGAGTGATTATTGGATCTCAATGGCAGTCATTAAGCCCAAGTGTCAATAGATATGAGCTTTAACTCTCAGTGATCAAACAGCAACTAGACCATATCCAGGCTGTGAGAGGAAAGATCAGAGATTGGGAAAAAAATTCTCTGTGTAGATTGTGGAGACAAGGCAAAAAGAGAAATATGCCTTGTTTTATTCAGAGGAAAAGGGATCCCCATTTCTTTTATAGAGATATTATGTAAAGTGTGAACAAACAAGGCACACTGCCAGTGTCAATGATGACTGATCAGGGATCAGCCAGAGAATACGGCAACTAGTGTTGCCATAAAAGGCATAGATGCACCTCCAAAGTGCACACATTGACAACATCTGCCTCCAAACTAATATTTAACACAAAGTATAGCAACAATGATCTTACAGTTTGGGGCTAATGAGATGTGATATAATCATGTCTTACAACATGTTGATCTGCAGTGCAAAACGAGGCTTACCTGTCAACTTGACGTAAAAATATTTCAGCAACTTCATGATCTTCTGTAACAATGCAATCAGTGTGAGCACTGCAAATAAAGAGGGGAAGAAAGGTTAGAAGAATGACCATGATACAAGCTCTATCTCCACAAAAGTACACACTAGAAAAATAAAATGATGTTTGAGAGATTTCAACATGCCTTCCATGTTGATGTATATGGCCAATGGCAGCATGCACATCGTCCACGATTTCAACTGTACAAGCCATTGAGTTGTACTCATGATGGAATGAGCGCGTCTCAGGAATATTTAGTGATTTACTTGCTCTTGGTCCACCAAATAATCTAACACCTGCAACAGAAGAACTTGCAGCTGTCAAGCTGTCACTCTTCTGTTCTCTAGCCATGGAAACTGCACTACTTACTCTCCACACAATCGATTTAACAAAAATGTTTCGTTTCATGTCCCTTTCCATGTATTAAAAATTTATTTTACATCTAGACTTGCCACAAAGTAGACTTCCTTGAAGCCAAATTATTTAGTTTAAACCCTCATCTCCACCAACAGTAAACACGTTGCTCTTGTACTCGATTGTGAACAACAATCTTGCAATACAATCATCCAAGGAAATAATAGGCCAGGCCAGCTGTTTAACTTAGTGAGACTATCCCACATAAATTAGAACTGAAAGTCATCTATGCATACCTTCACGTTGAAGATCTACAATAAGCTCATTGAGCAGACCATTGCTTGACAAATCCTTGTGTACCAGAAGTGTTTCCTAGAATAACATGATAAACAGAAATATGAGGCCATGACATGACAAAAATTGCTCTAAGATAATACAGTGTGCATGTGCAGTAAAAAAAAAAAAAAGGTGACATCCATCAAATATGCTTATAGGTACACAATTACCATAGCATTGCAAGCTGCAGGATAATCTATCTTTGCATCGACAACAATGTTCTTTGCGATATCAATGTCAGCCGATTTATCAACATAAACATGACAAATTCCATCTGGGCAGAAAAAAGCTGACTTTACCAAAAGCTCTAGTTTGTAGGCAATAACATACAAGTCAAACAACCACTCTTACCAGAATGACCAAGTACAGGAATTTTTGTTGACTCCTTGATTTGAGAAACAAGCTTATTGCTGCCTCTGGGTATGACAAGATCTATCACATCATCGAGCTGTGGCAAAACAAAATTAGTCAGACACCATAACTAAAGAACAAACAACAATTTCCAAAATTCAACTTCCAAGTTCCACCTTGAGCAAATCAGGAATCTCATCCCTAGATGTCACGAGTCCAATAAGTTTCTCACCAACAGTATCTGGGATGGCTGAAGTGATGACCTACAAGACAAATCACATAAAAAATAACATTGATTGACGTAATCTTCTACTATAAGAAATCATTGCCTAGACCCAGAAAAACAAACCTTGTGCAAGATTGCATTCGACCGCTTAGCTTCTTTACCTCCTTTAAGCAGTAGACCATTTCCACTCCGAATAGCCAATGAAGCTATCTGTTGAACCAGTTGTAACAAAGAAGTGGTCAATACACCACAAGTAGAGAATGAAAATTTAGCTATATGCTAGAAAACCAACGAAAAGAAATCTATCTAAAAGCATTTTTTAACCCTTACTTACCATTAGAAATACAAAAGAAAGACGAAAGGCAACTAACAGAAATATTGAAGTCATGATGTAAGTTTGCAATGAAGGAAAGAAACATTGTACAAGAGAGGATAATTACAGTCTGTCAGAAACAACTAGGAACAATATGAGCTCAAAAACAGGATTTTATTGCCAATATATTGAAAACAGTCAGCATGCTTCAGCTTTGCAGTAAATACATACTTCGGGATTTAATAAATGTATAATCTCTTTTACCTGGACTAAGGCATCAGGTCGAGACTCAAATACTATCAAGAGGACGCCCAAAGGACATGATGTTTTCTCCAGGATGAGTCCATCCGCAAGCTGGATGCAAGAGCAGTTACCAAAACAGTCAAAGTTAGTAATGATCAAATCAAAGAGGCACTTAAATGCTCAATTTCATATTCATTTTTTTATACTACAGCATTCAACTTGAACCAAAAGCTATAAAGCAAGCAAATGCTACCATCTTCGTAAGAAGAAGACCTACTGCACAAATATCCTTGGTTAATTGGTTACCCAACAAATAGATTTCTGGAAGGTTTCCTAACCTCTGTTCTCTTTAAAATGTGACCAATGGGTTCTTCCAACTCTGCAAGTACACGAATAGATTTTGCAAGACTAGAGATCTGCAAAGTAATAGTAATCAAAATGAACTACAATTAAAACCCCATCCGAAAGCTATATGATATAGGCTTTAACATCAAACAATTCAGTGCCTAATGGACTAATTCTATACAAAAACTTGAAAAACAATTCTCCATCATTCAGCAACTCCAGTAATAAACAAGTGCTTGCCTTCCCAGGCTTCAAGGCCAAACGAGATATTAGTGATTTCTCATATCCAGCCTCCAGTGCATCAGCAACATCTGCTTCATTCTCAACCTTAATCAAGCTCTCATTTGCCTCTAGGGCATCAGCTATGTCCAGCAAAATCTTCCTCCTACCTTGAGATTGTAAACCCTGCAATCAGGATAATTTATATGAATATTCAAGATTTGCCAGTCTAACTACTTCGAATCTTTAATAAAGAATCCACAGAAATCATAAATTTTAGAGAAAAATAGATCCTGATATAGAACTCATAAATCACCTGAAGCCGTCTAGAACATTCTCTAGCTGCAACTGCCATCTCACGTGCCCCAATTTCTTTTACCCATAAATGTGCATCTCTATGAAAGAGAGTGCCAATACGCTTTCCTTGAAGTACCTTTATGATGTTGTCTGTGGCATAGCCACTTCAAAAGAGTAGAAAGAAGAATTAGCTTATCTATGACCATACCGTCCACCCAATAGGACAATCTTGAGCATTCCAACTGATAACTAAGCAATTAACCAGTAGCAAACATCTAGAATTTTAATTTTGGTCATACCTAGTAATAACAACAGGGATACCAGCGTAAGCTGCACAAACAGCTGCATTGACTTAGCAGTCATACCCCCTCTTCCAACCCTTGACTTGTCTCCAAATGTTATTTCTGCTTGGTGTTTTGCTCTTATATATGTATGGATCAGCTTTGAATTTGGCTCATTTGGAGGACCACTATAAAGGCCCTCTACATCACTCAACAGAACAAGAAGATCTGCTTTTAATTCCAGAGCCAATAGTCCTGCCAGACTGTCATTATCCCAAAATATACCAGAGGAATCCTGAAAATAGTATCTATTATCAGAACTGACAGACATATTATCAAAATTTTAAAAAAATGATCAATCAATACAAACAAAAACAATAATTAAAGAAAAAAAAAGGGCATCAGGCATATGCAAACAGGAGGAAACTTGATCTGAAGGGTTTCAAATAATACTCCAAGGAGGTATCTTTGCAATTGTCACCTGGTACTACAACAGTATATGTGATTTATGAGTTTAGCATGCTTATCATTCAGTTCAAGTTTTTATAACTTTATGCATACTCTCTGATGAAGTGTATTTGCTGCGACCAAGTGGTATAGCTTATCACAACAACAGTTGTACATGCTTGCTGGTTGGCCATTCTTATCACTTGATACAAACCCTTAGCCACCTTGTACCCATCAATACTATTGTATGCATACATGCACATGCTGAATTTACGTACGAACATGTCAGGTAATATTCATCATTCCATGAAGGCTTTAGAAGTCAAAGAATAAAAACATCAAAGATACAAAGAATTAACAAAGCACTGGCATGCTTTGAAGTTTATGTATTCTGGAAACATGCATGAGCATAATTTAACACACTCCCAAAAACAAAAGGATATAGGATGCAAAATGGAAACATAATACATCAATTGCCCAGTAAGAGCCTTAAAAAATAAAATATTAAAAATTAGTAATTATTATTCGTTATTAAACTTTGTATAAGTGCTATTATATCAAGAGATGAATTTCACACAGCAGAATGCTCCTTAATCCCAAAGGGGAGGAAAAGGAATTTATAATAACAAAACATGCACAACAAGTTTCAGTTCAAATTAAGAAGGGAACAAAGTACCTCGTATGGTGCTTTTCTAGTACTAACTGCATCATTTTCATTAAAAATAGGAATAACCCTCAAAGCTATCAATGATTGAACAGTTTCACAGAGTTGCTTTCTGAAATCTTCGTCCCTAAAATCACTATCCGTCACAAGAAGTTGAGATGACGTCACATCAAGCTGCATTATGAAGGATCTTACATAAGAAAATTCATTACAAATGGTAATGCTATGAAAAGCATGTGTGGAATTGATAAACAGGCAGAACACAAGACCCAAATTTTGTCCTAACTTAATCCAAAAGGAGAGATAAAATTCGGTATTATACTTCACCTGGCTGAACAAGGTATCATAAAGAGCCATGAGATTACTCTGCCCAACTGCTGCACAAGCCTTCCCATCAAGCTCACCTTGTGGCTTTTGGAGATCAGCCAAGCTGCAAAACCAGTATTAATTTCACTCGACAGACATTCCTGTCCTCACATTCCTTGATACTTACATTAAATGTAGAGTACCATTTAAAAGTAGAATAAGAACTTGTGTTGTTAGTGTGTCTAAAAAAATCCAAATTCAGCATTTCTTGAATTCATGTTTCTGCTAACAAACCAACAACTTGTACTTCTGTGTGTGGTACTGCTTTGTTAACTCAAATTTTAGATGGGAATGTAACTGTAAATGTCTGCACATGTCGGTATGTACGATTCTCAAGTACTGCATTTCTCAAATTTTTTTCCAGTTTAAAGGCCAATTATAATTCAAATGAATCATATTAGCTTGTAATCAGCTAGCTAAAATAACTTCTACGGTTCCACCATTTGTCAAAAGATTCAACTCTAAACGGATGTGCATATAACATACAAAGAGAAAATGGACAGGAAATATATATATTTTATTCCAAGTGCTTGATTCAATAAAGAAAGAGGAAATTGCAAGAACCTGCTATTGACCAATTTTCTGTATCTAAGCCTTTGGCGGCCAAGACCAACAGCGCCTGAAGTAACCAAAATAATCTCATAGCCTTGGGAATTTAACTCTTTAAGCTGCAGGCAGTTTGTTTGAATGTTACTTCGTCAGTCAAAACTTGTCATAATATATGGTTCATTTTTAAAAACAACTTTAGAGATCTTCATATCAATAAGTTTGAACATACCTGCTCACAAAGAGCTCCGAGTCTTCCCAAAGCTAGTCGTCCATCATCTCGAGTAACCACAGCCGTTCCAACCTTCAATAAATTAATAAGAAAAAAAATGAGCAACCACATTTATCTTGTGATGAATCAGCTAGAAATTCATAGAAATCTCGCCATTACAACCTTAGGAGATGGACTTATATTTATTCTAGTTCATTATAATCAATGATACAGACAGTAATGAAACTCGCATTCAAATGAATCTAAATGCAATTGAATCTTTCAATTTGAATGAAACAGAACTTATTAAGCAGTTTATATACTGATATAGGAAATCAGAATTATTAACATTAAAAGCTATAAAACGAAGATTCTATTAATCAACTTCGTCGAATTACAACAAGCTTGCTCTTAATTACAATTAATAAGAGCGGCATTGGAATTTTTTTTTATTAAAATAATTGAATCCACAAAAATGAATTAGCGTTCATATTCAAACTCGTCGCCGCTCAAACGAGATGTTGAATTTGCACGAAATGCTATTCGCGAAAAAATAAAAAATAAATGAACTACAGTAAGGAAACCTTGACAACGAGACGCTTAACGTCCTTCACGAAAGCTCTGGAAGAGTCCATTTGAGGAAACAAAACGAGTCTCGCTGAGTCAACTCGGAATGGGCCAACGAGAGGTTGATAACGAAAAGAGTTCAGAGCGTGGTCAGACTCAGAGTTCAAAGATGAAAGTATGAGACGGCTGCAAGGGGGCGTTAATATTAGGAGGGATAGTGCATATCGTGCCTATTTTTTTTAAAAAAAATATTTATTAGATTTAAAAAAATTGTAATTATTTATTAAATTTGTTATTCTATTAGATCTATAATTTTTTTATAATAATAATATGTGAAGGGGATATCAGATATCATATTGAAATCCTGGATAGCACTCTTGAAAGAGCTTGAGACGATATCGATTTACTCACATAGTCATATCGGGATAATAATTTCAGTATGAATGACGTGAGATTTCTCCGATATTCTAAAAAAAATACCAAATATAATAATTATTTAAAATAACAGGTATAATGTATAGATTGGGAAAATATATAAAGACCCTTTTCTTTCACGGGAATCTTGAAGATAGAAGATAGAGGGAAAAAAGGAACAGGCAGCTTTAGACGGTATAAAAATTAATTAATTTTATTTAAATTTGGCTGGATAATTTGACTTATAACCAATCCTCTTAATCCCCATACGGCATTCTATTTAATCATGCAGATACCTTAATTCTCTTTTTTAATTATTAAATTTTATTTATAATTTATTTATAATTAAAACATATAATTTATTAAAATAACCTACAGCCACCATGGATCTGTTATTCACGTCGCCAACAAACGATCATCCGTTGAAGTCAAATTGAATACGATTGGAACCATATGCTTTTATGGAATGGGGTGGCAGTGTCTTCTACCTTGCTAATGTTATGTGGCTTAACTAAAATATTGATTTATTAAAGATAAATTTTGATTTTTTTTCCAAAAAAATTACTCTTAAAGTAAATCATAATTTCATCATTAATAAATTAAATTTTTTATTAATTTATTTAATAAATTTTTAAATTGAGATGTGGTAATGAATGGCAATGTCACTGCTAATATTAGATGATGGTTAATTATGCAAAATGAGATTTACCAATTATCTTTTTGGACATAACAAAATCTCATTTGGGTGAATTGAACACCCAAAATTTTACTCTGACTCATGATTTATTATCGATAGTGGTGATTGATCTTTGGAAACATATGAATTGGCCTACAGCCTCCATCCCACAATTTTATTTTGGTAACCATGGATGGTCCAAAAGACTTCCAAAATTAACACTTTTTTTTTTAAATATTAAAAACTCTACTATTAGATTTTTAGATCTAAACTTAAACACATCACATAAAACTCTTTTATAAAAAAAGTAAGTGGCAAAAAATCAATTTAGGATTTGGTAATCGGTTGCAAAAAAACAAAAGGATGTTATGTGACTAATAGTAAATAAACGTACACGTGAGCAAATTTGAAGGCCCTACTGCCCTAGGTGGCCTTTTCCAATATTTGATTGGTTTACTTTTCAACCTTTCCATTCACATTCAGTACGATGGTGGTCACATGGGAAGCTTGTGGCCTAGTCCATTAAATATTTAAATTAGGTAAAAAAAAAGGCCAAAATAATAAATAAATAAGCTCTTTTTGAAGACACGAAGCACTGTGTGGCTCACATCTTTGTATCAAGAACATGAAATTTGTTTGTTCATATTCCACGGGACAAAATATGTTCTATTACTTCCTTCTGCAACTGAAGGCAACACAACATCAATCAACATAGATGTCTGAAAATGGTAGAGCCAGCCTTAAAAAAATAATAATAATAATAAATAGGCTGTTTAATATAACCTTAATTTTTGTGTTTATTTCTAAATTAGAGACTTATTATAATTATTATTTTACCATTTTAAAATAGTAATTATTTTTTTCTGAGTTCGTCGACCACTCATTCAAACTGTATGATTATTATCATCCCATTTAAAATTGTTTGATCATAATTATAATCTTTTATCAATAGTTCCTCGACGGAAAATTATCAAAAAGTAATTTTTTTTTTTTTTTTTTTTGCAAATCAGATGGCGTTGACGCTACCCAACGCCAACGAACGGGTCGAATAATATTTTTCTACTTCTTTTATTCGAGCGCCTATTGGGTCTCATAGTGCATCAAGTTACTGCAGTTTTAGTGGAACAGTAGCTTGCTGCCCCAAATGTACAACAAGTTATTGCAGGACCAAAATAAAAATGAAAAATACAAATCACAAGAGAAATGGAAAAAAGGGTTTTATAGTCTGAATATCGAGTATTTTGTCAATAAATATAAAATTAAAAAAATGAATTACTTTCTAAATTTACAAAAATAATAATAATAATAATAATTTCCCTTCCAAGATAACAGGTAGAGAGAAATGATCATAAGCTTACCTTAACAACAAGACGCTTGACGTTCTTGAGGAAGTCTCGAGTTTGATCTTGGAACGAGTCCATTTTTTTGTGTTTGTGGGAGTGGGAAGAGATCGAGAGTTGCAAATTGCGAGTTTGCTAAGTTAGACTGAGGATAAATTTATAGTATTGTTGAGCGGGTGAGGCGATTCGAGCACGCAACTAAGTGACACTTGGAAAACTTAATGGTGTTTTGTAATCATTGGTGGCTTGATTATAAAAGATAATTCAATTTCAAACGACGGTCCAGTAATAGCTCGCCACAGCTTTACATAATATTAAAAAGAATAATGCTGTTAATGATGGTTTTTTATTCTGACAAATGTTAAATATCAAGGAGAGATAGACATGTTGAGAGTATGTGTTATAATTCATTTTTCTAACCTACATAATTCAAGCAAACTAATGAATCATAAACATGTAATTCTAGAATCAATACATATACTATGATTTAGAAAAACCTGTAAAATATTTTGTAGAAGATATAGATTATACTAAGTCGAGTTTTTTTTCTGTCCTTAAGAACTTATTAGCGCCGCCTCGATGCTCTACGAATTTCTTGTGACTAATATTCTCTCATGATAACTTGGTTGCTTCTTGTAGAAGAGGCACTCCTTCCTTCAAGAACTTGAACTTTGACAAAATGGTGGAACTCTCTCAAATATAGAAAACCTTAGACTTTATAATATGACTTTCTATAAGAGAATTAATGGAGTAAATGGAATGACTAAAACGAGAACCTTATGTCTTTATTTATAGACATGGAGGGTTGCCTTCTAAAGGTATCATTATGTCAAAGTGTACACCCATTTAGAAGTCATGACCCTCTAAGGAAGCTTTTCAACTATAAGGGTCATGTCATTTCCTCAAAAATGATCATGCCTATATATATATATATATATATATGTGTGTGTGTGTGTGTACATTTTCATAATTAGAAAATTTACTACAATCCCCCACAATTTTCTAAATATCAATGCAGATACTTGAGAGAGTTTCCGTGAAATAAAGCTGCATCGAAATAGGTAGCTTTCGCCTTAAACCTTTCCTAGTGAATGACAATCAGATTTACTTGGCAAACCAGTGACTCATAGTCTTGAATTGTCCCGCTGTTGATGTAAGCCAAGACAATTGCCAACACACATCTTAACTTCGACAATTTCCCGTTCTACGGTTGTGTTCAATTCGGCCATGAACATCGGTCCTGAATTCATCAAGTACTTTAGAGAATTCAACATTTAAAATTCTCATGGAAGCGACAACACTTCTTACTTGAAATAAGTGATCTACTATAAAGAGGTCATATGTCTTTACCCTCATCAGAACTCTTCTCCTAATATAGTGATCATTAAAAGCCTTAGTTTATCCTAACCTTGACAGATAGCACTCTGCGTCATTACAGGAATGGGAAAGAGTATAAAAATCTATAGTGCTTGTTTTGAATTGCACAAAGTTTTAGTTGTCCCTTTTGAACCTAGATTTTGGGATCTCCAGTCAGCTAGGTTTGGGTTTTCACAGTGATAATTCTTAATTTATAGGCTTCAAGCTCATTCCCCTCGATGACTTCTCAACTTGCTCTCTTTATAAACCTTTAGTAAGTGGATCCGCTAGGTTTTTCTTTGACTTGACATAATATATTGAAATTATGCCGCTTGAGAACAGTTGCCTTATGGTATTGTGTCTTCGACGTATGTGTCGAGACTTATCATTATACATTATATTTTGGGCTCCCTTAATAGCCGATTGATTATCACAATGTATTATTATAGTTGGCACTGACTTTGGCCAATTTGGAATATCTTCTAAGAAATTTTGAAGTCATTCCATTATTTTTTCTAATGCTATGAACTCAGATTCCATAGTAGACCGGACAATACACGTTTGCCTCAAAGATTTCCATGACACGGCTGCACCACCAAGTGTGAAAATAAATCAACTCGTGGATTTGGAATCCATTGTATCATATATCCAATTAACATCGTTGTATCCCTCTAGAACAATATGATATCTCGTATAATGCAGATCATATTTTGAAGTTTCTCTCAGATAACTCAAAACTCTTACTATGGCTTTTCAGTGGTTATGTCATGGATTACTTGTATATTTCTAAGCATGTTTACAGTTTGAGTGATATCAGGTCATGTGCAATTTGTGAGATACATCAGACTTCCGATGATTCTCGAATACTCTAATTGTGATACGTTTGAGCCATTATTTTTTGATAAATGAAGAGTTAGGTCCACATGAGTTCTAGTCACATTTAGATCTCCTTTATTATATTTCTCAAGTATCTTCTTAACATAATGAGCCTGAGATAATATATACCTCTCTGATGTTATGTAAATCTTAATTCCTATGATCACATCAGTTACTCTTAAATCTTTCATATCAGATTTGCTAATCAATACTTTCTTGGTAGACTGAATTATCTCATGATTACTACCAATTATCAGCAATAGAGATACACAATGACATACCATTTTTGAGTCGATTTAGTGTATACACATTTATCACACTCATTGATTTTGAACCCACTTGACAACATTTCTTTGTCAATTTTTTCATGTCATTGTTTAAGTGCTTGTTTTAATCAGTATAAGGATTTTACAAGTTTGCACACCTTATTGTCCAGGAACATTGAAACCTTCTGGTTGTTCCATACAAATCTTTTCATCCAAATCACCATTTAAGAATATCGTCTTTACATCCATTTGATGTATTTCAAGACCATATATAGTTGTTATGGCTATAAGCATTCTTATTGAGGTGATACAGGTTACTGGTGAATAAGTATCAAAGTAATCAAGATCCTCTTTTTGTCTATAATATTTTATGACAAATCTTGCATTGTACTTATCTATTGATTCATCTGGCTTCATCTTCCGTTTGAAAATCCATTTGTAGCACAACGGCTTACAACCTGGAGGAAGATCAACCAACTCCCAAGTATGATTTTGAAGGATAGAATCAATCTCGCTATTAATAGCCTCTTTCCACAAAGGTGCCTCTGAAAAAGACATTGCTTCTTTATAACTTTGATGCTCATTTTCTAACAAGTATGTCAGAAAATCAGGTCCAAATAACTTAGACGTTCTAGCTCTTTTGCTACCTCTATGTTCATTTTCCTCAACATTTTCATGTTGATTTGATTCTTGGTTAACTTGATCCTGCTTTTAGCAGTATCAATAGTTCTTTTGAGAGATTTTGTTCTTTATTTTTCCTTACAAGGAAAAGTCTCTTCAAAGAATATTGCATTCCTTGACTCAATTACCATATTTGGATTGATGTTAGGAATTTCAGACTTATGTACCAATAATAGATACGTACTATTGTTGTAAGCATATCCAATGAATATACAATCAATAGTCTTTGGTTATATTCTAAGTTCTTAGGTTTAAGAATCATTACTTTGGCGAGACACCCTCATACTTTTAGAAATTTATAGGAAGGTATGTGATCTTTCCACAATTCATATAATGTCTTGTCCAATCTTCTGTGAGGTAACTTGTTCAGAACGTAGTTCGCAGAAAGCATGGCTTCCCCCCAAAAGTTCTGGGGTAAACCATAACTTGTCAACATGACATTCATCATTTCCTTCAATGTTCAGTTTTTGCATTCCACAATCTCGTTTTGTTGAGGCAAATAAGAAGTAGTAGTTTCGTGAATAATTCCATGATTGGAACAATATTCACCGAATGGTGACATATATTGACCTCCTCTATCACTCATGATTCTTTTGATTTTCTTGCTAAGTTAATTTTTCAACTTCGTTCTTATAGTGTATAAAGCTATCAATAGCTTCATCTTTGCTCCTCAACAAATACACATAACAGAATCTTGTACCGTCATCGATAAAAGTGGCCAAATACTTTTTAACGCCTCTGGTTTGCACAACATTCATATCACACACATAAGTGTGTATAAGTTCCAAGGGTTCAAAACTTCATTCTATGGAATGAAATGGTGCTTTATTCATTTTTGCTTCAACACATGCCTCACATTTATGTTGGTTATCAATTTTAAATTTAGGTATAAGGTCCATGTTAATTAATTTACACATTGTATAATAATTAACATGCCATAACCTCTCATACCATATATTTTATGACTCAAAAATATAAACAGAAGATGTAACTTTATTATTAGCACTGTGTCGATTGACAGCCATTACATTGAACTTGAAAATGCCCTCAATGAGGTATCATTTTCCTACATAGACATCATTTTTTGTCAGTACAAACTTGCCAAACAAATACAAGCTTAAAACCATTCTTGCTAAGGAGTGAACCCGAAACCAAGTTCTTTCGAATATCAGGAACATGCAAAACATTCTTCAATATAAAATCTTTCTCAGATGTCATCTTCAAAACCATTGTGCCTTGTCCAACCACTCTAAAGGTAGACGAGTTTCCTATTGCCGGATGTTCACCACCATCGACCTTCTGATAGGAGGTAAATATTTTATTGTCATCACAAATATGACGAGTAGCCCATGTGTCTACCCATTATTCTCTCGGATTCCCAACCAAGTTGGCTTATGTTACAACTGTTAACAGGTTCATCTCTGAGACCTCATCAGTTAGCTGCTCATCTTCAGTGGCATGGGCCTTATTTTTCTTTTTCCTGCCCTTGTCTTGAGACTTCTTTTTTCTGCAGTCATTTGCCATGTGACCGTTTTTCCCACAAATGTAGCATTTCCCATTGAACTTCTTGTTTGCTTGGGAAGAATCAACTTCACTGTTCTTTCTCTTTTTGATATCCTTAACACCTTCGACGATGTTGTTCTTAGACTTCATAGTCTTGTAGCTAGCCTTCTCGGACTTCTTGTTGTCCTCTTCGATCCTCAATCGAACTCCAAGGTCTTCAAGACTCATCTGCTTCTTTTTTGTTTCAGATAGCTCCTGAAGTCCTTCCATGATGGAGGTAATTTTTCAATAACTGTGGTAACTTGAAACCTCTCGCAGAGTTTCATTCCCTCATCCAATATTTCATGAATGATCAATTACAGTTCACCCAACTGAGACATTACTGTTCTTGAGTCTATCAACTTGTAGTCTGGGAACCTACCCACGATAAATTTCTTCGATCAGGCATACTCTTTTTTGTATTTCTTCTCAAGATATTCCCAGAGAATCTTTGCAAAAATCATACCTTGGTACACATTATACATGGTATTGTCAAGTTCTCCTAAGAGGTAGTTCTTGCACAATAAGTCGTCTGACGATCATGTCTCTTCCGCAATTGCTTGGCTGTTTCTATTTCTCCCTCCACATGACCCATATGATCTTTGAGATACTTAGCCAATTGTAGTGTTGTCAGGTAGAACAACATCTTGTTCTGCCACTGTTTGAAGTTTGCTCCACCAAACTTATCTGGTTTCTCTCAATGAGCGACCGGTACTGTGATATTTCCGCTAGCCATGTATAACTGAAATATGAAACAATAATCAATAAGTCTATAAAGACAAATCACACAACGATCAACCGTATGATCTTGTTTAAGTATTACACTAAGAATCCACTTGTTGTTATATTGGACAGTGGTACCAAATAACACAAGTCTTTGAATTTATTATTAAGATTTCTTATGATAAGTAAATAAAGGAAAATTCCTAGAGGACGATGGGGTCCGGTGTAACCACTTAAGTCACTGCCCACTTAGACTCTTATCGCCTTGGAGATAAAATTTCCTTAATCACTTTCTAAATAGAAAATCTTAGGCATTCAATTTTTAGTGTTACATTTTTTATCCTCAACTAATAGTACAATAAATAATATAATATTATTAGTATTATAACATCAACATTATCACTTTCAAATTCTTGTGTTAATGTGTGATAATTAAAAATAGTTTAATTAACTTAAATCTATAACTGCCAAGTTTACAATTTCATTATATGATTTTCTCAAGTTAATTAAGTAATTAATAAATCCTAAAATCATGTGTGTTGGATGTTATTATACTTGATTAAATTTAGAAATTTATACAACACATAACAACACACCTACTCATGATACATGCATAAACCAATGATAATATATAGTAGCAATTGAAAACTTTAACGAATTAACCAATACAATTTTTAATCATATAATGCATGTATACATATGAAAAAAAAACACCATATGCATGATGATATCAATAGCATATCCTAATTCTGATGCCTAAATCATAGTGCGAAAAGTGTGTAATTTTTTTTTTCAAAAAAAAATTCAAACGACACAATTTTTCCAGAGAGACGGGAAATAATAATAATAATAATAATAATAAAAAAGATGAATTAAGTTTAAAGTCACATAATTTTCAATTTTTTTTCAATTTTAACACATGGCTTCTAAAGGTGGTGTTTCATTATCATATCAGCCAAGACAAATCAATATCAGACATAATCACGCAATCAATCAACAAATAGCCAAATTTGAACAAGTTTACTGCATGTATGTTGTGCATGCATCATCACCAGAGAAAAATAAACAAATGAATAAATTTATGTCCCGACAGATCTTTTTTTTTTAGATCTCTTTCCGGATTGCATATTACAATGAGATATGTATGCGTGAATCATGGGAAAAAAATATATTTTACAACACAAAGAAAAATAAGTTTTTAAGATTGTTGAGAGTATGTGTTGTAATTCATTTTTCTAACATGCATAATTCAAGTAAATTAATAAATAATAAACATGCAATTCTAGAATCAATACATACTCAAGGATTTAGAAAAACTTATAAAATATTTTGTAGAAGATGTAGATTATACCAAGCCGAGTTTTTTTCTCTATTCTTAAGAACTTATTAGTCTCGCCTTGGTGCTCTATGAATTTCTTGTGGCTAACATTCTCCCAGGATAATTTGGTTGCTTCTTGTAGAAGGGGCACTCATTTCTTCAAGAACTTGAACTTGGATAAAATGGTGTAACTCTCTCAAATATGGAAGAACCTTAGACTTTCTAATATGACTTTCTATAAGAGAATTAATGGAGTAAATTGAATGACTAAAATGAGAACCTTATGCCTTTATTTATAAACATGGAGGGATGTCTTCTAAAAGTACCCTTATGTCAAAGTATACACCCCTTTAGAAGTCATGACCCTCCAAGGAAGCCTTTCAACTTTAAAGGTTATGTCATTTCCTTAAAAATGATCATGTATATTCATTCATATATATATATATATATATATATGTGTGTGTGTGTGTGTGTATGTGTGTGTGTACATTTTCATATTTAGGAAATTCACTACAAGACACATACATAGTTTGACAGAAGGATCTGACCTTGTTTTACAGAAGAGTTCATCCAAAGGGCAGAGCGTGTTAGGGATGAAGTGAGTTACCATGCCGACCCGACCTAATGAAGAAATGATGGATTTGGGATTATCAAAGAATTTATTATACTCGACCTAATGATGTCCATGTATGTAGACCCGACCTGGTGGAGAAAAATAGATGAGCTTTGACAAGTATCATCTGCTTCGATATACCGAGCCGAGGAAAAAAGATGGGATCATATGCCAATCTGTATTTAAGTCACATGACGTATATCATATCTAAGAGTTTGGGCTTTTAGAAGGCTAAAGATGACAGAAGTTGATCAATGGTTCTCAATGGAAGAAGACTGCCAGCTATTCATATGAAGGAACATTGTCGAAGCAGTTGAGTCATAAGTTATCGCATCAACAAAATGTGTGATAGTGGGTAAGAGGTTGTAATGATGGGTTTATGCTGACATGAGTGGTTGAACCCAGTAGCAGTATAATTGTTTTTTTAGTGGTTGGAGAAAGCAGCATTGGGGCGATGATGTCCTGGTGACAATGACTGACATCATGGGTTGGTAAAACAGTGGATCTAAGAGCCTATATAAAGGGGTAGAAGTCTCAGATTCATGAGTTAGTAAATTTGACGTCTCACCACTTAAAGAGAAGTTGATATTTGAAGAGTTAGTGATAGAGAGAGAGAAAGCAGGTCAGTGTTGTGATATTTTATAACGTATCGCAAGTGTACGGTATCAAGTTTTAGTAAAGATTAGTGAAAGAGTGTCGAACTCACATAGATTGTATTCAACTCACACTAAGTACTATAATTAGTAAACCTAACTTTATTTAGAAAACAACTAAATTAAGATTAAAAACTAAATAAACAAAATATTAAAACGTTTGATTAAGATAATTCAAGAAGAGAGTGATTCTACAGTCTGATTTCACCTAGCTATCCCTTATGTATTTGACATGTCATTCAATTCTTATTCAGTTGCATTGTTTATAAGTCAAGAATCCTAAATTATTCTAATTCCCGAGTGAATATATTATCAATTACAGACTTCGATATCCCTATAAAAATCTAATAATTAATAATTTATCACACTCTGTGATTCTGTGTTAACGACTTCAAAGGAATTATAAATTCTCCTGAACTCTATAAAACTCCTAGGTTATATTCTCTAGATCCTATTCAAAATCTCATCTCCCGAGTGATAGATTCTAAACATGCATTATCTCAATTTGTGGCCAACAAACAAGAAGTATTAAATACAAGAGAATATAAATAAACAGAAATAAAACTTAGTAACAATTAATTTGGCAAATAATACATAGGTTCAAGCATTGGCTACATCATACTCTAGAACAATAGATTTAGTTCATGACTAAAGATAGAAACAATGAAAATAATGTCATGAACATATTAGAAATCATTAGAGTTTTAAGAAAGAAACTAAAAGATTAAACCTGAATCGAATCCCTTCATCTTCGGACGTCACCGCCTTCGTCTCCTCTAGTCGCTCTTCAATCTTCCTCCTTGGATGTCTCTATAATATGTGTTTTTGAACTCTTGAATTGTGTATTTTTCTCCTCCTTAGGGTTTTGGACGAGCTTATGTATTTATAGGGAAGTCTTGGAGTTCTTATGCGTGTAGAACACTGAAAATTGAAGATTCTGAACATCTGCAGCAGCGTCGCGACGCCGAAATTGGTGTCGCGGCGCCTAACTCTCGGAAAATATGTATGGTGATGCTGTCTGGGTGTCCCGATGCTACAATAGGCGTCGCGATGCCAGGCCAAATTTCAGGATAATGATTTTTCAAGTATTCTGCTTTCTAGCGTGCTTCCGATGCGTCCTTAAGGTCCCAAAACAAGTCTCATTGCTCCAAGATCCATGTTCCGATGCTTCATATCAATCAAACATAAAACAAACTAAAAAAACACATTAAATGATATGGAATCTAACAAAATAGTAAGATAAGAATGCAGGATTAAGTGGGTATAAACCGCACTTATCAAACACCCTCAAACTTAAGATTTTGCTAGTCCCGAGCAAAAGACAAAATAAAAACTAAATAAAAATGACTAAATTAACTAAGCCACTTTCGTAGGGATCACGATTGCATTTAGTGTATGTAACAAGCCTTTAAACCCCTAGGCAACCCTAGTGGACGAGTTATAGTCTCTTGAGGGTTTACAACAACGACACCCACAAACGTCATTCACACACAATCATGCAAAAATATAAAAATAATAAAAGCAAAGAAAATAGTCCCGATAGTTACACATAATATTGTCCTCAAAGAATGTCTATCAATGAAATCAGAGAACCTTCAAAGTACTCAATGCAACTAAAATCCAAGTTCTTGAATAAATCATCCAAGTCAGACTCAAAGTGTGTGCGTGTAAAGGTTCGTTCACAGCTCGACTCTTAAGTAAGCCAACTCAATGATTTCGTCTCAAAAATTGAGATCCAATGGGTCAAATCAACCTAGATATCTCAAAAGTACTATGTAATTGTCTTTCTTTGCTCAGTATGATATGGGTTTTTTTCATCTTTTTCTTTTTTTTTTTCATTTCAATTTTTTTTCAACACACCTACTCTTTAAGGTAGCATTTCTCCTCATGGTGGTCCTAACACTCGCCCATGGGTAGCTTCACGCTTATAGGTTATAAGTGGTTTAACTTTTTTCTTTTTCGTTTATTTCTTTCAAAAAAAAATTTCGTCATTTACGTGGTAAACAATTTCTTCAACTAGTCACTTTGTCAATTACTTAGGTTCTTAATGCTAAAAACTTATTGTTAAGTGCTTACGAGTCTAACCTATATCACATACTCAAGGCATAAGATAATAGTCAATTGGGCACTTATCATTTCTAAAATTTCATCAAAAGCAAACAAAATTTATCATTAGACTTATGCTTTACTATCAAGGATTAAAAACTAATTTTTTTTTGAATTAGCAGGAAACTATCACTACATGCACACACTCCCAAACTTAAAACTTGCATTGTCCTCAATGTAAGATAAACATAAAGAAACAAAAGTAAGGAACAACACTACCATGTATGGAGTTGATCAGGCTCCTGCTGGTCAGAATTTGATTGCGCGGGTTGCGCTAATACATGCATAAATACTCATGCAAACTAATAAATAAGCAAATATCACATAATAAAATAAAAATAAAGTAAATTAAATAAAAATAAACAAATGCAAGGATTGTCTCCCCGCTAGCGCTAAGTTTAACGTCTTCAACCAGACGCAACCACCCAAGTGATCACGGTGGCTTCAATGTAATGATGGGCTTATTTTTTGTATTCTTGTATCACCCTCCCACACTTGTAGCTCAGATCGGTATTGACCCAAAGCAAGTACTAAAATACACCTCATTTTCTCCCATAGACGTAGGTTAGAGCCACTCTCCTCTGAACCACGTAAATTTCTGTCTCTGTGTTTTTCTTTTCTGCTTGTTAATTTTACTTTTGGTTTCCTACTAACCAACTGTTTGCACAATTTTTCGTCAAAAGAGCGTGTAATGTTCAAACCTCCTGAGACACAGTCCCAGCAAGGGGTGTTTGATTAAGTGAATAAGCCTCCAAGGGGCACAAGCACACAAATTACAGTCATAAGATTACAAAGCTACGAAATTAAAATAAAATGCTCGTTTTGAGTCTTCATTTTGTTGCCGCCTCTTCTTCTTCGCATAAGTGAGCTTTTTATAGTGGAGCTCGTTAACTGCTCGGACGGTTTCAATCTGCAAACTTCTCTGCAACTGTTGGATCGTGCCTCCAACCGCCGAGTTATGTGCCATAACTGCCTGATCGTGGGGAACTGTCAAATTGTTAAATTGTGGGATCAACTGCAGCATGTATTAGTCATCTTGATTCTTTTTGTCTCCTAGTCACTGCGTCGCCTGGCGATCGTTCTGATTGTTTCTCCCATCGTCGCCATGTTTGCAAATCGCCTTCAGTGCCCGCTCGTCCTAATTGTTCTTCGTCCCTTGACATGTCATTTCATTTACTCGTATCTTCTAGGGCGCTTTTCTTCGCCAACACCAACCAAATTTCCTGAGGTTTATTCGAGAAGTTAATTTCTTATATTGCATTTTGAACGACAAATAGTCGTCAACAAATGCTAATTGGATTCTTTGTGACCGTTGATTTGATTTTTTGATTAAAATTATAAAATGATTATAAAAGAATTAAAATTTTTTAATTTACTGTTTTAGATTAAAAAAAAAAAGAAGATAAAAATTCAATACTCGAATATTTACTTGGACAAAACTGCGCCAAGCCATCGGGTGATCAGCAGCCTACTCACGTGTAAAAAGTTTATTCATGCAGCACCTCATAAGACGAGACGGGTATTGCCTTTTTTTAACTTTATTTTCTTGAAAATTCCATCAAGTAATCTCTGAGTTACGTTCTCGAAAAGCCAAGTTGCTCAGAGAAATATTAATACCATTCAAGTATACAAAATGCAAAAATTAAAATACCCTTTGAAAAAATGTCTCGTAATTTACCCAATAGAACAATGTCCACCAACAATGAACGTAGAAATTAATAGTTCTATGAATCTATTTGTTGGAAACTTTTCATTTGTTTTCAGGGAGGAAGCTACTTTTGGGTCATGACCGTCCAAAAATTTTCAAATAAATTTACAATAATGCTGCTACGGTGTTTTTACAAAGCCGCCACTAATTATGATTTATGTCCACAATTATTTGACATAAGTAAGAATTTTATTCCTTGGTGGATAGATAACCCATTAAGTTATTTAGTATTGACTCTTCTTACTTTGACAATAAGATAGAATGAATATTTTTAATTATGAAAATTATCAAGATACAACTTCGAAATAAAAATGGAGAATGAAATTTAATCAAATTATATAATTATATACAATGATAAATAATATGTATACATTATTAATTTAAATTCTATATTAGATTTTTTTTTTTTTTTTTTTTTTTTTTTGGAAATGATGGAAACCCCGCCACCAAACCACCCATTCTGGGCCGCGGCGCATGTAAAACCACTGGCTGTCCTAGGCTCTTACAAGAAGTGCACCCCTTGGATTCAAACCCAGAACCTCAAGGTGAGATCCTGGACCCTACACCACCAAGTCACACCACTTGGGGACTAAATTCTATATTAGATGAGTTTAACTATCTAATTTTTTTTTTTGAAGTCGTTGGAAATCCCACCGCCAAACCACTAATTTTGGGCTTAAGCGGAGAGATAAAATCCCCGGCTGTCTCAGACTCTTACAAGAAGCGCACCATCTGGATTCGAACCCAGGATCTCAAGGTGAGATTCCAGACCCTACACCACCAAGTCTCATCATTTGGGGACAACTATCTAAAACATTGTAATACATAATTTCAATATTATCAAATTGTAATTGAATTGTTCTTTTAACTTGATGTGTTTTCTTATATATCAATAAAACTTTATTTAAGATTTATTATTTAAAAATAATTGTCTTTAGATAAATTTTATACTTGAAAAGATTTTAATTTAACCCAGCCTATATGTTTGGTTACTTGCCTGAGTTGTTAGAACCTGATTGGATTTTTTTTTTTTTTGTTAAAACATCTTTTATTTGTCTACCGAAAATTAATTAGAGATCACTATGATAAGATTCCATAATCAAGATAATTGAAGAGAGAAAATCAAGGAATATCTTTTTTTGAATCCTTTGTAATTATATCTTTTATCTAGTAGTTAATCTCTTTCCTATTTCAAATTTCAATCATTGTGTATTTATAGTACTAAATGTCATTGTAAATAATAAGAGAAAATATATTCTTCTTCAACTTGTCCTCTTCAATTCAACATGGTATCAGAGCCCAAATCTCTTCTCTAATTTTTTTTTTTTTTTCTCCACAATCTCCAACCTCTGTTCCAATGGCCTCCGACGGTACCCAAAATGTCATCCCCAACACCCAAGAACCTACAAAACCTTTGATCATAGTTGCCATCCACAACTCAATCAAACTCACATCAACAAATTATCTCTCCTGGAAAACCCAAATTGAAGCCATTCTCATCGGCTACGATTTACAAAAACACATTGATGAAAATCATCAAACCCCACAACGCACCGTCACCACCAATAATGTCACTTCACCAAATCCCGAATATCATACTTGGCTACGCCAAGACAAACTGATCTTTGCAGCTCTGGTCGGCACCCTATCATCATCGCTAGTCCCTCTCATCACCCAATCCACCACCACCTATGAAGCCTGGCAAACACTAGCCAACACCTATGCCCGTCCATCTCGGGGTCACATCAAACAACTCAAAGATCATCTTAAACACATCACCAAAGGCCCTAAAACCATTACCAACTTGTCCTCTTCAATTCAACACACTATTGGTTCTAGATTCTCAATTATTGAAGTGTAATTATGAGGAGATTTTGAGTGATTTTTTTAAATTATATTTTATTATAATAGTGTTTTTATCTTTTAAGTAACACACTTATAAACAACGGCAGAGAAAGCATACAAAATAAGACAATGTAATGAGTGTTATACGGAAGTATTTAGGATATACTTCAATTGCTTCCTAAATTAAATAGAATTAGTAGGGAACCCTAATTAAATAGAATATTAGGGTTCACTATTGGTACAAGTTACTGTTTTAAATGAAACAAACTAAATATAAATAAATTCGCGCGTTTTTATTGTATTATTTAAGCAGTAATGACCAAAACCAGCTTAGTCCGCTAAGTTAAGGTTACCGTCGCACTAAATGAATTCGTCTATCAAAATAAGAGTATGATATTCTATTATTTTTATTATATATTTTCAATACATCTCAATACACATCTTTATATAGGTATAAGTGTTGGTTATATGCCCTAGATCCGATAGGGATAAATATGTAATTTTATATTATTGCATTGATTAATAAAATTTGGCAAATTATTTATAAGTATTGTCCATAAGCAATTTTGACTACATGTAAAATAAAGTCCTTAGAATGATGATTAAAGGAATTAAAGTTAGTCTAATTTATGAGATCCAATCATTCTTAAATGTTCCCGATTGTAGGATTATCAACGCATGACATTGATAGATCCAGTTTAGATCGGCATATGTTATGTCTGCTTCTTTATCGAAGGAAGGTAGCTGATCTCATAAGCTACTAGTGAAAGTATTCACTTAGTCTAACATATAGATGCTTGTTGGAGAACAAGTACATCGAACTGACCCGCTTGAGACCCCATATGGAGTGTTATCCACATGTCTATGGGATTTCTCTTTGTAACGATAGTATGAATGATCCTTAGACTTGAGATCTCCATGGTATCTTGTATGTGGATTATATATGCTTTAATAGAGTAGACATTAACCCTCGTTGTCATTTTATTTTAAGTAAAATGAGATCATAGCCCATAATAATTTTGTCACTAAGAGGGTTGACAAAATTCAAATTAAATAGTGGGAGTAACCATTAGATTAAAAGTCCAAATATCTTATGGTTTATATCAATGCAATAAAACTAATCAAAATTCTCTATTCTTCATATAGGTTTCCAAACAAAACATGAGTAACAATATTTCCCTCCGAAGCATACTTGATGCTAATAAATTGACTGGACCTAACTTCGCGGACTGGTACCGCAACCTGAGAATTGTTCTTAGGCAAGAAAAGAAGGTTTATGTCATGGAACATAGTGTTCCACCAGAATCTGCCGAAGATGCAACACAAGAGGAATATAATGCTTGGTTGAAGCATTATGATGATAATGAGCAGGCAGTATGTGTGATGCTGGGCTCAATGTCATCAGAATTACAAAAGCAACATGAGTCTATGGATGCGAGCATAATTATAACACATCTTAAGGAGTCGTTTGATGAATCTGCTCGCACTGAAAGATATGAAATATCTAAGACTCTGTTTCAAACCATGATGAAAAATGGTTCTTCAATTAATGACCATAGGCCGAAGATGATTAGCTACATTGAAAAATTAATTGATCTTGGTTTTATCATGGACCATAGCTTATATATTGATCTTATATTGCAATCACTGCCAGAGTCTTTCTCTCAGTTCATTTTGAATTTTCATATGAACAAGTTGGATGCTACACTTCCTGAATTGCTTAATATATTAAGACTTGCTGAGAAAGACATAAAATCACAGAGTGGTTTTGTGATGCTAATGAGTGGTTCCAAAAAGTTTAAGAAATGCCCTAAGAAAGGTTCAAAGGGTAAGGCCCAAAACGCCAACATTCACAAGCCCACTGGTGGTGTGTCTAAGAAGAAAGACAAGGGCAAGTGTTTCTTCTGTGAAAAAGATGAGCATTGGAAGAGAAACTGTGCAAAATACCTCGAGGAAAAGAAAAAGCAGGCAGTTGCTTCTACTTCATTTATATTTATGATTGAGGTTAATATTAATGATAGTAAATCTTCTACTTAGGTATTTGATACTGGTTGTGGTTCTCACATATGTAACAATATGCAGGGCCTCAAGAAGAGTAGTAGACTTCAAAGAGATGAAGTGGACCTACGAGTGGGAAATGAAGCAAGAGTTGCTGCTTTAGCCGTAAGAACTTATTTTCTATCATTACCAAGTGGATTAGTCCTAGAATTTGAAAATTGTTTTTATGTTCCAGTACATAGTAGAAACATTATTTCTGTATCGTGTTTGGACAAAGAAGGTTTTGAGTTTATAATAAAGAACAATTGTTGTTCATTTTCATATGATGATATTTCGTATGGTATTGGATATTTAAGCAATGAATTGTATGTTCTGGAACTAAATAACATTATCATCAATATAAATAAACAAGATAGTTTAAAAGAATCATACATTTGGCATTGTATACTTGGTCATATCAATGAAACACGAATTACAAAAATGCATAAAGAGGGTTACTTGAACCCCTTTGATTATGAATCATATGCAACTTGTGAATATTGTTTAATTGGTAAAATGACCAAATTACCTTTTACTGAAAAAGGACTACATGCAACCGAATTACTAGAGCTAGTACATACCGATGTATGTGGCCCTATGTCGATTCAAGCAAATGGTGGTTACTCATACTTCATAACCTTTACTGATGATTATTCACGTTTTGGTTACGTATACTTAATGAAGTATAAGTCTGAATCACTTGAAAAGTTCAAAGAATTCAGAAACCAAGTAGAGAAACAAACTAGCAAAAGCATTAAGACACTCCGACCTGATCGATGTGGAGAATACTTGAGTTACGAGTTTCAAGACTATCTTAAGGAACATGGCATCATTTCACAATGGACTCCTCCAAGGACACATCAACACAATGATGTTTCCGAAAGGAGAAATCGAACCTTGTTAGATATGCTATGATCAATGATGTCTAGCACAGATCTTCCAACATCGTTCTGGGGACTAGCATTAGAAACCGATGCTTACCTTCTAAATAATGTTCCATATAAATCTGTTAGCAAAATACCATATTGTAGGGGTTGGTGCTCAGAGCGCCAATTCCCGGTTGTATTTTTGTTAAATACTTATGTAAAACGTTATTATCAGTAATAATATATGCAGTTTCTATAATATAATCTATTCTTTTATATGGTAAAGACGTAATGACCATAGAATGATTAGTCATGATACAGTTGCAAAAGCGTCGCAACGGACATTGGGAAGTATCATGACGTTGTCATTCTCAGACAGTTCCTGGTCAAGGTTTACACTACTGGTCAGTATAGTAACCCGTTGAGACTGGTACATGTCGTATACTGGAATATATGATTCCAATGGTTTCTCAATGAACCATTAGTCTTGGAGACTAGTATAGACGTGTAGGTGTTTATAGCGGATAAACACTGAACGACTCACCGAAGATTCTTAATGGATGGTACACCAGCGTCAATAAGAATCTTCTTGGGTTGAGTAGCACTTGTGATTCTTAGACTTGAGATGCCATTGTGGGCACATGAGACATCTTCTACACTTAGACGACAGTCACGTCACCGATCTATTTAGATCAGACCTCCGCCTGTTCGTTGGGTGTAGATAGATCATCAGGGTGTCCTATGTGTATCAAGATAGGATCCGTCAGTTCTGTGTACCAGAGCATAGGTAGTCCATATGATTAGCAATCAGAAAAATCCATGGGCCCGTGGTAAGTTTAGAAGCTAGTTCTAAACATTCTTTTTGAGATTGCTAATAGAATAGTCGACTAGATAATCCCGATAGAGATTTGACGTTTACATCTATATCTCTGGGATTTATCCGGATACCTGTGACAGAGGAATTATGCATCTGCCATGACCTCCACCTGTATGGTTCAGCGAGATTATCCGTGATCGTCATAATCTACGGGTGGATAGATTATGGACACGAAATTTGATTTCGTGACGGATATACCTGAACCTAGAGAGTCTCAATAATGAAACATACTCGTAGAGCACTAGAGCAACATTAAATAAATAATATTGATTATTTATAAAGTCGTTTAAAGGTTAAACGCAAGATACGTGCAAAAAGGACCCGATAGTCATTTACGTAATTATTGTGTATTTACATTTAATACTTGATTAATTTAAATACACATTAATTAATAGTCAAAATGAGTTATTTGACTTTTATCCTAAATGAATATATGTTTTTAATATTTAATGTAAATATTATACATATATTTAATATATTTGTATTTGATTAATTAATTGATTATTTAATTGTTAAATGATTAAATTAATTAAAATATAAATATCTTATGTTAGGATATTTAAAGTTAATGATGTTAGTTGCATTTGTTGACCAAAATAAATATCCATAAAGTTTTTAGATATTTATAAAGTTGACTAAATGCATTTGAAATGAAATTGAAATGAAAATTTGGTGTATATGCTTGTGTATAATTTCGGCCAAGGCATTCTTTCACAAGTATATATTGTTTTCATTTGCTTTTCATTTAGTTTAACCTAATACACATTTCACAAAAGCAAAACACCATTGAAGGAACTTAAAGAAAGCTTGAGAAAGAAAGAAAATCCAAAGGAAGCTTGATTTTAGTAAGTTTTTTCCAACTTACTATTAGTAAGGAAATTGTTCCTTAGGATCTAGGCTTCAATATATGATATCTTTAGGTTATTTCTTTCTTTGTTCTTTGTGGTTTTTGTTGATGGAAGCTTTGGTGAAATTGTAAAGCATGTATGATGATGGAAGTTTGTAACTAGTGTAGTTGTAAACATTCTTTCAAGGTTTTTGAAACCATGTTGCTATTCTAGAGTTGTTGACCCACTCTTAAATGACCTAGATTTGATCTTGAGTTGTTTCATTGTGTTGAGACTTGAATTAGATGAAAGATTGATGATTGAAACATTTGATTTAATGTAAATGGCCTAATTTGCCCAATTTGTGGAAATTGAAAAATTAGGGTTTATAACCTATTCTAAATTTGGGGCTTTTGAGATATGTTGTGCATTTAGGTGTGTATATGATACATATAAAGTTTCATGTTGATTGGATTTCATTTGGATGAGTTTTGGAGCATGAAATGACAAAAGGCACAACCCCCCCTCCCCCAAATGGAGGCTCTCGGCCAAGAAATTAAAATTAAGAATTTTTGTTGCTTTTGGTGTTTTGATGTTTTGAACATGCTAAGTTCATCTTAGAAATAATTTAGAATCATTCAAAATTGATTGGATCAATTTCGGACTAAAATGGACAAAATACCATATAAGGGTAATTTGGTAATTTCACTTGAATTTGATTCATTTGAAATTTTATTTCATTATTTGAATATTGGGTAATTAAATAAATGTGTTTATTTATTTAATCCAAGAAAAAGTTTTGAAATCTGAAAATCGGATTTTCACCGCTTCCGCTGCGTTACCGGATTCACCCCCTAAATAACCCCTTCACATATGAGATATGGCATGACAAACGACCCAATCTCAATTTTGTAAAAGTTTGGGGTTGTGAAGCTTATGTGAAGCAATCGCCTGCTGACAAGCTGGAAGCAAGGTCAATTAAATGTAAATTTGTGGGATATCCAAAAGAAACAATGGGATATTACTTCTATGATCCAAGTGAACAAAAAGTGTTTGTTTCACGGAATGCTATTTTTCTAGAGAAAGAGTTTCTTCTAAGAAAAGATAGTGGGAGTAGACTGGAACTTGATGAAGTCCCAGAACCATCAAATGACATTGAATTACCTTCAACTCGCAAAAGATTGGCGATGGAACAACCACAAGTTCAAGAACTCTGAAAATTTAGTAGAATACAACATGAGTCAGGAAGATATAGATTTCTTATGGAAGGTAAACATGATGTATTTATCGTTGAGAACTATGATCCTACTAGTTATACAGAGGCAATGTCTGACATTGACTCTTCTAAATGGCTTGAAGCTATGAAGTCCGAAATGGATTCAATGCATATCAACCAAGTTTGGAACCTAGTAGATGCATCTGAAGTGATAACTCCCATTGGGTGCAAATGGGTCTTTAAAAGAAAAACAAATGCATATGGCAAAGTTCAAACCTACAAGGTTAGGTTGGTGGCAAAAGGTTACAAACAAATTCAAGGAATTGATTATGATGAAACTTTTTCGGCAGTTGTCATGTTAAAGTCCATTAGGATTATTCTTGCAATAGCTGCATACCATGATTATGAGATTTGGCAGATGACCGGCGTAAACACACACGTATAACGCAAGCGTACGTATCGTTCAAGTAGTATAAAAAGTATCGATCCCACGAGGACTTAAAACCTTTTTGTTATCAATTTATTGGGCCAAATGATTACAAGTTGTTTGATTGATTTGGAATGGCGACGATTCTAAATTTAAAGACAAATAACTAAAATTGCTTAAAAGTAGATTTTAAGGAAATTCAATATTAAAAACTATCCAGGGTTGTGATTTATTTCAATATTATTTAAAAGATGAAGTAGTTATCTTATAGTTGGGTAATATATTAATTTATTAACCTGGAACACTAACTTATGTAAAAGCCTCTTCCGATGGTCAATTACAAATATCTAGTATAATTCAATTGAACCATATGTCTATGTTAACCAAATTACCTAGATTCATTAAGTTCAAGTTCCAATTATGGCTACCCCCGCCTAACAGGTATATTCCTATCCTGTAAGGAAATCTATTAAAAGGGTTATCTATCCTCAAGGAAGAACGTGAGTTATTGAGTCTAAGGTCTAAACTTAAAATCCCTATGTCTAGTTCATTTTAAGTTTACCTAATCAATTTAATTAATGGCCAGTTAATTAAAGAGCTTTAAGATTAAGACTCAATAAATAAATCTTTAAAATTACCCAAACTATAATCTAACCCTTATAAACCAGTTTAATTGAAATTCATCACAACCCTAGATAACTAATTTAGTTACGACACATAACTAGGGCTAAAAGCTTAAAAGACTTAAAATAAAATTGCATAAAGTAAATGTGGTAAAATAACTGCTGAAAGTGAATTAAAATAAAATTGCTAAGGTAAAAAGGAATTACTTCTACTATATACTAATTAGATTTCTCCCATAATATAATATAAGCTTTGCAAAACATTTTCATCCAGCCATATAGGCGGTATTTTGATTTAATTAGTTTAAAAACAACGAGCCATAAAGGCGGAATCATTTTAAAAATAACCAGCCATAAAGGCGGAATCAAAACAACCAGCCATATAGGCGGAATGAAAATAAACCAGCCATAAAGGCGGAACTGAAAATAAACCAGCCATAAAGGTGGAATTTAAAATAAACCAGCCATATAGGCGGAATATGAATTTTATTACCCACCGACCAATCTGGCGGTATCCCGATTAAGTCAATTTAAAACTTGAATATATTATAATTATGGGAGAATAATCTAAGAAGTAATAGTAAAAGAATTACCTTTTACCTTAACAGAGGGAAGTTACCTCCTCATAATGAGTAGTAAAAACTGTAAAATAAAGAAAGTAAATTATTATTTTTACAGAAAGTAATTAAAAATTACAAAACTTTATTAAAAGAAACTTAGAGAGAGAAGAACTCCCTAATTACATAGGAATTGGGAGAGGAAGTGGTACAACAAAAACTGAAATTTCGAGCTCTATTTATAGGCGTCTATAGGGGGTCGGCGTCGCGACGCTGGGAGTATAGAGTGCGTCGCGACGCCAGCTACAGTGGACACGTGTCACTTGCTGGTTCGACGGCTCAAATCTTATCCGATGACGTGGCACTGTTCATGACGTCATTGCTTACGTCAGACTGATGATGTGGCACTGTTCATGACGTCATTGCTGACGTCATGCTGACATCACTGTCAGCAACTGTCGGCACCGTTGGATGGGTGACACGTGGCATCCGGCGCACGTTATCAAGTCTTCTGTGATGGTGACACGTGGCACGGCGCACGTTAGCAAAGTCAAACTTTTCAAATTGTTGACCCGTTGACCACGGCGCATTTTAGCAACTTCGGTGCAGGTTGGGCGTCGCGACGCGCAGAAGACGAAATTATTCCAGTTGACGCATTTTTGACCGGTTTTGTCCCAAATTGCTTCCAGTGCTGTCCAAACTTTATTTATCTGCAAAATAACAACAAAACACATCAAAACGTTCATAAAACTCGAGAAATAATACAAAACATTAGGTCAAATGAGTGGGAAATAGTGGTATAAATACCACTCATCAGCAGATGGATGTCAAAACTGCATTCCTGAACGGAAACCTCGTAGAGGATGTGTATATGACACAACCTGAAGGCTTCATTTCTAAAGGAAACATAAACAAGGTATGCAAGCTACAACGATCCATTTATGGATTAAAGCAAGCATCTCGGAGTTGGAATCTTCGTTTTGATGAGACAATCAAAGAGTTTGATTTTATCAAAAATGAAGATGAACCTTGTGTATACAAGAAGGTTAGTGGGAGCGAAGTCGTATTACTAATATTATATGTGGATGACATATTAATAATAGGAAATGATATTCAAATGCTCTAATCAATCAAACTATGGTTATCCAAGAAATTCTCCATGAAGGATTTGGGAGAAGCAACCTATATTCTAGGAATTAAGATCTATAGAGATAGATCTAAAAGGTTGCTTGGCCTCTCATAATCCACGTACATAGACCAATTTCTTAAAAGGTTTAAGATGGAAGATTCCAAAAGAGGCTACTTGCCAATGAGACATGAAATCTATCTCTCTAAGGAGATGTGCCCTAAATCTTCTGAAGAGGTTGAGCGCATGAAACAAATCCCATATACTTCTGCTATAGTACGAGACCTGATGTATCTTACGCTCTAAATGTTACGAGTAGATATCAGGTTAATCCTGAAGAAGATCATTGGATAACTGTCAAGACAATCCTTAAATACTTAAGAATGACTGATGATGTGTTCTTGATTTATGGAGGAAGTTCCGAGAAATGTTGGGCTATTGTGATGCTAGCTTTCAGTCTGATAAAGATGATAGCAAATCACAATCAGGATAATTGTTTACTATGTTTGGAGGAGCATGAAGTTGGAAGAATTCTAGACAAACTACAACAGCAGACTTAACAACGGAAGCCAAATATATAGCCGCTTCAGAAGCAGCTAAAGAAGCAGTGTGGATAAAGAAGTTCATCACAGACTTAGGTGTTGTTCCTAACAGTAACAATGCGATTGTGATATACTGTGACAACACCGGAGCCATATCACAAGCTAAAGAACCAAGGTCTCATCAGAAATCTAAACACATTCTTAGACGATATCACCCGATTAGAGAGATAATCCAAAGAGGTGATGTGAAAATACAGAAGATTCCTACTGAAGAGAACTTAGCAGATTCTCTTACTAAAGCACTGACCCAACAGAAGCATGATAGGCACGCTGAATTGTTTGGTGTAAAATATCATAGAGATTGACTCTAGTGCAAGTGAGAGATTGTTGGTTATATGCCCTAGATCCAATAGGGATAAATATGTAATTTTATATTATTGCATTGATTAATAAAATTTGGTAAATTATTTATAAGTATTGTCCATAAGTAATTTTGACTACTTGTAAAATAAATTCCTTAGATGGTGATTAAAAGAATTAAAGTTAGTCTAATTTATGAGATCCAATCATTCTTAAATGTTCCCGATTGTAAGATTATCAACGCAGGACATTGATAAATCCAGTTTAGATCGGCATATGTTATGTCTGCTTTTTTATCGAAGGAATATAGCTGATCTCATAAGCTACTAGTGAAAGTGTTCACTTAGTCTAACATGTGGATGCTTGTTGGAGAACAAGTACATCGAACTGACCCACTTGAGACCCCATATGGAGTGTTATCCACATGTCTATGGGATTTCTCTTTGTAACGATAGTATGAATGATCCTTAGACTTGAGATATCCATGGTATCTTGTATGTGGATTATATATACTTTGACATTACATCTCCGTAATCCATAGTGAGATTGCGCATAGGGTAATGATTGGGCAATATGAAAAGCGTACGAAGATAGTGAATGATCAATAAAGGATTCGCCGCTCTGGATAACATAGAATCGATATCCCAAGAGACGCGATTTGACATAAGTGATAATATAAGTCCATGGCCATGGCAAGTTCTGAAATGAGTTTCAGAAACTCTATATACATATTATCAGCTTAAGTCAATGTTCTAATAACCATGATTTAATAGAGTAGACATTTTCCATATTCTATAATCATTGGCGGGATATGTATGAGGCGAAAGGATTGAATCATATGGTAATCGTATACGGAATAAGTTTCACTAAAGTTAGTATTCTTTCTTAATTTGGGGTCACGATGCATTGCTAGATGCCGCTCTTGATCTATGGAAATTAGTTTTTTAATTAAGGAGTTAATTGATGATAAATTAATTAGATTAATTTATTGAGACTTATGAAGTCTATAACTATCTCCATTGCCAACATAAGAAAGAACCTAATGGGTCACACACGTGAAAGTATTGAGGAGTTAATAATAAATTATGTAGATTTAAGTTTTAGGACTTAAATGTTAAGTTCTTAAACTTTGGGGTAAATTCCTAATTTTAGAAATTATGGATAAAAAATAGAATTCTGAAAATTTTAGGACCAAGGTGCAAATCTGGAAATAAGGGGCTATTTCGTAATTTCTAAAAGTGCAGGGGTCATTTTGTAATTTCCAAAAGTATAAGGGCTGAAATATAATTTAACAAAGTATTTGTATTAAATTATAATTTCAGATTTATAGTATTCTAATTTGATTAGAATTGATAAATTTTATTTAATTAATTTAATTAAATAAAATAGGATAATGGTTGTTTATTTAGGATGGATTAAAATTCATATTTGATTAGGATTAAATTTTATCCTATTAATTCTAATTTGATTGGAATTAAAACAACTCAAATCAAAAGCCTATAAATTAACCCTTTTGCTATACACAAAAAACAATCAAAAATTGAAGCAAAATTTGGAAAGCAATTTTTGCTTCCAACGTGAGAAAGAAAAGAATTTAAAAGGAAAATTTGATTTTTCTTTAACCAAAATTATTTTATTCCCAATATTCCATAAACCCTAAAACGAGTCTCTTTTCTTAAACTAGCACCAAAGAAAATACACTTACATAATATTGGATTTGAGAAATCCAAAATCCTTAACTCTCTGCTTTGTGTGGATACCGTTGGAGGCCAAACGTGTGGGTGGTTCTGAAGAATTTACGAGGAACGATATGAGAATTACTTAAAGGTTTAAGGTATGTTTTTATTTATGTTTTATAAATAAATATTATCATGAAGCATGAATAATTAATTATGATCTTTGATTGGAATTTTATGTTTAAAATTGAAAAATTTAAATTTTCCGCCGCATATCGTATGCTAAATTTCCAACAATAAGATCATAATAAGACACATGTAACATAAAAAGATATACATGCATATTGTAGAAATTATGGTACATTGTCGATATCGAGATGTATAGAAAATTTATTGGTACATGATTAAATTGAATTGTAGATATCAAAATATATGAAAATTTAATGTATCATAAATATTGATTAAAGTGCATAGTAGATATCTACATGTATGTATATTCAACGTATCATAAACATTGATTAAAGTGAATTATATACAACATGATGTATGGAAATTCAGTGTATTATGAATATGGATTAAAGTGAGGGTTTAAATATAATTTTGTCCCCTAATATATGTGATGTCATGCGGTAGCACCAGAAGAGATAGATGATAAAAATATATTTAAGTAAGATACATCAACAAGATTCTCAATTATTGAAGTGTAATATAAGGGAATTTGAGGTTTTTTTTTTTAAATTATATATTTCTTATAGTAGTGTTTTATCTTTTAAGTGTCACAGTTTCTTATAATCAACGGCAGAGAAAGCATGCAAAATAACACAATGTAATAATGAGTAGGGGTGGGCGCGGTTCGATTTGGTTCGATTTTTGTTAAAAACTGAACCAAACCATATTTTACGGTTCGGATTTTTACCTCTCAAACCAAACCATTAAATAACGGATTGGTTTGAATTGAAAATTTTTTAAACCAGCGGTTTACGGATTGGTTCGGTTCGGTTTACGGATTATTATATTTAAAACAAATTTTCATCCACTTAATTGAAGACAAAAAAAAAAAAGAACTAGTCTATCAAACAAATAGTATGAAGTGCTAGGGTGTAAGCTGTGACTCCAGGGAACACATGCACTCCATAAAGGATTGAAAAATGAGGCACAATTAATTATTGTATTTTTTAAAAATTACCTCGAATAATGATGTTACAATCATTCTAATTAAAAGACAAATCCAACATCTTACTTTCAAGAATAATGATGCTACCATAAAACAAAAAAATTTAAGAATAAAAGTATTAGCAAATAAATTGAAGAATAAAAGTATTAACAAATAAATATATTAACAAAAAATTTAAGAATAAAAGTATTAACATACTAATAAAAAGAAAACATAGAATAAAATAAAAGAAAAATACAATTTTTTTTATAAAAATATATAATTTTTTTAATTATAATGGTTCAGTTCGGTTTAACAGGTGCGGTTCGGATTAGCTCCTGAACCGAACCGTAAATCGTTTGGGGTGAGCTAATCCGAACCGCAAACCGAACCGTTAGAAAAAAAATTGTAAATTCGATTCGGTTTGCGGTTTAGTTCGGTTCGGTTGGGTTTTTTATCCACCCCTAGTAATGAGTGTTATACGGAACGTATTTAGAATATTCTTCAGTTGGTTCCAAAATTAAATAGAATTTGCTGACTAGCCCATTTATTACCTTAAACCACAGGACACGTCAAAGAAACCTTACCTTAAAAATTTTCATTTGCCCCGTAAAGAGGGTCAGAATCGGAATTACAAAGGATGGGAATCATACAGGGGAAGGGGAATATTCCAAATTTTATTGGGCCTGTTCACGGAGTAGGGAAAGGTGAGAGCTAGACAGTCCAAGTGTACGTTTGGGCTGCACGGTCCGACCCAAGTCCCCCCTCTTTCTAATTCTCCAAATGGGCGAGTCAATGGCACTCCAGTGTAGCTGGACTAGCTAAACGAAAACCAAAAAAAAAAAAACCTAATCGAAATCGTTGTTTCATTAGGCTTCATAAAATTTACATATCTTTGTATGATTTCTGTTCATGTCAATTTAAGTATTCCCCTATTTCACTTGATATATGGCTTACATCAGTTGCTCTTCCTTTTTCACTGAAGTATTTACAAGTGTATATTAGACATGTATGAACCATTTTAGTTATGTTTCTCTCATTTTATCCTTAATCAGTAAGAAGCAGCTCACATACGCTTTGGGAGCCAAGCCCCAGCACGAGGAGCTTAAGTTAACACTTATATAATATTCGGTCATTCATTAAAAGCAGACAAAATAGTGATGAATTATGATCGGTCCAAACCTTCGACCAACTACTTATTGCAACCTTCCCATCCCTACTAAGACCTTATTCAAACACTACAAGAAATAAGATTTTTAGTGTTGCCATGAAAATCATCACTAAATGTATAATTTAGTATCGCCAAGATCAAACGACGCTAAAAGTGACAACATCTTGTGTCGACATGAAAGTGACACAAAAATTACAACATTTAGCGTCGCCAAAGTACATTCGACGTAAAAAAATTAAGGGATTTAGCGTCAAAAATAATATATCGATGTTAAATATGTAGAATTATCAATATTTAGCGTCGAACAACTGTAGTGACGCTGTCTGTACATATTTTAGTGTTGCCTATTTACGTAGCGACATTAAAAATCCTTTAAAAAATCATACCTACCAAAAAACTAAGGGATTTAGTGTCGACAACAAACTGTCGACGCTAAATATGTTGTATCGTCAATAGTTAGCATCGAAAATAGGTTATGACGTTATATGTTCATATTTTAGCGTCGCCAATATAGGTAGCGACGCTAAAATGACAACATTTAGCGTCTATAATTTCTGGCGACGCTAAAAAGCCTTTAAAAATTCCTACCTACCTATGACTCCCATATTTTTCTTCATATCCTTAAAAATCCACGTCCAAAAATACTCATTTTCATCATTTTCAACCCCAATCCAATACTGTAAATCCCCTAAAATGAGGATTTGGAATTTAATTGGGTAAATATTTAGTTTATGAATTGAATTGGTGGTGTATATAATCTTAATTACTCTAATAATTTGTTTACCCATTATATATTTTAAGTAAATCCTCTAAAATGAGGGCTTAGAATTAATTAGTTAAATATTTAGTTTATGTATTTAATTGATAGTGTGTATAATTAATATGAGTAATTTGATTTTGGATAAGTATGTATAGAGTTTGATTTTGGATAACTATTTAATAGTTAAGGGAATATTGTACATATATTAATTTTAATTAATTGATCATTTTGTTATATTTTATAGATATTTTATTAATATGGATAGAAGTTGGATGAGTGTGCCAAATAGATTGTGTATCGAATACTATAAAATTGGGGAAGAATTTATGAAAACAGCGAAACGAGATGCTAATGCATAAGGTCTGCGTTGTCCATGTAATAATATTTGAATAGGAGAAAGAAGTATTTGAGTGAATTTATGGATCACTTATACATGCCGAGAATTTCAACGACCTATCGAACGTGGGACCATGAAGAAAAATATAATTTCGACTCTAGTATATCCATTCAAAAGATAGTACCAGTTATCATGAGCATCGTCAAGAAAATGATGATGATGATATGATTGATGCTTTGCATGACTTGTAGGGTACGCTATTGGATAACTTTGGTGGAGAAACATCACATCCGGACGAGAACGAAAGACTGAAAGTGTTTAGTCAGTTACTTGAAGAAGCTAAAAAGATACTGTTTGATGGTGCTGGCATGTCGACTTTATACTTTATTATCAAGCTACTCCACATTAAAGTAAGTAATTGAATGATCGAAAAAAGCATTTATATGATATTAGAGTTGCTTGGACAGATGTTACCAGCCGACATAGAATTGCCAAAATCATATTATGAGGCGAAGAAAATATTACGTGATTTGGGATTGGGGGATACACATTTGTAACTATGATTGTGTATTATTTTGAGCAGAGTACAAATTCCATGAGAATTGTTCAGTCTGTAGAGAAAATTGGTATAAGATCCTTGGTACTGGGAAGAAGGTGTCTCAGAAGGTGTTGCGTTATTTTTCATTAACACTTAGACCACAAAGATTATTTATATCACATCACACCGCATCTAACATGAGGTGGCAACATTATAAGAGAGTTGGTGATGAAGGCGTTCTTAGACACACTGTTGATATAATTGAGTGAAAAGACTTTGATAATATGTACCCGTGTTTTGTCGAAGACCCTCGTAATGTTAGGTTAAGCCTCACATATGATGGTTTTCCTTTTGGAAACATATAGAACTCTTACAGTATGTGGTCTGTGGTAATTGTACCTTATAACTTACCACCGTGGAAGTGTATGAAATACCCTTTCATGTTCATGTCCTTATTTATACAGGGTCCACGATCCACCGGTAAAGATATTGATGTTTTCTTGAGGCTGTTGATTGAAAAGTTACATACATTATGGAAATATCAGTGTAACTACTTATGATGTAGTTACCGAGCAGTATTTTCAAATGCATGGGACGCTACTGTGGACTATTAACAACTTTCTCGCTCTATCTGGGTGGAGTACTAAGAGTTATATAACATCACTAGCTTATGATCCTGCAAGAAAAACATATGAGTATTCTGGTTGTATGGTTAATGGTAGACACGACCATCGGTTCGGTAAACCGAACCGAACAGTTTACTATTTCACACTTGTGGAATCGCAACTGAACTAGATCATTCCGATTCGCTTATGGTTCCACAAGATTATGAAATCGTAAATTGGAACTGGACCGGACAGTTCCAGTTCCATGTATTTTTTTTAAAAAAAATAATTTTAAAAAATTAAAATCTATTAAATAAATTAGTAATGAGATATTATTACCAAATAAATATAATAAAAAATTAATAATTTGAATTTTATTACATTAAATTAAAAAATGAAAATCTATTAAATAAATTAGTAATGACATGTGCAACGAACATGAACAAATCGCCCTCTTAAATTTAGTTGGCATATTTCTTTTAATTCTCTAATTGATGCAGTATTTACAGATGTATTGTCAAAACCAATTGTTAAAATTTTACCTAATAAATCATATTCACCAAAAATTACTTTAATCATTTTATAAATATTATGTGCAATATATTGCTCATCAAAAACTCTAAATGCAATAAATCATTTTTCATGTTCCATGATGCGTCAATCCAATGACAAGTCATACCCATGTATGAGTGTGTTTACCAGTGGTCACTTCAAATATGAGAACACATAGAAATGTGACCTTTAATATCTTTAATATTTAATTTAAAATAATTTTACCATATTTATATAATTTAAAAATTTATCATTTTGTAGTATTTCTAGGTATTTTACAGGGAGTATGATTTAAAGCATTTCGACAGTAATCAGTAAAAGTAATTTTTTTCACCAAAACTTAAAGAAAGACATGTCATGTAAGTAAATTTAGCAAATTCTTCTCTATTTTTAGCATCAGAATATTTAAATAAATCTAAAGGACTTATACCTCTACTAGATGAAGCGTACATGTACATTTGAGTTTGTGATGTATCAAGTCAGATTTCAGCGGTATTGTGCATATTCAAGTGCTTGTTCATATTGCCATAGCCGTCAGTAAATTTGTAAGATATACCACAATAGTTGTATATTACTCTTGGACCTTCATTAATGAAAATGAATTTTGAAAATATCAGATGATCAAAATTTAACTTCTTTTCTTCGTGTACCGATATTTTGGCCGCTTTATTGGGTTAGGACATTGGAATGGTGTTCTCAGATGAGCTTGCCAATTTGTTCTAAATATTGGAGAATTACAAAATAAAGAGAATTGCAAAAAATAAAGAACAATTGAGAGAATTGAGAATGCGAGAATTGTTGGTGTGTAGAAAAAAAATTGAAATATGGCCCATTTTTATAGATTTTTTGGTAAATTTTATGATACCTAAATTATCCATAAAAATAGTCATTTTATTAATATTATTGAGGGTAATTTAGAGATTTAATATAAAAAATTAAAAAAAAAACAAATATTATTTGTTGCAGCGAGCCGCTTGGCTCCCTACAACAAACTGAAACAAATGGTTCCAACCGGAACCATTACGGTTCAAGTTGGAACCGTGTAACATTGCGATTTTTTTGAACCGTGAGATTCCAGTTGTAATGGTTCCGGTTGGAACTATTGGAACCAGTTCTAGTTCTGGTTAGGTTTCAGTTCCGAACAAGAACCGTGGTTAGATGTAGGAGTGAAGCAGGATTTTCTACTATGCATATGATGTTGGTGACCACTACATTGTTGAGCTCGCAGCGCGTAGAGAGTAAGGATAGTCTCGCGGGGGACTAACCGAAGAATAATAGAGTCGCAACCCTATATGAGACACCTAAAATGATTTAAGGCCGCACTACACCCCTCACAATGTCTGATCTTAAACCCGTTTGGGTTTGGAATGGTCCCTTACTGATGCTAGTATAATATTTACGCTCAAAGGAGGTATCCTCACATCTTATAATGCAATCATACACGAAATAACTTATAAAGCATACAACTTGCACAAGCATGAATTATAAAGATAATAAATAAAATAAATGTCTATAAGTTATTACAACATTTGTAAAACAGTAATGATATAGAAATAAGCAGGCATCCGAGGCTAAACTGGATATAGCCTAAGGTCATTCGGATATAAAATCAATCTTCATGTCATAAGTCCGGTCGGATGTACTGCGTAGTACAGAAACACAAAAACATTTATACTCAATAACAGATGTAATAGACATGTATTATAACAATAGCAATAATGAAATGATCACCCCTAGTGGTCTGTGGCATTGTATCCCGAGTGCGAACCATATTACAGTCCATTCAGAATCGGCTATGAAACTTACGTCCGGGTTTCTATCCTATATATAATGGGGTCACATGGCCAGATATACAACATGCCTGACCGAACATAGTTCATAGATCACACATTAAGTAGAGCACAACATGTGTATCATTTTATTTAAACAATAAATTAAATACATGCAACAATAAACTAAACACATACGTATTAAATCAACAGAATAAAACAACTAAACATGCATAACATAATAGTAATAAGTGAAATATAAAAAGTCGACCGAATATGTGTATATTTGGCTGAGTGTGTGCATGTCCGGCCGTAGTCTACGTCCGGTCGGATATAATGTGTCCAAACCGAAATCTAAAATATAAAGAAATATTAAAAGGGTGCCCTCAGATCGTACCTTTGTGTATGATGTGGCTCAGAAGACTCTTTGATTGTCGGGTTGCTGCTTGGATGCTTGCTGGGAAATATGGAACTCCAAGGATAGGTTTTGTGATTTTCTTTATTTTTTCTCTCTAAAGTGACAAGTTTTCAGTATCATTGCTGAGATTTCTTTTAGTAGATTTGAACTTCCAACCCCCATTGTGAAGGGATGAGATACTTTTTATACAGTGAGTGAATGGGTCATAAAATAGAAAGGAAACATAATCCTTCCATTCCCTTCTGTCTGTCTCAGATGATTGATAATCTGTCTGCAGTTATAGGTCGAACAATATCCAGTCGGATGTAGGGTTTGAGATGTATATCTGGCCGGATGTAATCAAGCCCGCGATACCAGCTATTTGAATTTTACACGTGGATTGACCAATTAAGACATGTGTGGTCGGATGTGTAATTTGAATTACATGTCAGGCCGACCATAATCAGATCTCGTAACTTCAATAACTGATAATCTACTCGTTCAAGGAAAACTATGTGATGTTTGGTCGGATATAGGGATTTCAGGGTATATCTGGGAGGATTTGCTGGCTAGAGAGAAGATAGGCCGGTCATAGGTGACGTCCGACTGAATTTTTGGATATATTCCCCGGAATTCCTTTCATTCCTGACATTCATCTTTGCAATTTCCCCAACTTTTAGAGGGTGTTCATGTAAGAGACTCATCATCGGGTTATGCATAAAAATACAGTATCTACACCGAGTATAGTTAATTGTGTGCGCTTTATCGCAGAGCAAAGAGATATTTTTCACTCAACATAAAACTATGGGATTACAGTTCCAGGAGATCATGGTGACAATACTATTAACTTTTACGGTTTCCTACAAGGAGTTATTGAGGTTATTTCCATGCCTAATCTTCGAATTGTCTTATTCGCATACAAGTGGTTTGACACTAATCTTAGAAAGAGGATGATTCAATTCCATCACCGTCTAACGTCGGTCAACGTTTAACGTGTTTGGTGCAAAGATGATCCATATATTTTTTATCATCAAGCACATCATGTCATGTATTTGGATGACCTTAAATTTGGGAATGGATGGAAAGTCGTGGAAAAATTAAACCAATGAAGTATTTGAGATATTCAAGAGAAATAAAATGACATATACTTTCATTAGATGCAATTCAATCACCTAAAAATAACAAATACATTCATTAAATCAAGTTCATTCACCTCATGAAATGATAAATACATTCATTAGATTAAGTTAATTCTCCTAGAAATTACAAATATATTCATTAGATCAAGTTCACTCACTTACTAAATGCACCAAAATAATTTAAAGTTTCAAAGTGACACATGGCAATACAACACAAAATAGGGGACAAAAAGAAGGGACATAAATATATGTATATTGTAGGCATTGCATTTTCGCATGTGAAACCCGATGATGAGCCTCATTTGGAGGCACTACCTTTTGAGTCATGAAAGCCGCGGGAAACGGATATCGGAAGGGGAAATTCAGGATAAACAAGCTCACTGTCTTCGTTGGTGCTGCGTTCGTTACTTCGTTCGAACCTCGTGCAGATTGCGGACGTTCGTGCCGCGTGCGATGAGGCGTTCGAACGGAGCCGGTAATTCTGGTTTTGCTGCTAGCCTCACACCCCAACCCATTTAGCTCCCCAAAGCCCATAAAACACATCCCAAATTAAATAAATAAATATTAAACATTAAATAAAATATTTAAATCATTTACCAATTAAATAAAATCATGCCTAATATAAATGAATCAAATATATTATATACTAAAACTAAAAATAAGATTTGCCTAATTAAAATCAATCTTAACCAATTAAAAGCCAATCACATATTTGACTTCCTAATTCAATAAGATATCCACCAAGTTAAATTAGTTGACTTCCTAAAATAAAATATTTTGTCCCCCCCTCAATCCTTTGATTTCCTTGTTTAAAACTAAATCATATCCTAATTAAATGCACAAAATCCCTTCCCTTGTCAACCCTAACCCTTCTCTATATAAACAACCCCTAACCACAAGCCATCCTCCTCTTGACACAACCTAATCACGCCCAAGGCATAGAATTCACACCCAAACTCTCTCGAAATCTCTCTAGACTCTCTCTACACACCCAAGACTAAACAAACAAACAAAAAGAGAAAACACTTCACACATACACAAGAAAGAAAACAAAGAAACCACCACAAGCCACCACCCTCCATAGCCGAAACAGCCACCTATACAGCAGCCCTCCACCACCGAAAATTACCACAAAACCACACCCTAAAACACGCCTAAACAACCTCCTAGATTACCTTAAAACAGCAGCCCAAATCCTTAAAAAACAGTAACGTAAAAACTGCATAGATAATCCCAAAAATAATCACATATAATTGCACTAAGAACCCACACAAACTTGGAATAGTTTATTGGAAACGTTAAAACAGGTGACCCGTGCAGTGAGCAGCAAGACAGAAGCCGAATAGGAGCAGAACGGAGTTCGAACCGTAAGCAAAACAGCGAAGCAGTGAGCTAGGACGTTGAACCAGTGGACCAGAAAGTTGCGGAGCTTTACCCCCTTTCGATTTCCGTGGAACGCGAGTCCGAGAGACGGCTTAAAAGGTTAGACCTGAGGGTATCTTTCACACTTATTCTCATTTTATTTTCTGGTCATTTATTTTGATTATATTTTCTGTATTTGTGGTATCCGTTGTGTGTATGATGTATGTTGTGGGTATTGGATGAATGAGAGATGTGTCAACTCTCGCGGTATATCGGATGGAAACCCGGACATAAATTTCATAGCCGATTCCGAATGGACGGTAATATGATCTGTACTCGGGCCACAACTCCACGTACTGCTTGGGTAAACGGCACCATCTTTCTTTTGTTGTGTTGCTTTTGTTTATTTAGTTTTCTTTACTTGAATTCAATATGTTGTTTAGTTATGCATGATTCAACCAAGCGCATGGGCTTAGTGAGTTAGTCCAAAGGTCCTCCATTTGGGAGACAAAGAGCCGAAAAGGCCACCTTTGTGACACTACTTCGCCACGCCGGTTGACGTGTGTTCGGTTGGATGCGAGATACGTTCAATCGGGCATACTTAGTTTGACATTACTATCTTTTATGTATGGTTCAATCAAGCGCATGGGCTTAGTAAGTGGAATGAAAGATCCCTTATGGGGATGGGTTAAAACCCGTTACCACGATGCTTTGCCGCGCCGGTTGACATGTGTTCGATTGGACGTAAGATGTGTTCAATCGGGCATACTTGGTTGATATGATTGGTTCTATTCTTGTATGTGTGATGTGATGCGCATGGGCTTAGTATGTTGGTCTAAAGGTCCTCTCTTTGAGAGATCAAGAGCCCCAAAAGGTCACCTTTACGGCAGTACTTCGCCGCGCCCTTTTATTTTGTGTTCATGTATTACGTCCCATTTCATGCATCAGGTCTGTTCCCGTTCGAACGCGTTTACGAACGCAACTCGAACGCGCATGTGTTTTTGCCTTATCATGTGTCAGGTCTCATTTCCGTTCGAACGCGTTGACAAACGCCATACGAACGTGAGCATTCTGTCTCATTTCCGTTCGAACGCGTTAACAAACGCCATACGAACGTGAGCATTCTGTCTCATTTCCGTTCGAACGCGTTAACAAACGCCATACGAACGTGAACCTTCTGTTTTCCGTTCGAACGCGTTTACGAACGCTACACGAACGCGCACCCACTGTCTTAGTTTCATAATGCATCAGGTCTGGTTCCGTTCGAACGCGTTCTCGGACGCTACACGAACGCGAACCTTCTGTTTACCGTTCGAACGCGTTTACGAACGCCACACGAACGCGCACCCACTGAATCGAGTCATCTTCATTAGGTTTCATGCATAGTTTTCCTAGTAGTTATCTCCACATGTATAACTATAAATATGTTAATGTATTACAATTCATATGCTTGTGTCATGATAACATTTGAGTATTATTTCTTGCGGTATATCGGATGGAAACCCAGACGTAAATTCCATAGCCGATTCCGAATGGACGGTAGTGCGGTCTGTACTTGGGCTACAATTCCACGTACCACTTGGAAAAGTGCCCATATGTGTGCTTGTATGGTTAACATGTGTGCTTGTATGGTTAATATGTGTGCTTGTGTTTCCCTGAATGTAATATGCAAGTAAAGTTGTATGGTAGTTGCTATCTTGATATATGTTAAGCATGCAAATTTAAATGTAAGATATATGCGAAATGCGTACATAAGTTTTATTTTACACATGAGAATTTAGAAGCATGATACTCTTGGAAATAAGTGTTACTTAAGCTTGATTAAATTATTACATAAATCCTTTCATTACAAGTGACATGAGTAAGGGACCATTCCGAACCCAACGGTTTGAGGTCTTCCCTTGCGAGGGGTGAGTGCGGCCTTAAATCTTTGTCCCGGTTCACACCGGGTGGCGACTCCATGTTATTCAGTACTTCCCAAACTAGTGCCGCGAGCCTAGGAACGGCGTCGCCCAGGTCCTGTGTCCTACATATATATGATTGTGTGTTCAAAATAAAAATGGAGAATGAGTTTTAATCATATTGTATAATTATCTGCATTGATAAAGAATTTGTATACACTATTAATTCAAATTTATATTAGATGAGTTTAATTATCTAAAATATTGTAATACATAATTTCAATATTAACAAATTGTAATTGAATTGTTCTTTTAACTTGATGTATTTTCTTATATATCAATAAAACTTTATTTAAGATTTATTATCTAAAAATAATTATCATTAAGAAAATTTTATGCTTGAAAAGTTTTTAATTTAACCCAATCTATATCTTTGGTTAATTGCATGAGTTGTCAGAATCTGATTGGATTTTCTGTTAAAATATCTTATTTTTCTACTCAACATTTGAGTTCACTATTGGTTATAGATTTTAAATTATTGAAGTGTAATTATAATGTGTAGGTGCTTGTTTTTAGCCTTGCACCCCACGCCATGTTAGAGTTGGTAATGGGCCGGGACGGGATTGGCCAAATCCTGTCATGTCCTGGTCATACAAAGTGGGACAAAAATACATCCCAGTCTCATCCCATTTTATAAAAAATCTCATCCCGTCCCGTGAAATCCTGACCCATCTCATGAAAATCCCGTCCCGATTCAAAATTTTCTCATCCTACTCTCGTTCCGTTTTCAAAACGGGACAAAATTTTTTATCTCAAATCTTGTGAAGGGATTCCGTTGGGACAAGTGTTGGAGTTGGTGCTTGGAGCGCCAATCCGAATAATGTATTGTACATTTTATTATTTATTAATAAAGTAACTATTTTTTCATTTCAAACTTTATTAATGGTAATGTCATTATGCATATTGGGTATATGTATTAATATGCTAAGAATGACATCGACCTTATATGTATAAATATGCTAAGAATGACATCGACCTTAGAATAGTCTTGTAGTAATACTGAATACCAGATGGTCCGACATTGGGATAAGTATTACTACTATAAATTATTCTTAAAGTATATATATTTATAGTCATTGATTTTGGAATATGGTCGAATTCCTATAACTTAGAAGACTAGCACATATCGTATATTGGAATTGGAGTTCCAATGGTTTAACCCGATGTACCATGAGCTTTGAAAGCTCGTATAGACATGTGGGTTTTGGTTGGACCGAATACTGAATGACTCACATATGATTCCTAATAGTTGGAAGTACACACCACCGTCAATAGGAATCTTCTCGAGTCGAGTAACATATGTAATCCTTTGACAATATGATAACATTGATTTTGTGTGAGATCCTCCACACTTTGATACCATGTATGTCAGAAATCTTTCATGGTCTGGCCTCTAGATGTTCGTTGGGTGTGAACCGATGCACTCATTAATCAAGTGTGTATCAAGATAGAATCCGTCGGCCCGTATGTGTACCATAAGGGGTTTAAGTATCCATGTGAGTAAGTCACGATTATTAGAGACTTTAGCCAAAGCCAATCACCCATGGTGGATCACATTAGTTATAAAGAATCATGAACATGTCGACATGAGATGGGCGTCTCAGAAACGTGACAGAGTATTCTATGTTTCCTAAGCACAACTCGGATAGCCTATGACAGTGGGATTGTTTAACATATGTGATGACCTCGACTTGTAAAGTTCAGAAAGGTCGTTCATGTTCTTCACGAATTCAGAGGTGGTTGAGTTGCGTACATATTAGCTAGGCTTATATGACGAATGTGTATGGACTTAGAGAGTCCCACGATATGAAGTGTACTCGGTGAGCACTTAGGTAGCCAATTAATTTTTATAAAAGATAATATTCGATATTATAATTATCAACTAAGATAATCAAGTGTTATTGGATAACATTGATTATTTACTTTGACCTAATTAAATTAATTGGATTTATTCAATATTTACACAAGGGCTTTTTCGTAATTTCATAATTATCTCTATCATTTGAGGATATTATGGTAATTGTAAGTATGTAATTATAGGTGTTTTTGGCTTGATTTAATTGGATTAAATCAAAGTGGCAAACATTGAACTAATCCATTTTCTAATCTTTGTCTTGATATAATTGGATTAAATCAAAGTGGTAGACAATGGAGATTAGTCACACCTAATTATACATATTTGGACAAATTAGATTAAGCCCACATAAAAGTTGATTAGAACTTTTATTAATTAAAAATTATCTAAGTTTTGCTATAAATAGCAAGCTTGAGTAAAAGTTTTACTCAAGCTTGAGAAAGCTAAATACAAACAAGAATTAGAAAAATTAGCCTAAGTTAAAGAAGTGTTTAGAGAAGCTTTGTGAGATCTTCACAACATTTCAATTAGGAGAAATCAAGATTGGATTTTGGAGTAAAGCTTGCTGGCATTGGAATCAAGATTGGATCTTTGAGTCAAGCTTGCTAACTTTGGATTTTCTCCACAACATTTCAACAAGGAGAAGTATATTGGATCTTTGAATTAACCTTCCTAGGTAAGTTTTATCTTCTCCAAAAGCTATATTTTTTCATTAGTGAGTTTTTCATTAGTGAGACATATAGTAGTGATGAATTATGTATTATATACATAATGTTGAAATTAGGCTAATTAATTGTGTTAGGATGTTTTGGAAGTATAAAGACAATATGCTTGTAATTGAGTCAAAATATTTATGTTAGACATATACATAAAATTAGAGTTTGGAACTCTGGATGAAAACATAGATCTATGAAAGCGTATAACTCTGGATCGAACCCGTAATACTAGGCACAACATCAAGTTCTGTGATAAAATTTTTAATCCAAACAGCTTCTTTAGTACCTTCGGAATCGACTGTTGAGCCTTGCTTTGAACATCGCCAACTAACCGCACCACCGTTAAAGGTAAATATATATCCTGATGTACATTTTCTATCATCTGGATCTCATTGGAAGTCGGAGTCTGTATAACCCTTAACTTGTAGCTCATCGTCTTCATATATAAGAAACTTATCCCTAGTACCCTTAAGATATTTCAGGATATGTTTCACGACTGTCCAATGATCATTACTTGGATCAGATTGATATCGGCTAGTCACACTGAAGCCGAAACTGATGTCAGGTCTTGTACATAGCATAACATACATTATGCTTCCAATACAAGAAACATATGGCAAGTTAGACATCCTAACTCTCTTTTCCCAGTCTGAGGTGTGATTTTCTTTGAAAGATGTATGCCGTATTGGAAATGTACATTTATTGCCTTGCAGTTGGTAAAACCGTACCTTTCTAACATCTTATCTATGTACGTCGATTGCGACAACCCTATTAGCTTCCTAACTCTATCCCGGTAGAGCCTTATACCTAGTATATAGGAAGCTTCACCCATATCTTTCATGGAGAAGTTCTTGCAAAGGTAGGCTTTCACACTTTGCATCAATCCTATATCATTTCCAATGATAAAGATGTCATCGACATGTAAAACTAGGAAAACTATCATGCTCCCACTAACTTTCTTATAAACACACGATTCTTCCTCGTTCTTGATGAATATATATAATCTAATTATCTCATCAAAACGATGATTCCATCTTTGGGATGTATGATTAAGTCATATATAGACTTTTGAAGCTTACAAACCAAGTTTGAAGTCTCACTAGATACGAAATCCTCTGGTTGTTCCATATAGATATCCTCATCAAGGAATTCATTTAGGAAAGCGGTTTTCACATCCATCTTACATATCTCACAGTCGTGATATGCAGTAATGGCTAAAAGAATCCCGATGGATTTTAGCATGGCTACTGGTGAAAAGTTTTTCTCATAGTCAATCCTAGGATGTTGAGTGTAACCTTTCGCTACCAGTCGGACCTTAAAGGTTTCCACCTTTCCATCGGGCCCTTGCTTCCTTTTCTAAACCTATTTACAACCAATAGGTTTAATTCCTTCAGGAAGTTCAACTAAGTCCCAGACTTGATTGTCATGTATAGAACCAATCTCGGATTTCATGGCTTCATGCCATTTTCTCGAATCGATATCCAATATCGCATGTTTATACGTAGTCGGATCTGTTTCCTCCAAGAGGAAAACATCAAAGCTTATATCAAATGTTAAAAATAATCTCTCAATAGGCCTTGATATTCTATTCGACTTACGTAGAACTTGTGTTATAGATCTTTCACTTAGGTGGATCTCTGGTTCCATCTCAGGTTCCTTACTGTTGGGATCAAATTCATCAAGTCCAATATTTCTACAATTCTCAGTTTCTCTAAAAAATTTATTTCCAAGAAAAGTGGCAAAACAAACAACAAATATATTTCGTTACTCAGAATCATATAATTGATATCCCATTGAATTATCAAGATATCCAAAGAACCTATATTTATACCCCATGGGTGCTAGTTTATCATGTTGTTCAATTCTAACGTATGTAGGACAATCCCAAATCTTTAAATATCTAAGACCTGGATTCTACCGAACCATATCTGATAGAGGTTCATAGAAACAACTTTCGATAGAACTATATTAAGTATGTGGTTAGCCGTAAGTAAAGCGTAACCCCAAAGGTAATAAGAAAGATCTATATAGCTCATCATGGATCGCACTATATCCAATAAAGTATGATTTCTACGTTCAGACACACCATTGTGTTGAGGTGCTCCTGATGGGCTATATTGGGCAAAAATTCCATTCTCCCTTAAATAACTTATGAATTCTTCACTCATGAATTCACCGCCTCGATCTGATCTAAAGTATTTGATGAATTTATTGGTTTGTTTTTCTACTTCATTTCAGAATATTTTTAACTTGTCAAATATTTCCGATTTTTGTCTCATCAAATAGACACACCCATATCTAGACTTATCATCCGTGAAAGTCATAAAGTATGTTGAACCATTATGAGCGTCATGATTTAATAGACCACACACATCACTGTGTATTAGCTTTAATAAATCTTTAGTACGGTGTCCAACACCTAAAAATGGGGCATTTGTCATCTTTCATTGGGGACATGACTCACAAATCAAATAAGGATATAAGGTAAGATATTCAATCAAACCATCCTTTACTAATTTAGATAGACGTCTAACACCTATATGGCTCAATCTCATATGCCATAATTCAGTATTATTTAATTCAGATTTTCTACTTGTATTTTCCTCTACATTAAAGACATCTCTATATGTTTCCAAAACATAGTGACCGTTAGATAACAAACATTCACATTTCAAAAAATTATCTTTATCATATAAACATAAAGTATCATCTTTAATGTTTATTTTATATCTATCTTTATCTAATATCGGCAGTGATTTTATTTGTCTGGTAAGTAAGGATACATAATAACAGTCATGTAAATCTAATTTACATCTATTAGGGAGATATATAACAATTGTTCCTATGGCATGGACATCCTATGTCTCGCCATTGCCAACTCTAAGTTGGATCTCCCCTTTGTTTAACCTTCTTTTAACCCTCATGACCTGCATGGAGTTACAAATATGAGTAGGACTGCCAGTGTCTAACACACATTCACTATTTGCATCAAAGGTTAATGAGATGTCAATAATAGGAAAAATAAAAAGCGTACCTCAGGGTCATGTTTTTCATTTCAGCTCTAGACAATCATTTTTCCAGTGTCCAGACTTCTTGCAATGTAGACATTCATCATGAGCTACTTGTGGTCTTGCACCTGACCGGTGCTTACACACACGCGTATAACGCAAGTGCACGTATCGTTCAAGTAGTATAAAAAGTATTGATCCCACGAAGACTTAATACCTAATCTATTAATTTTATGAGGTCAAATGATTACTAGTATCTAACAGGTTGTTTGATTGATTTGAAATGATGATGATTCTAAATTTAAAAACAAGTAAATAAAATTGCACGAAAGTAAGTTTAAGAAAATTCAATATTAGGAAACTATCTAGGGTTGTGAATCTTTCTAATATCTTTAAAAAGATGAAGTGGTTACTTCATTGTTGTGTAATAAATCGGTTTACTAACCTGGAACACTAAATTATGCGAAAGCCTCTGTCGATGGTCAGACGCAAATACCTAGTTTAACCCAATTGAACCATATGTCTATGTCAACCAAATTATCTGGATTCATTAAGTTTAAGTTCCAATTATGGCTACCCTCGCCCGACAGATATATGTCTATCCTGTAAGGAAATCTATTAAAGGGTTATCTATCCTCAAGGAAGATCGTGCACTATTAAGTCTAAGGCTGAAACCTAAAATTCCTTTGTAAAGTTTATTTTAGATTTACCACATCAATCTTATTGATGATCATACAACAAGAAGCATTAAGATTAAGACTTAATAAGTAAACCTTTAAATTACCCAAACTATAAAATAACCCCATATAAATCGGTGATATTAGAATTATTCACAACCCCAGATAACTAACTTAGTTACGACATATGACTAGGGCTAGTAAAAACTTAAAAGTAAAACATATAAAGTAAAAATGCTGAAAAGTAATTGCGGTAAAGTAAAAGCTGAAAAGTAAATTATAATAAAATAAAATGCTAAGGTAAAAGGATCAACTTTTACTATTTACTATTTAGATATCTCCCTTAATATAACATATTAACTTGTGATGATTTTACCAACCAGCCATATAGGCGGTAACCTGATTAAGTCAAATTAAGTCCAACCAGCCATAAAGGCGGAACCAAAATAAACCTACCATATAGGCGGTAAGAAAATTTAATTACCAACCGACCAATCTGGCGGTATCCTTGCCTAGTCAGGTTTAAACTTGTTTAAAATGAATTACCAACTGACCAATATAGCGGTATCCTCATTAAGTCAATATTTTAAATAGTGAATATATTATATTTAAGGGAGATTAATCTAAATAGCAATAGTAAAAGAATTACCTTTCACCCTAGCAGGGGAGAAGTTACCTTCTCATGTTGAATAGTAAAAACTGTAAAAGTAAAAAAAGTAAATTACTATTATAACAGAACATAATTAAAATTAATTACAAAACTAAAATTTAAAAGAAACTAGATAGAAAACTCTCTATTTACATCAGAGAAATCAGAGGGGAAGGTACATCTGAAACTGAAATTTCGAGCTCTATTTATAGGCGTCCATAAGTGCCACGCGTCACGACGCGCATGTTTCTTCTTACGTCGCGACGCGCTGACGTGGCAACTTCTGATTGGTTGGCTTCAGATTCTTATCTGACACGTGGCAATTGCGGATAAGGTGATAAGGTGACACGTGGCAAGGCGGCTGGCACTAAATGATTATGCTGACGTGGCGACACGTGGCGATAGTGACTGTCGGCACCATAGAATGATGACACGTGGCACGCTGTGATTGGTTGATGATGATATGGCGGTGACGTGGCACGTTGACTCGGTCAACTGGTGATGTGGATGATGACGTGGCTGACAGGTGGAGTGACACGTGGGGACACGTGGTGATGGCGATTGTCGGTACCGTAGGATATGACACGTGGCACGGCGCACGTTAGCAGATCAGCTGTGATGGTGACACGTGGCACGACGTACGTTAGCAAAGTCAAACTTCTCAGATTCTGACATGTGGACCTGGCGCACGTTAGCAAACTTGCGGCGCACGTTAGGCGTCGCGACGCGCCTAATGACCAAAATGCCCTTTTGTCTTCGTTTTCACTGTTTTGGCCCCAAATCACCTCCAGAATGTCCTGAAACTTTATTTATCTACAAAATAACACAAAACATATCAAAATATTCACAAAACTCAAGAAACTATACAAAATATTAGGTTAAATGAGTGAGAAATAGTGATATAATTACCACTCATCACACCCCCAAACCTAACATTTTGCTAGTCCTCGAGCAAAACATAAAATAAAATAACATAAACATCTTTAAAATAAAATTTAACTAAGCCACTTTCGTAGGGATCACGGTTGCATTTAGCGTATGCAACAAGCCTTTAAACCCCTAGGTGTCCCTAGTGGACGAGTTGTAGTCTCGTGAGGGTTTACAACAATGTTACCAACAAACATTTTACCAAAGTAAAAAGGTAGTGAAACTAATGCACACAAAAGCAAAAAGACAAGAGAAAAGAGAATAAAGAAGTTAGTAACTAATCAGGTGAAACTTCTACACCAAGTCACTAGTTGTTTTCTTTCTTTCTAAATTACTGAATAAGTAAATTCTCCGGTTATATTTACCATTCTCCATATGCACAGCCGACAAAATATTAATCAACTCATTTTTGCCCACAACAGTCACAAGTGCAGTTGATAAGAGAGTAATATTTTTATCCTAAAGTTTTATCAGAATTCACACCTTTTTGTAGCAATAGAATAATTTTTCTGATTTTTTTTTATTTTTTCTTTGATTTTTGATTTTTTTTATTTATATACAATATCTTCCATCTATGTAGCGAGTGTTGGGTCGGTGGCTCCCAAACCAGTTGGCTTTAGGGCACCATGTGTTAAGACACCCCTACAGACTTAATTACTCAGACTTCAGATATATATATTTTTGCAGCATCTTTGATCCATGTAGCGAGCTTTGGGCCAGTTGGCTTTAGGGGCACTAGGTGTTAAAACACCTTTACAGACTTTATAACTCGGATCTCAGACGTTTTTTTTTTACTTCATCACTTTTTGAGATGCTTCCTCCAATTAAACTAGAGCACTGAATATTACAAACTTTTCAATTGTAGCTCATGTCCGTATTTTACTATGCATGTTGATAATACCTGCTAACTGAGCATATGAAGATCCATTTTAGTCAGTATTATGGAGAATTCACAAATTAAATAATTCAAAAGGAAATAAACAAAAATTAACTTGTTCCGAATTAGGTTTGAGATACGTCTCTGGAGTGGAAACTCCTTACTCAGCTATCTCTTACCAATTTCACATTTTTAGTCAAAATAAAAACACAAAAACGAAAAATATTTTTGTAATTTTTGAAAAATTTTCAATTTTTTTTTGTGTTTTTCGAAAGATTTTGGACTAAAAATAAAAACAACACACAACTAAAAACAAGATACTGATCAACTAATTCCCTCCCCCAAACCTAAATGAGACATTGTCCCCAATGTCTTAAACAGTAGAAGCAGAGTTTAGAAGATAGTACCTGGTTAGCTGAAATTCTACACGAAAAGTTAAAGGTTAAGATCCAGATTAAACCGACGCCTCTTACCACGATCGTCCTCGGACCAATTTATCTTTGAAAGGATAGGGTCAATTTGTGGTTCATAGGCTAAGATTTGGTCAATTAGATCCGGAGCAGTTCTGGCAGTGAAGAGGAGTTCTTTTAGAGGTTTTGACACGAACCCATTTCTCCGGGCATCATCAAGAAACACACAAAGAAAATCATAGAATCCTTCAACATTGTACAGTCCAAGCGGTTTCTGGTGTATGTTCAGGTTCGCCCAAGATAACACTGTAAAAATTTCCTCCAATGTACCCAAGCCACCTGGCAAATCAATAAAATATCAGCATGGTTTATCATTTCTACCAGTCATTCAGACATACCTGGCACGATTAACTCTTCTCCGTTTGATGGTCCAAAAAGATTTACCTCCGCCAAGGGTTTTGGGATGATTCCCAAAATGTGACTGCCTCCTTCCTGTACGGCATTTGAAACGATCCCCATAAGTCCAAGATTGCCTCCGCCATATACTAAGTGCATATTTATTGCAGCTAAGACTCGACCCAATTCTTGTGCTGCTTCTACGTATTGTGGCTTAACACCAACACTAGTACCGCAAAACACACAGATGTTTTCAACTCGTCTTCTTGAAATGGCTTCCATGTTTTACTCTGGATGTCTTCAAAAGTGCAATGATGAGTTGAATTTATAACACCTGAAAAGGGTGAGTAAAATAATAACACTAGTACCTGCCAAATGACAATTATTAGTTAACAGTAAAATAAATCGTGATAGTAAAAAAGGTCTGGATCCTGTCGGAGAAAATAAAAGAAAACAGCAAAACAAATTACAGTTATTAGGAAAAGACAAAGAGATATAATATGTACAAGAAAAGTAGCGGCTTGATTGATGTCTATGCGTCAGGGACAAGCTTCCCATCCAATTTTCTTATAAATTGGCAAACAGGGTCTTTTTGAGTCAGATTCCCGAGACTTAACACTTGTCTTTCCTTTTGGAATTGTGCGTATAACACACGAATCTCATGATACACATACCCACTGGGATGCGTCTCAAGAGTTTTAGATATATCATCCAAAGACTCCTTACTCAAGCAAAACCTAATGAAATTAATCTTATCTTCGCGGTTATCAGACACCATTTCTAAATAACGACAACGAGTATCACAAAACATACGAGCACATTTATAACAGACACACATTCTTTGGCTCCTCTCTTTTTTTAGCATATATGCTTCTTCCTAAACCAGACATATGTGAAATAAAAGAGTCAGAAGACTCACCTGCCAATCGGACCCGTGCTTCAATAATCCAACGAATGTCAGTAGGAATACCTTTGATCATCAGTAGTCTCATCTGTTCCAAGCGAACTTTGTAGACTTTCATCAGAGATTTTTGAGGGAGAGAAGGATATTCCTTGTGAAGATTTGCGAGAACTTCTTCCATCCTGAAATGACTTAACCTGCAAAAATTAAACACACAAAATTAAAACACATCAGATCACAATATATACACAAATTGCATGGGTTGCCTCCCTGCGAGCGCTAAATTTAACGTCGTCAGCTAGACGTGACTCCTCGAATGTTAGGCTGGATCTAAAAGTGTAACACTTTCTTTTTGTTGCTCAAATGATTCTCCCCAATAGTGCTTAACACGCTGTTTTTTAACCTTGAAAGTTTTGTTGGAGTCTGGATCATGTATCTCAACGACTCTATCTGGTAAGACCTTGGTGATCACAAATGGACCTGACCACCGTGATTTTGGCTTCCATGGGAAGAATTTCACCCTTGATTTGTTTAACAGTACCTTCTGCCCTGGTTCTAGTTGTATGCGCACTAACTTCTCATCCTGTCTTTTCCTTGCCTTTTCTTTGTACAATTTGGCATTCTCAAAAGGCTGATTGTGAAATTCCTCCAATTCGTTTAACTGGTGGAACTTTTTCTCTTCTGTTGCTTGTAGTGCAAGAATAGGCTTCTTCAATACGCAGTATGCTTTATCTTCAGGCTCCACAGGCAATTGACATGCTTTAAGTTTGTCAGCAGAACTTTGCATTGCATTGGAGTTCTGAATGTTACTGTGTATCACATCAAGTCTGAAACATTCTTCCTTCTTTTCATCATCTGGGAAATTAATGACCTTGAAAACATTGAATGTTATTTCTTGGTCCTGTACCCTCATGGTTATTCTCCCTTTTGTATATCAATAATGGTTCGACCTGTAGCCAAGAACGGTCTCCAGAGGATGATTGGCACGTCAGCGTCTTCCTCCATATCAAGGACAATAAAATCTGCTGGGAAAATGAATTTGTCAATCTTGACCAGCATATCTTCAACTACACCTCTAGGAAATACGAGCGTTCTATCAGCAAGTTGTAGAGAGACTGAGGTGGGCATTATTTCTCCAATCTGCAGTTTCCTGAAAATAGCAAAAGACATCAAGTTAACACTAGCACCTAAATCACATAAAGCCTTACCAAAGTCATGTTCTCCTATGGTGCAAGGAACAGTGAAACTGCCAGGATCTTTCAATTTTGGAGGAAGTTTCCTCTGAATGATAGCGCTGCATTCTTCTGATAATGCTACTGTCTCGTAATCTCCCAATCTCCGCTTTCGTGAAAGAATGACATTCATGAATTTGGCATAGCTGGGCATTTGTTCCAACGCTTCTGCAAATGAAATGTTGATATGCAGCTTTTTGAACACCTCCAAGAAACGAGCAAAATGCTTGTCCAGTTTGTTTTTCTGAAGTCGCTGTGGAAAAGGTGGAGGTGGAGTGATCTGATCTTTTTCTTTTTCCTTTGCTTCTTTTTCCTCCATCTGTTGCTTTGTTTCTTTTGGAATATCTTCAATTGTTGCCTTGATTCCAACATCTTTGTTGATTTCAGTACCGCTTTTTAACATGATGGCATGACATTGCTCATTTCCCATGTTCCTTGGATTTGGCTCTGTGTTGCTAGGAAGGGTACCTGGCGGTCTGTAAATCTGAGCATTGGCCAGTTGTCCCATTTGATTCTCCAGTGCTTTAATAGAAGCCGATTGACTTTGAATTAATGCTGCTTGGGATTGAAACATAGCATCATATCTTGCTGCTTGAGAGTCATGTTTTGCTTCTATCTTTTTCAAGTGGGTCAACACTTCTGTTATTCCTGATTCATTTGCCTGCTTCTGGCCTTTGTTCTGTTGTTGGAATCCGGGTGGTGGGTTGTTCATTTGCCCTGAATTGTTGCTCCATGCGAAATTGGGATGATTCCTCCACCCTGGGTTGTAGGTGTTCGAATATGGATTGTTCCCTTGTCTGTTGAAATTGTTGACATAATTCACCGTCTCTTCAAGTTGGTTTGGTTCTGGTGCTCCTCCATATGGTGAACTTGTGGATCCACTATTAATTTTCATGTTAAGAGTTTCCAGATTTTTGCAAATCACATCCAGCTTGGAATTCAGTGTTGTGTTGGCTCCAACTTCATAAATTCCTGCAATTCTTTGGATCATGCTCCTTTCTGTTGGCCATAAAGAATTGTTGTTGGTCATTTCTTCAATTAAGTCCCAGGCCTGGTCCTCTCCTTTTTCATCAAAGCTCCTCCAGAAGCAGCATCAATTGTGGTTCTCATTATTCCAGAAAGTCCATTGTAGAAGGTTTGGACTTGTAGCCACTTTGCGATCTCATGATAAGACATTTCCGGAGTAAATCTTTGAATCTTTCCCAAGCTTCGCAAATGGATTCTGATTCTTGTTGCACGAAGTATGTGATGTCATTCCTCAACTTTGCAGTTCTGGCTGGTGGAAAGTACTTTGCAAGGAATTTGGTGGCTAGAGTGTTCCAAGTTGTGATGGAACCTGCTGGTAACGAATGTAGCCAAGCTTTAGCTCTGTCTTTCAGGGAATATGGAAAAACCCGCAGTCTCATTGCTTCTTCAGCTGCTCGGTTGTAATTGAAAGTACCGCAAACTTCCAGGAAGTTGCTGATGTGGGCATTAGGATCTTCAGTTGCATTTCCCCCAAACTGTACTGACTGCTGAATCATCTGGATGCATGTTTTGATGTCACCCTCATTTGCTGGTAAGGGAGGAAGTACAATACAAGAAATGAGTCCGTCAACCATCAGAATGGTTCTGTCTCGAATGGGAATCAGTGGTGCAACGTTCAAAGGTTCAGGTTCCATGTTAATGATTGATTCTTGGTCTTCTCGCCTTTCCCTTCTCAACTGTCTGATGGTTCTTTCAATTTCTGGGTCAAGCGGTCGGAGTTCAAATCTTCTGGTCCGTCTCATGTAGTTTCTGAGAACCTGAAACACAAGAAAACAAAAACAATAAGTAAAAAGAAATTAGATACAAGTAACGTATCTAACACCAAAACTAATAGTGAAAGATAAATAAGTCCCCGGCAAGGGTGCCAAAAACTTGATCGGTGCTTACACATACACGTATGACTCAAGCACACATATCGTTCAAGTAGTATAAAAAGTATCGATCCCACGAAGACTTAATACCTAATCTATTAATTTTATGAGGTCAAATGATTACTAGTATCTAACAGGTTGTTTGATTGATTTGAAATGGTGATGATTCTAAATTTAAAAACAAGTAAATAAAATTGCACGAAAGTAGGTTTAAGAAAATTCAATATTAGGAAACTATCTAGGGTTGTGAATCTTTCTAATATCTTTAAAAAGATGAAGTGGTTATTTCATGGTTGTGTAATAAATCGGTTTACTAACCTGGAACACTAAATTATGCGAAAGCCTCTGTCGATGGTCAGACACAAATACCTAGTTTAACCCAATTGAACAATATGTCTATGTCAACCAAATTATCTGGATTCATTAAGTTTAAGTTCCAATTATGGCTACCCCCGCCCGACATGTATATGTCTATCCTATAAGGAAATCTATTAAAGGGTTATCTATCCTCAAGGAAGATCGTGGGTTATTAAGTCTAAGGCTGAAACCTAAAATTCCTTTGTCAAGTTTATTTGAGATTTACCAAATCAATCTTATTGGTGATCAGACAACAAGAAGCATTAAGATAAGACTTAATAAGTAAACCTTTAAATTACCCAAACTATAAAATAATCCCTTTATAAACCGGTGATATTAGAATTCATCACAACCCCAGATAACTAACTTAGTTACGACACATAACTAGAGCTAGTAAAAACTTAAAAGTAAAAGACATAAAGTAAAAATGGTGAAAAGTAATTGCGGTAAAGTAAAAGTTGAAAAGTAAATTACAATAAAATAAAATGCTAAGGTAAAATGATCAACTTTTACTATTTACTATTTAGATATCTCCTTTAATATAATATATTAACTTGTGATGATTTTACCAACCAGCCATATAGGCGGTAATCTGATTAAGTCAAATTAAGTCCAACCAGCCATAAAGGCGGAACCAAAATAAACCTGCCATATAGGCGGTAAGAAAATTTAATTACCAACCGACCAATCTGGCGGTATCATTGCTTAGTCAGGTTAAAACAGTTTAAAATGAATTACCAACCGACCAATATAGCGGTATCCTCATTAAGTCAATATTTTAAATAGTGAATATATTATATTTAAGGGAGATTAATCTAAATAGTATAGTAAAAGAATTACCTTTCACCCTAGCAGGGGGAAGTTACCTCCTCATGTTGAATAGTAAAAACTGTAAAAGTAAAAAAAAGTAAATTACTATTATTACAGAACGTAATTAAAATTAATTACAAAACTAAAATTTAAAAGAAACTAGATAGAAAAATCTCTATTTACATCAGATAAATCAGAGAGGAAGGTACATCTAAAACTGAAATTTCGAGCTCTATTTATAGGCGTCCATAAGTGCCACGTGTCGCGACGCGCAGGTTTCATCTTGCCTCGTGACGCGTTGACGTGGCAGCTTCTGATTGGTTGGCTTCAGATTCTTATCTGACACGTGCGATTGCAGATAAGGTGATAAGGTGACACGTGGCAAGACGGCTGGCACTAAATGATTATGCTGATGTGGCGACACGTGGCGATAGTGACTGTCGGCACCATAGAATGATGACACATGGCACGCTGTGATTGGCTGATGATGATATGGCGGTGACGTGGCACGTTGACTCGGTCAACTGTTGATGTGGACGATGACGTGGCTGACAGGTGGAGTGACACGTGGAGACACGTGGTGATGTCGATTGTCGGCACCGTAGGATGATGACATGTGGCACGATGCATGTTAGCAGATCAGCTGTGATGGTGACACGTGGCACGGCACACGTTAGCAAAGTCAAACTTCTCAGATTCTGACATGTGGACCTGGCGCACGTTAGCAAACTTGCGGCGCACGTTAGGCGTCGCGACGCGCCCAATGACCAAAATGCCATTTTGTCTTCGTTTTCACTGTTTTGGCCCCAAATCACCTTCAGAATATCATGAAACTTTATTTATCTACAAAATAACACAAAACACATCAAAATATTCACAAAACTCAAGAAACTATACAAAATATTAGGTTAAATGAGTGGGAAATAGTGATATAATTACCACTCATCAACACATTTGCGCTTCTTGGAGTTTTTCTTTGATATCCTCTTCTTCCCCATTTTGATTTTCTTTGACTTTCCAAAAGTCTTTGAGGAGCCAGCTCCACCATGGAGGTACAAAGTGGGGTTTCCTTTTCTCAAATCATGATCTGCGGTGCGTATCATGTTATGAAGTTCTTCATAGCTGGCTTGCATCGAATGCATGTGAAAGTTTAACACAAAGCCAACATAAGTTCCAGGCAAAGAAAACATTATGAAATTACGGCCTAGCCGTTCACCAATCACAATGTCATGTCATTCTAAATATCGGATATGGTCGATCATGTTCAAAATATGAATGCTGACAACTCCTCTATCCTTGAGTGTAGCATGGAATAATTCCTTAGACCTCCGATAAATCTCGATTTATTGATTTGCCTCCAATAACTCCTTGAGTGTTTTCATAATGCTCCAAGCATCTGGTACCTCTATGTACTGTCTCAGTAAATTTGGAACCATCGATCCTAAAATATAGGATTTCACCCTAAGGTTATCATCCTTCTATTTTTCAAAAAAATCTCGCTCTTCAAGAGTGGTGTCAGGATCAATTTCAACAGGTAACAGATTGATAGTTACATAGCTTAACTTTTCGAACTCCAAGACAAGACAGATGTTCATTTCCCACTCAAAGTAGTTCTCGACTCCTTTTAATTTATTAGAATCTAAAAGTCACATCAATGGATTTGCGGTAGCCATCTACAAGACAACATTTTAAACAATAGAAAAACATTTTTCATTTCAAAATAATAACACTAATTGATTATGGAATTTTAAATCTATTAGTGTCATCCCACTATTTTAGTAATTCTGTAATCTTCCTTAATGGAAAAATAGAAATTTGATTATCAAAATTTCATAGCTGGAAGTGAATCCTCTCATATTTACTTTAGCTTCACACTAATGACGATCTTGTCATTTATAAACTCATTAGGTAGACCTCCAAGGTCAATCACATTCATGTGACTCCTAGTTTGGTCCTGAACCGTTTCTTATCCTCACACCAATGATGATCTTGGATAAAGACGTGCTTTAGGTGTAAACTTGTCAATGTGCACTAATGAGCTTCGTATGTACACCCTCACGATAATGACGGTATTGGGTAACTCATCTCGCTACATCTAATATTTTACTGGAGTGACCTAAGTTCCGAGAACTTATACCCTTACACTAATGATGATCTTGGGCATAAGTAGTAAGAACTGATTCATCTCCATATTGACAAGACAAACCTTCCAATAATGCTCCAATATTATTAATTCTATTACTTAAAATAAAGTAATCACCTAATCATAAGAGATTTATGACAATCAAGTCATTAACATAATTAGGTCAAAATTTTAATTTAAAACATGCGACTTATGCATAATTAATTCAAAAACAGAGGTATAGATTCTATTACATGTCAAACATGCAACATGTGTTGTGTGGTTAAGCCTTGCTATCTGATACCATTCTGTTGGGACGGTTGTGGACCTAGGGTCGAATCGATGTCCCATAAAATGGAAGTGGGTCTAACCTGTGGATATCTAGCATGGGTGTATTTTAAATATTTTATGTAAAACAACATTCCATTTTGAGTCCGTACGACAAAACGGGGACCAAAACGGAGTCTGGAAACTCCAAAATGGAGAAAATGAAGTTTCAGTATGTATCAGTTATGCGTGTCGCGACGCGGAAGCTTGGGCGTCGAGATGCTCCAAAGTGCGAGAGTAACTGCAAGACCTGACGTCTTGGCGTCGCGACGTGAAAGGGTTATTAGGGTTGGTGCTCGGAGTGCCAATCCAGATCGTATTTATGTCTGATTCATGAATACAAATAATTCATTTTTCCATAATATTACTTAATTATGGTAGTACTTCTTGCTTTTATATACATATTCAATCTAATTACGATTAGATCGAAACTAAATACGGTTTAGTGATATGTATATATTAGACAAAGACCCGATAATATATTTTGTAGCGCGCAGTTACAAAGTAGTTTGTAATTGATATTGGGAAATATCACTACTAGAAGTATATTATCAAATAAAGTTCCTGGTCAAGATTTACTGACACGGGTCGGTTAGTAAAATCCGCTGAGACCAGTACATGTCGTATATTGTGACTTGGTCCGATGGTTTATCACAATTAACTATGAGTCTTGAGAGACTCGTATAGACGTGTAGGTGTTTATTTGATAAACACTGAAAGACTCACCAAAGATTTCCTAATAGATGGTACACCAACGTCAATATGAATCTTCTCGAGTCGAGTATCATAATGGTCCTTCGACTTGAGATACCACTGTAGAAATATGAGTTATCCTCCACACTTTGATGGCAGTCACGTCACCGATCTATTTAGATCAGACCTCCGCCTGTTCGTTGGGTGTTGACTGATGCTCATGATATCCTGTGAGTATCAGATAGAATTCTTCAGTCCTGTGTACATGGCATAAGTATCATGTACATATTTGCGATCTAGTAAATCCATGGCCATTGTATATTTCGGAAACGAGTTCTGAGTGTTATTTAGACCTCGTAAATTTAAAGTCGATTATATTATATCTTAGGGATTTGACATTCTTATCTATATCCCAGGTATAATATTGATAGCCTGTGACGGAGGGATTATACGAATGCAATGACCTTGACTTGCATACTTTAGCGAGATTATCCGTGGGACGTCATAATTCATGAGTGAGCGAATTATGGACACAAAATTGGATTCTGTGACGGATAAACCTAAACTTAGAGAGTCCCACAATATGAAGTGTACTCGTTGAGCACTTGGGCAACACGTTATGAATAATATAGATTATTCATAATACTTTACCGGATTAAATGATTTAATTCGAATCGTTTAAACGGTTAAACGAAAATACATACATTAGGGCATTTCGATCAATTAATAATTAATGTGTATTTGTATTTGATACAAAATTTGATTTGATACATATTAACTATTTGTCAAATGAGACTTTGACACATGCCATTGATATATGTATTTGTTATTTAATGTAAATAAAATACATATATAATAATGATCGCATTAATTATTTAGGTATTTAAATATTAAATATCTAGATAATTAAATTAAATCAATATTACATAATTTTTATGCAATATGTTTGATTATTATTGGTTACATGTGGCATGATTCTATTAAGCTTAAAGTTTACAAATTGGATTTGTTAACTTAAAGCTTATTATTATTAATTAATTAGATTAATTGAACAAATGATCAAAATACCATTATTTCCCCCTTAAAGTCGGTTAACCATTGTATTTAAAATGAGAAAATTTTGTTTTCTCATTCATAATCCTCCATGGCCGAACCCTCTCTAAGAAAAAAGCTCTCAAATTTTGTTTGAAGAAATCAAGAAAAAGTTTAAGGAAATTAAGAGATTTGGAGGTAATCTTCATAACTCTTAAACTTAGAAAGTTTGTTTCTTGTTCTTGAGCATCTAGACAAGTTCTAGGGTTTCTTCCTTTCTTATATTTTGGGGCTTTTTGATTTGGATGATGAATTTGGAGGCTAGATGCATGTGTGAAGTTTGATTGAATAATATTAATGCAATATTAGTTTAGTTTTTTCATTTGATGACTTGTTGCCATTCTAGAGTGTTATGACCACTCTTTAAACTCCTAGAATTGTTCTTGAGTTCTTCATTTATGGTGACTTTGGTTGGTGTAAGTATTAATATGATTAATGTTGAGAAAATTAGATTTAAAGCATGAAAAATGATTTTTTAGTTACCGAATCAGATCTGGAATTTCTGTGATTTTAGTGATGAAACGTATGTTGTATAAATGTATTGTATGTGTTTTGGGCATTGGAACAATTGCAGCCGGCATTTGTTTCAGAGTTGAAATATGCGAAAACGGAGAAAAATGGCATTACCGGGTGAGTTTTGGGCTTATCGGGTGTCCGCTGTCCAAACAGTGTATTGGCTACTGTTTGGGCAGTCCATGAACTGCCCAAGTACTATTGAGGCTGACCTGGGTAACCCTCAATTGTATTGGTTGGTCGGTTCGGACAAAAAACGCGTTTTATGCCATTTTGCGGAAAAATATTTTCGTAAAAGTTTCGCGATGTTTCTAACCTATTTAAGTCGTTATTTGAGATCGAATAAATATGATTAGGTGAAATATGAATGAATTATTCATATTGGATATTGAATAATTTATTTGGTAATTTTAAAAGTTTTTAAAGTTGCGATTTCGCCCGAACCGCGAGCTTCCGCTGCGCCCGCGCTAAAACCCCAACAAGGGTGTGCGCCACGTCACTCCTATATCTGATGCTCGGTGTCACGACGCTGAAAGGTCTGAGTCGCGTCGCTGCCATAGGCAGTGAGCATTTTCTACTTCAAAACAATACTAAACACTTCTAATTTTCTCCTAATAATTCAAATACACCTAAAATCCAATTTTAGCATCATAACCACCATCAATACATGTTATACAACTAGCATACATGTATTCTAAATACTTATATGTATTTGTTTGAATCAAAATACTAACCAATTTAGAATCCCACTATGAAATGTCTCATGAACAATTCTAGTTCACCCAATGATGGTCAAGTGATTCTAGAATGGTAGCAATAACTCTAAGCTTTAATCTATAGTTCCAAACTCTCATTAATTGTTCCATGTCCAACATGAATATCTTTGATCTAATTAACAAGTATATTATGTTTATACTTCCAAAGCGTCCTGACACAATTTATTAGCTGACCGGTGCGTAATCACACGCGTATAACGCAAGCGCACGTATCGTTCAAGTAGTATAAAAAGTATCGATCCCACGAGGACTTAATACCAAATCTATTAATTTTATGAGGTCAAATGATTACTAGTATCTAACAGGTTGATTGATTGGTTTGAAATGGTGATGATTTTGAATTTAAAAACAAGTAAATAAAATTACGCGAAAGTAGGTTTAAGAAAATTCAATATTAGGAAACTATCTAGGGTTGTGAATCTTCCAATATCATTTAAAGATGAAGTGGTTATTTCATTTTTGTGTAATATATCTGTTTACTAACCTGGAACACTAAATTATGCGAAAGCTTCTGTCGATGGCCAGACGCAAAAACCCAGTATAACCCAATTGAACCATATGTCTATGTCAACCAAATTACCTGGATTCATTAAATTTAAGTTCCAATTATGGCTACCCCGCGCCCGACAGGTATATGTCTATCCTATAAGAAAATCTATTAAAGGGTTATCTATCCTCAAGGAAGATCGTGGGCTATTAAGTCTAAGGTTGAAACTTAAAATTCATTTGTCAAGTTTATTTTAGATTTACCAGATCAATCTTATTAGTGGCCAATTAACAAGACGCATTAAGCTTAAGACTTAATAAGTAAACCTTTAAATTACCCAAACTATAAAATAACCCCTTATAAACCGGTGATATTAGAATTCATCACAACCCCAGATAACTAACTTAGTTACGACACATAACTAGGGCTAGTAAAAACTTAAATAAAATAAAAGACATAAAGTAAAATGCTGAAAAGTAAATTGCTGAAAAGTAAATGACGGAAAGTAAAAGCTGAAATTAAATACTGAAAATTAAATGCTGAAAAGTAAATGTTGAATGTAAATTGCTGAAAAGTAAATGCTGAAAGTAAATTGCTGAAAAGTAAATGCTGAAAGTAAATTGCTGAAAAGTAAATTGCTGAAAGTAAATTGCTGAAAAGTAAATAAGTAAAAGTACAATAAAGAAAATGCTGAGGTAAAATGATCCACTTTTATTACTTCTATTTTAGATATCTCCCTCAATATAATATATTAACTTTGCATGATAATTACCAACTAGCCACATAGGCGGTATCCAGATTAAGTCAAATTAATAATTATTACCACCGACCAATCAGGCGGTATCCAGTTTAGTCAGGTTAAAACCAATTTAAATAATTATCAACCGACCAATATGGCGGTATCCTCGTTAAGTTAGGTTTTAACTAGTTTATATATTATAATTAAGGAAGATTAATCTAAATATTAGTAATAAAAGTTTTACCTTTTACCCCAGCAAAGGGGAGTTACATCCTCATTACTGAAAAGTAAAAACTGAAAATTAAAGAAAGAAAAGTATTGTGCGTAAAAGTAAATTGCGGAAAGTAAAAATTGAAAAGTAAAGAAAAGAAAGTGCGAAAGCGGAAATTAATTACTGAAAGCTGTAAATAAACAAACAAGATACAATCTTCTTAGTATTCTTAAGGAATTCCTTAGAAGAAAATATGAATTTACGAATGAAATGGCTTGGTATTTATAGGAAAACTTTTGCCTCCATCAAATCATCCACCAAATCCATTATTAATTGCTCCACTAATTGCTCCACCAAATCCGTTATTAATTGTTCCACTAATTTCTTATCATCTTTGGTGGTGATTTGATATTTTTATTATTAATTTATTAATTTATTTTTTGCTTTGAAAATATTGAAAATGACTTTAATAATTATACACACAACACACTTCTGGATGGTTCATCAATTCGGGCAAGAAATCGTCAGGATTCAAAATTATTTTGTTTTTCAAAGTTGTTGATCTTTGAGTCTTCTTTAATATGGAACTTGAATCAGCTCAATCCGATATCGAGTAAAAAACTTTATGCCCAAAATACGGCAGATGCACAAAATTAGAATTTCCAAAACTGCACTTCGTTAAAACGCCCTTTCAAGTTTCCAATCTCCAAAATTAATATGTCAAGTCCAATTTTTGCCCTTATTTGACCCACATTTCGTCCTAAATGATTCATTGTGTCCCAATATTATTTTATCTGCAAAATAAACTAAAACATATCAAAACGTTCATCAAACCCAAGAAACTAAACAAAATATTAAGTAAAAGGGGCGGTAAATATTGATATATTTTCCGCTCATCACACCCCATACCTAACATTTTGCTAGTGCTCGAGCAAAACAAAAAAATAAAATACAAGAAACAATTAAAATTAAACTAAGCCACTTTCGTAGGGATCACAGTTGCATTTAGCATATGCAACAAGCCTTTAAACCCCTAGGTGTCCCTAGTGGACGAGTTATAGCCTCATGAGGGTTTACAGCAACGATACCCACAAACGTTTTACAAAAGTAAAAAGATAATAAAACTAATGCACACAAAAGCAAAAGACAAGAGAAAAGATAATAAAGAAGTTAGTGACTAATCATGTGAAACTTCTACTCCAAGTTACTAGTTGTTTTCTTTCTTTCTAAATTACTGAATAAGTAAATTCTCCGATTATATTTACCATTCTCCATATGCACAGCCGACAAAATATTAATCAACTCATTTTTGCCCACAACAGTCACTAGTGCAGTTGATAAGAGAGTAATATTTTGGTCCTAAAGTTTTATCAGAATTCACACCTTTTTGCAGCAATTGAATAATTTTTCTGATTTTTTTGATTTTTTTCTTTGATTTTTGATTTTTTTTTATTTATATACAATATCTTTCATCTATGTAGCGAGTGTTGGGTCGGTGGCTCCCAAACCAGTTGGCTTTAGGGGACCAGGTGTTAAGACACCCCTACAGACTTAATTACTCAGACTTCAGATATATATATTTTTTGCAGCATCTTTGATCCATGTAGGGAGCTTTGGGCAGTGACTCCCAAACAAGTTGGCTTTAGGGCACTAGGTGTTAAAACACCCTTACAGACTTAATAACTCGGATCTCATACGTTTTTTTTTTAACTCCATCACTTTTTGAGATGCTTTCTCCAATTAAACTAGAGCACTAAACATTACAAACTTTTCAATTACAACTCATGTCTGTATATTACTATACATGTTGATAATACCTGCCAACTGAGCATATGAAGATCCATTTTAGTCAGTATTATGGAGAATTCACAAATTAAATAATTTAAAATGAAATAAAAAAAAATTAACTTGTTCCGAAATAGGTTTGGGATACGTCTCAGGAGTGGAAATTCCTTACTCAGCTATCTCTTACTAATTTCACATTTTTAGTCAAAATAAAAACAAAAACGCAAAATATTTTTGTAATTTTTGAAAAATTTTCAATTTTTTTTTGTATTTTTCGAAAAATTTTGGACTAAAAATAAGATACTGATCAACTAATTCCCCCCCCCCAAACCTAAATGAGACATTGTCCCCAATGTCTTAAACAGTAGAAGCAGAGTTTAGAAGATAGTACCTGGTTAGCTGAAATTCTACACGAAAAGTTAAAGGTTAAGATCTAGATTAACCCGACGCCTCTTACCACGATCTTCCTCAGACCAATTTATCTTTGAAAGGATAGGGTCAATTTGTGGTTCATAGGCTAAGATTTGGTCAATTAGATCCGGAGCAGTTCTGGCAGTGAAGAGGAGTTCTTTCATAGGTTTTGTCACGAACCCATTTCTCCGGGCATCATCAAGAAACACACAAAGAAAATCATAAAATCCTTCAACGTTGTACAGTCCAAGTGGTTTCTGGTGTATGTTCAGGTTCGCCCAAGATAACACTGTAAAAATTTCCTCCAATGTACCCAAGCCACATGGCAAAGCAATAAAAATATCAGCACGGTTAATTATCTCTACCAATAGTTCAGACATACCTGGCACGGTCAGTTCTTCTCCGTTTGAGGAAATTTTTCAACGTTGTACAGTCCAAGCGGTTTCTGGTATATGTTCAGGTTCACCCAAGATAACACTGTAAAAATTTCCTCCAATGTACCCAAGCCACCTGGCAAAGCAATAAAAGCATCAACACGACTAATCATCTCTACCAATCGTTCAGAAATACCTGGCACGATCAGTTCTTCTCCGTTTGATGGTTCAATAAGATTTGCCTATGCCAAGGGTTTTGGGATGATTCCCAAAACGTGAATGCCTCCCTTCTGTACAGCTTTTGAAACGATCCCCATAAGTCCAAGATTGTCTCCGCCATATACTAAGTGCATATTCCTTGCAGAGAAGACTCGACCTAATTCTTGTGCTGCCTCTACGTATTGTGGCTTAACACCAACACTAGTACCGTAAAACACATAGATGTTTTCAACTCGTCTTCTTGAAGTGGCTTCCATGTTTTACTCTGGATTTCTTCAAAAGTGCAATGATGAGTTGAATTTATAATACCTGAAAAGGGTGAGTAAAATAATAGCACTAGTACCTGCCAAATGATAATTATTAGTTAACAGTAAAATAAATCGTGATAGTCAAAAAGGTATGGATCCTGTCGGGGAAAGTAAAAGAAAACAACAAAACAAATCATAATTATTAGGAAAAGACAAAGAGATATAATATGTATAAGAAATGTAGCGGCTTGATTGACGTCTATGCGTCAAGGACAAGCTTCCCATCCAATTTTCTTATAAATTGGCAAACAGGGTCTTTTTGAGTCAGATTCCCAAGACTTAACTGTTGTCTTTCTTTTTGGAATTGTGTATGCAATTTGCGAATGGCTATATGAACATATCCATTGGGATGCGTCTCAAGAGTCGAAGATATATTATCTACAGACTCCTTACTCAAGCCATCCTTAATGAATTTAATTTTGTCTTCGCGATTATCAGACACCATTCCTAAAGAACGACAACGAGTATTGCAACTCCAGCGTGCACATTTGTAACAAACACCCATTTTCTTATCTCTACGTTTCTTTGCATAGGTACTTCTTCCAAAACCAGGCAGATGTGAAATAAAAGAGTCAGAAGACTCACCTGCCAATCGGACCCGTGCTTCAATTACCCAACGAATATCATTAGGAACACCATGTATCGTTAGTAATCTCATCTGTTCCAAGCGAGCTTTGTAGACTTTCATCAAAGAGTTTTGAGGGAGAGAAAGAAATTGCTTGTGAAGATTTGCGAGAACTTCTTCCATCTTGAAATGTCTTATTCTGCAAAAACTAAACACACCAAATTAAATCACACCAAATCATAATATATACACAAATTCCATGGGTTGCCTCCTTGCTAACGCTAAGTTTAACGTCGTCAGCTAGACGTGACTTCTCGAACGTTAGGCTGGATCTGAAAGTGTGACACTTTCTTTTTGTCGCTCAAATGATTCTCCCCAGTAGTGCTTAACACGCTTGTTTTTAACCTTGAAAGTTTTGTTGGAGTCAGGATCATGTATCTCAACGGCTCTGTCTGGTAAAACCTTGGTGATCACAAATGGACCTGACCACCGTGATTTTGGCTTCCATGTGAAGAATTTCACCCTTGATTTGTTTAACAGTACCTTCAACTCTGGTTCCAGTTGTATGCGCACTAACTTCTCATCTTGTTTCTTCTTGACCTTTTCTTTGTACAATTTGGCATCCTCAAAAGGCTGATTGTGAAATTCCTCCAATTCATTGAGCTGGTGGAACTTTTTCTCTTCTGTTGCTTGTAGTGCAAGTATATGCTTCTTCAGTACGCAGTGCGCTTTATCTTCAGGCTCCACAGGAAATTGACATGCTTTAAGTTTGTCAGTAGAACTTTGCATTTCATCAGAGTTCTGAACGGTACTATGTATCACGTCAAGTTTAAAACATTCCTCATTCATTTCATCATCTGGGAAATTCATGGCCTTGAAAACATTAAATGTTACTTCTTGGTCATGTATCCTCATGGTTAATTCTCATTTTTGTACATCAATAATGGTTCGACCTGTAGCCAAGAATGGTCTCCCGAGGATGATTGGCACGTCTGCGTCTTCCTCCATATCAAGGATAATAAAATCTGCTGGGAAAATGAATTTGTCAACCTTGACCAGCACATCTTTAACTACGCCTCTTGGAAATACGAGCGTTCTATCAGCAAGTTGTAGAGAGACTGAAGTTGGCATTGTTTCTCCAATCTGCAATTTCCTGAAAATAGAAAAAGGCATCAAGTTAACACTCGCACCTAGATCACACAGAGCCTTACCGAAGTCATATTCTCCTATGGTGCAAGGAACAGTGAAACTGCCAGGATCTTTCAACTTTGGAGGAAGATTTATTTGAAAGATGGCGCTGCATTCTTCTGATAATGCTACTGTCTCATAATCTCCCACTCTCCGTTTTCGTGAAAGAATGTCTTTCATAAATTTGGCAGAGTTGGGCATTTGTTCCAACGCTTCTGCAAATGGAATGTTGATATGCAGCTTTTTGAACACCTCCAAGAATCGAGCAAATTGCTTGTCCAATTTGTTTTTCTGAAGACGCTGAGGAAAAAGGTGGAGGTGGAGTGATCTGTTCTTTTTCTTTTGCTTCTTTTTTCTCCATCTGTTGCTTTGTTTCTTTTGGAACTTCCTCAACAGTTGTTTTGGCTCCAACATCTTTGTTGATTTCAGTACCGCTTTTTAACATGATGGCATGACATTGTTCATTTCCTATGTTCCTTGGATTTGGATCTGTGTTGCTAGGAAGAGTACCTGGTGGTCTGTAACTCTGAGCATTGGCCAGTTGTCCCATTTGATTCTCCAGTGCTTTGATAGAAGCTGAATGACTTTGATTCAATGCCACTTGATTTTGAACCATATCTGCTAAAGCATCGTATTTTGCTTCTTGCTTTTTAACTATGCCAGCAATCTATTATTCCTGGTTCTTTGTCATACTTCTGGCCTTTGTTTTGCTGCTCGAATCCGGGTGGTGGGTTGTTCATTTGCCCTGAATTATTGCTTCATAAAAAATTGGGATGATTCCTCCACCCTGGGTTGTAGGTGTTGGAATATGAATTATTCCACTGTCTGTTGAAATTGTTGACGTAGTTCACCGTTTCTTTATGTTGAATTGGTTCGGGTGCTCCTCCATACGGTGAACTTGTGGTTCCAGCGATGTTCATAACTTGCGTGCTAAGTGTTTCTAGACATTTGCATATCACATCCAGCTTGGAATTCAGTGCTGTGTTGGCTCCAACTTCATAAATTCCTGCAATTCTTTGGATCATGCTCATTTCTGTTGGCCATAAAGAATTGTTGTTGGCCATTTTTTCAATTAAGTCCCAGGCCTGATCTTCTCCTTTTTCCATCAAAGCTCCTTCACCAGCAGCATCAATTGTGGTTCTCATTATTCCAGAAAGTCCATTGTAGAAGGTTTGGACTTGTAGCCACTTTGGGATCTCATGATGAGGATATTTCCGGAGTAAAGCTTTGAATCTTTCCCAAGCTTCGCAAAGGGATTCTGAATCTTGTTGCACGAAGGATGTGATGTCATTCCTCAACTTTGCAGTTCTGGTTGGTGGAAAGTACTTTGCAAGGAATTTGGTGGCTAGAGTGTTCCAAGTTGTGATGGAACCTGCTGGTAACGAATGTAGCCAAGTTTAGCTCTGTCTTTCAGGGAATATGGAAAAACACACAGTCTCATTGCTTCTTCAGCTGCTCGGTTGTAATTGAAAGTACTGCAAACTTCCAGGAAGTTGCTGATGTGGGCATTAGGATCTTCAGTTGCATTTCCCTCAAATTGTACTGACTGCTGAATCATCTGGATGTATGTTTTGATGTCACCCGCATTTGCTGGTGAGAGAGGAAGTACAATACAAGAAATGAGTCTGTCAACCACCGGAATAGTTCTGTCTCGAATGGGAATCGGTTGTGCAACGTTCAAAGGTTCATGTTCCATGTTAATGATTGCTTCTTGGCCTTCTCGCCATTCCCTTCTTAACTGTCTGATGGTTCTTTCAATCTCTGGGTCAAGCGGTCGGAGTTCAAAGCTTCTGGTTCATCTTATGTAGTGTCTGAGAACCTGAAACACAAGAAAACAAAAACAATAAGTAAAAAAAAATTAGATACAAGTAACGTATCTAACCCCAAAACTAATAGTGAAAGATAAATAAGTCCCCGACAACGGCGCCAAAAACTTGACCGGTGCGTAATCACACGCGTATAATTCAAGCGCACGTATCGTTCAAGTAGTATAAAAAGTATAGATCCCACGAGGACATAATATCTAATCTATTAATTTTATGAGGTCAAATGATTACTAGTATCAAACAGGTTTATTGATTGATTTGAAATGGTGATGATTTTGAATTTAAAAACAAGTAAATAAAATTGATCGAAAGTAGGTTTAAGAAAATTCAATATTAGGAAACTATATGGGGTTGTGAATCTACCAATATCATTTTAAAGATGAAGTGATTATTTCATTTTTGTGAAATATATCGGATTACTAACCTGGAACACTAAATTATGCAAAAGCCTCTGTCGATGGTCAGACGCAAATACCCAATATAACCCAATTGAACCATATGTCTATGTCAACCAAATTACCTGGATTCATTAAGTTTAAGTTCCAATTATGGCTACCCCCGCCCGACAGGTATATGTCTATCCTGTAAGGAAATCTATTAAAGAGTTATCTATCCTCAAGGAAGATCGTGGGCTATTAAGTCTAATGCTGAAACCTAAAATTCCTTTGTCAAGTTTATTTTAGATTTACCAGATCAATCTTATTAGTGGCCAATTAACAAGACGCATTAAGCTTAAGACTTAATAAGTAAACCTTTAATTACCCAAAATATAAAATAACCCCTTTTAAACAAGTGATATTAGAATTTATCACAACCCCAGATAACTAACTTAGTTACGACACATAACGAGGGCTAGTAAAAACTTAAATAAAATAAAAGACATAAAGTAAATTGCTGAAAAGTAATTGCTGAAAAGTAAATGACGGAAAGTAATTGCTGAAATTAAATACTGAAAAATAAATGCTGAAAAGTAAATGCTAAAAGTAAATTGCTGAAAAGTAAATGCTGAAAAGTAAATGCTGAAAAGTAATTGCTGAAAAGTAAATGCTAAAAGTAAATTGCTGAAAAGTAAATAAGTAAAAGTACAATAAAAAAAATGCTGAGGTAAAATGATCCACTTTTATTACTTCTATTTTAGATATCTCCCTTAATATAATATATTAACTTTACATGATAATTACCAACCAGCCCTATAGGCGGTATCCAGATTAAGTCAAATTAATAATTAATTACTAACCGACCAATTAGACGGTATCCAGTTTAGTCAGGTTAAAACCAATTTAAATAATTACCAACCGACCAATATGGCGGTATCCTCGTTAAGTTAGGTTTTAACTAGTTTATATATTATAATTAATGGAGATTAATCTAAATATTAGTAATAAAAGTTTTACCTTTTACCACAGCAAAGGGGAGTTACCTCCTCATTACTGAAAAGTAAAAACTGAAAATTAAAGAAAGAAAAGTACTGTGCGTAAAAGTAAATTGCGGAAAGTAAAAACTGAAAAGTAAAGAAAAGAAAGTGCGAAAGCGGAAATTAATTACTGAAAGCTGTAAATAAACAAACAAGATACAATCTTCTTAGTATTCTTAAGGAAATCCTTAGAAGAAAGTATGAATTTACAAATGAAATGGCTTGTTATTTATAGGCAAAATTTTGCCTCCATCAAATCATCCACCAAATCCATTATTAATTGCTACACTAATTTCTTATCATCTTTGGTGGTGATTTGATAATTTTTATTATTTATTTATTAATTTATTTTTTGCTTTGAAAATGACTTTAATAATTACACACAACACACTTCTGGATGGTTCATCAATTTCGGGTATGAAATAGTCAGAATTCAAAATTATTTTGTTTTTCAAAGTAGTAGATCTTTGGGTCTTCTTTAATATGGAACTTGAATCAGCTCAATCCGATATCGGAGTAAAACCTTATGCCCAAAATACGACAGATGCGCAAAATTGGAATTTCCAAAACTGCACTTCGTTAAAACGCCATTTCAAGTTTCCAATCTCCAAAATTAATATGTCAAGTCCAATTTTTACCCTTATTTGACCCACGTTTCGTCCTAAATGATTTCATCGTGTCCCAATAATATTTTATCTACAAAATAAACTAAAACACATCAAAACGTTCATCAAACCCGAGAAACTAAACAAAATATTAAGTAAAAGGGGCGGTAAATATTGATATATTTTCCGCTCATCATTAGCCTTATTTCGACTCTAAGCTATGTAATCATGCATCCAATACATAATTCATCATTATATGTCTTACTAATGAAAAACTCACTAATGAAGAACACAGCTTAAGAGAAGTTCAAACTTACCTAGTAAGCTTGATGCAAAGATCCAATCTCCTTTTCTTTGTTGAAATGGTTGGAGAACTTCCAAGGTTTGCAAGCTTGACTCCAAGATCCAATCTTGATTCCAATGCTAGCAAGCTTCACTCCAAGATCCAATCTTGATTTATCCTAGATGAAATATTCTAGAGATCTCACAAAGCGTCTCTAAACACTGCTCTAACTTAGGCTAATTTCTCCAAGAATTGCTTGTATTAGCTTTCTCAAGCTTAATTAAAACCTTGCTCAAGCTTGCTATTTATAGCAAATCTTAGGTAATTTTTAATTAATAAAAATTCTAATCAATTTTTATGTGGGCTTAATCTAATTTGTCCAAATATGTATAATTAGGTGTGACTAATCACCTTTGTCTACCACTTTGATTTAATCCAATTAAATCAAGACAAAGATTAGGAAATGGATTAGTTCAATGTTTGCCACTTTGATTTAATCCAATTAAATCAAGCCAAAAACACATATAATTACATATTTAAATTTACCAAAATATCCTCAAATGGTAGAGATATTTATGAATTTACAATTAAGCCATTGTGTAATTACTAAATTAATCCAATTAATCTAATTTGGTAAAAGTAAATAATTAATATTATCCAATAACACTTGATTATCTTAGTTGATAATTATAATATCGAATATTATCTTTTATCAAAATTAATTGGCTACCCAAGTGCTCAACGAGTACACTTCATATTGAGACTCTCTAAGTTCTAACACATTCATCATATAAGCCCAGCTAATATGTACCCAATTTGGCCACCTCCAAATTCGCGAAGAACACGAACGACCTATCTAAACTATACAATTCGAGGTCATTACATATGTTTATCAATCCCTCCATCGTAGGCTATTCGAGTTGTGCTTAGGAAACATAGAATACACCGTCAAGTTTCTGAAGCGCACATCTCATGTCGACATGTCCATAATTCTTTACAACTAATGCGATCCACCATAGGTGATCAGCTTTCGCCAAAGTCTTAAGAATCGTGACTTACTCACATAGATACATAGGCCCTTATGGTACACATACGAGCCTATGGATTCTATCTTGACTCGCACTTGATTAAATAGTGCATCAGTCCAAGAGGCCAGACCATGAAAGGTTTCTGACATACATGACATCAAAGTGTGGAGGATCTCACACAAAATCAATTCCAACCTATAGTCAAAGGATCACATATGTTACTCGACTCGAGGAAATTCTTATTGACGGTGGTGTGTACTTCCAACTATTAGGAATCACCTGTGAGTCATTCAGTATTCGGTCCAACCAATACACACACGTCTATACGAGCTTTCAAAGCTCATGGTACATTGGGATAAACCATTGGAACTCCAATTCCAATATACGACATGTGATAGTCTTCTAGGTTATAGGAATTCTACCGTATTCCAAAATCAACGACTAGGAATATTTATTTTAAGAATAGTTTATTATAGTAATACTTATCCCAATATCGGACCACCTAGTGTCAAATATTACTACATGACTATTCTAAGGTCGATTCCATTCTTTGCATATTTATACATCAATCTAATATGCATAATGACAATACCATTAATAAGGTATGAAATGAAAATATAAATATTTTATTAATAAATAATAAAATATACAATACATTATTCGAATTGGCGCTCCAAGCACCAACTCCAACAAATATAACCTCTCAAATCTGATGACTTATGAGGAAACCACATGAGCCACTTGATTAGAGAGGTCTGACCTTAACTCTGAAGTGATGTCACTTCAAGATTGACCGGTGCTTACACACACGCGTATAACGCAAGCGCACGTATCGTTCAAGTAGTATAAAAAGTATCGATCCCACGAGGACTTAAAACCTAATCTATTAATTTTATGAGGTCAAATGATTACTAGTATCTAACATGTTGATTGATTGATTTGAAATGGTGATGATTTTGAATTTAAAAACAAGTAAATAAAATTGCACGAAAGTAGGTTTAAGAAAATTTAATATTAGGAAACAATCTAGGGTTGTGAAACTTTCTAATATCTTTTAAAAAATGAAGCGGTTATTTCATGTTTGTGTAATAAATCAGTTTACTAACCTAGAACACGAAATTATGCAAAAGCCTCTGTCGATGGTCAGACGCAAATACCCAATATAATACAATTGAACCATATGTCTATGTCAACCAAATTACCTGGATTCATTAAGTTTAAGTTCCAATTATGGCTACCCCCGCCCGACAGGTATATCTCTATCCTGTAAGGAAATTTATTAAAGGGTTATCTATCCTCAAGGAAGATCGTGGGCTATTAAGTCTAAGGCTGAAACCTAAAATTCCTTTGTCAAGTTTATTTTAGATCTATCAGATCAATCTTATTAGTGGCCAATTAACAAGACGCATTAAGCTTAAGACTTAATAAGTAAACCTTTAAATTACCCAAACTATAAAATAACCCTTATAAACCGGTGATATTAGAATTCATGACAACCCCAGATAACTAACTTAGTTACGACACATAACTAGGGCTAGTAAAAACTTAAATAAAATAAAAGACATAAAGTAAAATACTGAAAAGTAAATTGCTGAAAAGTAAATGACGGAAAATAAATGCTGAAATTAAATGACTGAAAATTAAATGCTAAAAGTAAATGTTGAAAGTAAATTACTGAAAAGTAAATGCTGAAAGTAAATTACTGAAAAGTAAATTGCTGAAAAGTAAATGATGAAAGTAAATTGTTGAAAAGTAAATGATGAAAGTAAATTGTTGAAAAGTAAATAAAGTAAAAATACAATAAAAGAAAATGCTGAGGTAAAATGATCCACTTTTATTACTTCTATTTTAGATATCTCCATTAATATAATATATTAACTTTGCATGATAATTACCAACCAGCCATATAGGCGGTATCCAGATTAAGTCAAATTAATAATTAATTACCAACCGACCAATCAGGCAGTATCCAGTTTAGTCAGGTTAAACCAATTTAAATAATTACCACCGACCAATATGGCGGTATCCTCGTTAAGTCAGGTTTTAACTAGTTTATATATTATAATTAAGGGATATTAATCTAAATATTAGTAATAAAGTTTTACCTTTTACCCCAGCAAATGGGAGTTACCTCCTCATTACTGAAAAGTAAAAAAGTGAAAATTAAAGAAAGAAAAGTACTGTGCGTAAAAGTAAATTGCGGAAAGTAAAAACTGAAAAGTAAAGAAAAGAAAGTGCGAAAGCGGAAATTAATTACTGAAAGCTGTAAATAAACAAACAAGATACAATCTTCTTAGTATTCTTAAGGAATTCCTTAGAAGAAAGTATGAATTTACAAATGGAATGGTTTGGTATTTATAGGCAAAATTTTTCCTCCATTAAATCATCCACCAAATCCATTATTAATTGCTCCACTAATTGCTCCACCAAATCCATTATTAATTGCTCCACTAATTGCTTATCATGTTTGGTGGTGATTTGATAATTTATTATTTAATTATAAATTTATTTTTTGCTTTGAAAATGATTGAAAATGACTTTAATAATTACACACACACACACTTTTGGATAGTTCATCAATTTCGGGCATGAAATGAAATCTTCAGAATTCAAAATTATTTTGTCTTAAAAAGTTGTAGATCGTTGAGTCTTCTTAATCTGGAACTTGAATCAGCTCAATCCGATATCAGAGTAAAAAGTTATGCCCAAAATACGACAGATGCGCAAAAGTATAATTTCCAAAACTGCACTTCGTTAAAACACCATTTCAAGTTTCCAATCTCCAAAATTAATATGTCAAGTCCAATTTTTGCCCTTATTTGACCCACTTCGTCCTAAATGATTTCATTGTGTCCCAACATTATTTTATCCAAATAAACTAAAAAAAACACATCAAAACGTTCATCAAACCCGAGAAACTAAACAAAATATTATGTAAATGGGCGGTAAATATTGATATATTTTCCGCTCATCACACCCCCATCCTAACATTTTGCTAGTCCTCGAGCAAAACAACAAAATAAAATACAAGAAACAATTAAAATTAACTAAGCCACTTTCGTAGGGATCACAGTTGCATTTAGCATATGCAACAGGCCTTTAAACCCCTAGGTGTCCATAGTGGACGAGTTATAGTCTCGTGAGGGCTTACAGCAACGATACCCACAAACATTTTACAAAAGTAAAAAGATAATAAAACTAATGCACACAAAAGCAAAAAAGACAAGAGAAAAGAGAATAAAGAAGTTAGTGACTAAACAGATGAAACATCTAATCCAAGTCAATAGTTGTTTTGTTTCATTCTAAATTACCGAATAAGTAAATTCTCCGATTATTTTTACCATTCTCCATATACACAGTCGACAAAATATTAATCAACTCATTTTTGCCCACAACAGTCACAAGTGCAGTTGATAAGAGAGTAATATTTTTGTCCTAAAGTTTTATCAGAATTCACATCTTTTTGCAACAATGGAATAATTTTTCTGATTTTTCTAATTTTTTTCTTTGATTTTTGATTTTTTTTTTATTTAATACAATATCTTCCATCTATGTAGCGAGTGTTGGGTCGGTGGCTCCCAAACCAGTTGGCTTTAGGGCACCAGTGTTAAGACACCCCTACGGACTTAATTACTCAGACTTCAGATATATATATATATTATATATATATATATATATATATATATTTGCAACATCCTTGATCCATGTAGCGAGCTTTGGGCCAGTGACTCCCAAACCAGTTGGCTTTAGGGCACTAGGTGTTAAAACACCCTTACAGACTTAATAACTCAGACCTCAGACGTTTTTTTTACTCCATCACTTTTTGAGATGCTTTCTCCAATTAAACTAGAGCACTAAATATTATAAACTTTTCAATTACAACTCATGTCTGTATGTTACTATGCATGTTGATAATACCTGCCAACTGAGCATATGAAGATCCGTTTTAGTTAATTTTATGGAGAATTCACAAATTAAATAATTCAAAAGGAAATAAACAAAAATTAACTTGTTCGAAAATAGGTTTGAAATACGTCTCAGGAGTGGAAACTCCTTACTCAGCTATCTATTACCAATTTCACATTTTTAGTCAAAAAAAAAAAAAAAAGCAAAATATTTTTGTAATTTTTGAAAATTTTTCAATTTTTTTGTATTTTTCGAAAAATTTTGGCCTAAAAATAAAAACAACACACAACTAAAAACAATATACTAATCAACTAATTTCCTCCCCCAAACCTAAATGAGACATTGTCCCCAATGTCTTAAACAGTAGAAGAAGAGTTTAGAAGATAGTACCTGGTTAACTGAAACTCTACACGAAAAGTTAAAGGTTAAGATCCAGATTAATCCGACGCCTCTTACCATGATCGTCCTCAGACCAATTTATCTTTGAAAGGATAGGGTCAATTTGTGGTTCATAGGCTAAGATTTGGTCAATTAGATCCGGAGCAGTTCTAGCAGTAAAATGGAGTTTTTTAAAGGTTTGACACAAACCCATTTCTCCGGGCATCATCAAGAAACACACAAAGAAAATCATAAAATCCTTCAACGTTGTACAGTCCAAGCGGTTTCTGGTGTATGTTCAGGTTCCCCAAGATACACTGTAGAAATTTCCTCCAATGTACCCAAGCCACCTGGCAAGCAATAAAAGCATCAGCATGGTTAATCATTTCTACCAATCGTTCGGACATACCTGGCACGATAAGTTCCTCTCCGTTTGATGGTTCAATAAGATTTGCCTCTGCCAAAGGTTTTGGGATGATTCCCAAAACGTGACTGCTTCCTTCCTGTACGGCCTTTGAAACGATCCCCATTAGTCCAAGATTGCCTCCGCCATATACTAAGTGCATATTCCTTGCAGCTAAGACTCGACCCAATTCATATGCTGCTTCTACGTATTGTGGCTTAACACCAACACTAGTACCGCAAAACACACATATGTTTTCAACTCGTCTTCTTGAAGTGGCTTCCATGTTTTATTCTGGATGTCTTCAAAAGTACAATGATGAGTTGAATTTATAACACCTGAAAAGGGTGAGTAAAATAATAGCACTAGTACCTGCCAAATGACAATTATTAGTTAACAGTAAAATAAATCGTGATAGTAAAAAAGGTCTGGATCCTGTAGGAGAAAATAAAAGAAAACAACAAAACAAATCACAATTATCAGGAAAAGACAAAGAGATATAATATGTACAAGAAAAGTAGCGGCTTGATTGATGTTTATGCGTCGGGGACAAGCTTCCCATCCAATTTTCTTATAAATTGGCAAACAGGGTCTTTTTTAATCAGATTCTCGAGACTTAATTGTTGTCTTTCTTTTTGGAATTGTGCGTATAACACACGAATTTCGTGATACACACATCCACTGGGATGCGTCTCAAGAGTTTTAGATATGTCATCCAAAGACTCCTTACTCAAGCCATCCCTAATGAAAATAATCTTATCTTCGCGGTTATCAGACACCATTCCTAAATAACGACAACGAGTATTACAAAACATGCGAGCATATTTATAACAAACACACATTCTTTTGGCTCTTCTCTTTTTAGCATATGTGCTCCTTCCTAAACCAGGCAGATGTGAAATAAAAGAGTCAGAAGACTCACCTGCCAATCGGACCCGTGCTTCAATAATCCAACGAATGTCAGTAGGAATACCTTTGATCATCAGTAAACTCATCCGTTCCAAGCGAACTTTGTAGACTTTCATCAGAGATTTTTGAGGGAGAGAAGGAAATTTCTTGTGAAGATTTGGGAGAACTTCTTCCATCCTGAAATGACTTAACCTGCAAAAATTAAACACACAAAAATAAAACACAATAGATCACAATATATACACAAATTACATGGGTTGCCTCCCTACTAGCACTAAGTTTAAAGTCCGCAACTAGACGTGACTTCTCGAACGTTAGGCTGGATATGAAAGTGTGACACTTTCTTTTTGTCGCTCAAATGATTCTCCCCAGTAGTGCTTAACACGCTTGTTTTTAACCTTGAAAGTTTTGTTGGAGTCAGGATCATGTATCTCAACGGCTTGTCTGGTAAAACCTTGGTGATCACAAATGGACATGAGCACCGTGATTTTGGCTTCCATGGGAAGAATTTCACCCTTTATTTGTTTAAAAGTACCTTCTGCCCTGGTTCCAGTTGTATTCTCATTAACTTCTCATCATGTCTTTTCCTTGCCTTTTCTTTGTACAATTTGGAATCCTCAAAAGGCTGATTATGAAATTCCTCCAATTCGTTGAGCTGGTGGAACTTTTCCTCTTATGTTGCTTGTAGTGCAAGAATTGCCTTTTTCAGTGCAAAAGACGCTTTATCTTCAGGCTCCATAGGCAATTGACATGTTTTAAGTTTGTCAATAGAACTTTGCATTGCATTGGAGTTCTGAATGGTACTGTGTATCACATCAAGTCTGAAACATTCCTCATTCCTTTCATCATCTGGGAAATTCATGGCCTTGAAAACATTGAATGTTACTTCTTGGTCTTGTACCCTCATGGTTAATTCTCCTTTTTGTATATCAATAATGGTTCGACCTGTAGCCAAGAATGGTCTCCTGAGGATGATTGGCACGTCTACGTCTTCCTCCATATCAAGGACAATAAAATCTGCTGGGAAAATAAATTTGTCAACTTTGGCCAGCACATCTTCAACTACACCTCTCGGAAATACGAGCGTTCTATTAGCAAGTTGTAGAGAGACTGAGATGGGCATTGTTTCTCCAATCTGAAGTTTCCTGAAAATAGAAAAAGGCATCAAGTTAACACTAGCACCTAAATCACATAAAGCCTTGCCAAAGTCATGTTCTCCTATGGTGCAAGGAACAGTGAAACTGCTGAGATCTTTCAATTTTGGAGGAAGTTTCCTCTGAATGATAACGCTGCATTCTTCTGATAATGCTATTATCTCGTAATCTCCCAATCTCCACTTTCGTGAAAGAATGTCTTTCATAAATTTGGCATAGCTGGGCATTTGTTCCAATGCTTCTGCAAATGGAATGTTGATATGCAGCTTTTTGAACACCTCCAAGAATCGAGCAAATTGCTTGTCCAGTTTGTTTTTCTGAAGACGCTGAGGAAAATGTGGAGGTGGAGTGATCTGTTCTTTTTCCTTTGCTTCTTTTTCCTCCATCTGTTGTTTTGTTTCTTTTAGAACTTCCTCAGCAGTTGTTTTGGCTCCAACATCTTTGTTGATTTCAGTACCACTTTTTAACATGATGGCATGACATTGTTCATTTCCCATGTTCCTTGGATTTGGCTCTGTGTTGCTGGGAAGAGTATCTGGTGGTCTGTAACTCTGAGCATTGGCCAGTTGTCCCATTTGATTCTCCAGTGCTTTGATAGAGGTTGAATGGCTTTGATTCAATGCTACTTGATTTTGAACCATAGCTGCTAAAGCATCGTATTTTTCTTCTTGCTTCTTCAACTGGGCCAGCACTTCTATTATTCCTGGTTCTTTTTCATGCTCCTGGCTTTTATTTGGTTGTTGGAATCCAGGTGGTGGGTAGTTGTTTTGCCCTAAATTGTTGCTCCATGCGAAATTGGGGTGATTCCTCCACCCTGGGTTATAGGTGTTAGAATATGGATTGTTCCCCTGTATGTTGAAATTTTTGACACAGTTCACTGTCTCTTCTTGTTGGTTGTAAGATTCTGACTCAGGTACTCCTCCAAATGGTGAACTTGTGGATCCACCATTAACTTTCATGTTAAGAGTTTCCAGATTTTTGCAAATCACATCCAGCTTGGAATTCAGTGCTGTGTTGGCTCCAACTTCATAATTCCAGCAATTCGTTGAATCAAGCTCCTTTCTGTTGGCCACAAGGAGTTGTTGTTGGCCATTTCTTCAATTAAGTCTCAGGCTTGATCTTCTCCTTTTGCCATTAGCGCTCCTCCAGCAGCAGCATCAGTTGTGGTTCTCATTATTCCAGAAACTCCATTGTAAAAGGTTTGAACTTGTAGCCATTTTGCAATCTTATTATGAGGACATTTCCGGAGTAAATCTTTGAATCTTTCCCAAGCTTCGCAAAGGGATTCTGAATCTTGTTGTACAAAAGATGTGATGTCATTCCTCAACTTTGCAGTTCTTGCTGGTGGAAAGTACTTTGCAAGGAATTTTGTGGCTAGAGTGTTCCAAGTTGTGATGGAACCTGCTGGTAGTGAATGTAGCCAAGCTTTAGCTCTCTCCTTCAAGGAGTATGGAAAAACACGCAGTCTCATTGCTTCTTCAGCTTCTCGGTTGTAATTGAAAGTACCTAAAACTTCCAGGAAGTTGTTGATGTGGGAATTAGGATCTTCAGTTGCATTTCCCCCAAACTGTACTTACTGCTGAATCATCTGGATGCATATTTTGATGTCACACGCATTTGCTGGTAAATGAGGAAGTACAATACAGGAAATGAAGCCGTCGACCACCGGAATGGTTCTGTCTCGAATGGGTATCGGTGGTGCAACTTCCAAAGGTTCAGGTTCCATGTTGAGTAAAGCTTCTTGGCTTTCTCGCCTTTCCCTTCTCAACTGTCTAATGGTTCTTTCAATTTCTGGGTCAAGCGGTCGGAGTTCAAAGCTTCTGGTTCGTCTCATGTAGTTTCTGAGAACCTGAAACACAAGAAAACAAAAACAATAAGTAAAAAGAAATTAGATACAAGTAACGTATCTAAACCCAAAACTAATAGTGAAAGATAAATAAGTCCCCAGCAACGGCGCCAAAAACTTGACTGGTGCTTACACACACGCGTATAACGCAAGCGCACGTATCGTTCAAGTAGTATAAAAGTATCGATCCCACGAGGACTTAATACCTAATCTATTAATTTTATGAGGTCAAATGATTACTAGTATCTAACAGGTTGATTGATTGATTTGAAATGGTGATGATTTTGAATTTAAAAACAAGTAAATAAAATTGCACGAAAGTAGGTTTAAGAAAATTTAATATTAGGAAACTATCTAGGGTTGTGAATCTTTCTAATATCTTTTAAAAGATTAAACAATTATTTCATGTTTATGTAATAAATCGGTTTACTAACCTGGAACACGAAATTATGCAAAAGCCTATGTCGATGGTCAGACGCAAATATCCAGTATAACCCAATTGAACCATATGTCTATGTCAACCAAATTACATGGATTCATTAAGTTTAAGTTCCAATTATGGCTACCCCGCCCGACAGGTATATGTCTATCCTGTAAGGAAATCTATTAAAGGGTTATCTATCCTCAAGGAAGATCGTGGACTATTAAGTCTAAGGCTGAAACCTAAAATTCATTTGTCAAGTTTATTTTAGATTTATCAGATCAATCTTATTAGTGACCAATTAGCAAGACGCATTAAGCTTAAGACTTAATAAGTAAACCTTTAAATTACCCAAACTATAAAATAACCCCTTATAAACCGATGATATTAGAATTAATCACAACCCCAGATAACTAACTTAGTTACGACACATAACTAGGGCTAGTAAAAACTTAAATAAAATAAAAGACATAAAGTAAATGCTGAAAAGTAAATTGCTGAAAAGTAAATGACGGAAAGTAAATGCTGAAATTAAATACTGAAAATTAAATGCTGAAAAGTAAATATTGAAAGTAAATTACTATAAAGTAAATTGCTGAAAAGTAAATTGCTGAAAAGTAAATGCTGAAAAGTAAATTGCTGAAAAGTAAATAAAGTAAAAGTACAATAAAATAAAATGCTGAGGTAAAAGGATCCACTTTTATTACTTCTATTTTAGATATCTCCCTTAATATAATATATTAAATTTTGCATGATAATTACCAACCAGCCATATAGGCGGTATCCAGATTAAGTCAAATTAATAATTAATTACCAACCGACCAATCAGGCGGTATCCAGTTTAGTCAGGTTAAAACCAATTTAAATAATTACCAACCGACCAATATGGCGGTATCCTCGTTAAGTCAGGTTTTAACTAGTTTATATATTATAATTAAGGGATATTAATCTAAATATTAGTAATAAAAGTTTTACCTTTTACCCCAGCAAAGGGAGTTACCTCCTAATTACTGAAAAGTAAAAAGTGAAAATTAAAGAAAGAAAAGTACTGTGGGTTAAAGTAAATTGTGGAAAGTAATAACTGAAAAGTAAAGAAAAGAAAGTGCGAAAGCGGAAATTAATTACTGAAAGCTGTAAATAAAAAAACAAGATACAATCTTCTTAGTATTCTTAAGGAATTCCTTAGAAGAAAGTATGAATTTACAAATGAAATGATTTGGTATTTATAGGCAAAATTTTACCTCCATCAAATCATCCACCAAATCTATTATTAATTGCTCCACTAATTGCTCCACCAAATCCATTATTAATTGCTCCACTAATTGCTTATCATGTTTGGTGGTAATTTGATAATTTTTATTATTTATTTATTAATTTATTTTTTGCTTTGAAAATGATTGAAAATGACTTTAATAATTACACACAACACACGTCTGGATGGTTCATCAATTTCGGGCATGAAATCTTCAGAATTCGAAATTATTTTGTCTTTAAAATTTTTAGATCTTTGAGTCTTCTTTAATATGGAACTTGAATCAGCTCAATCCGATAATGGAGTAAAAAATTATGCCCAAAATATGACAGATGAGCAAAAGTGGAATTTCCAAAACTGCACTTCGTTAAAACGCCCTTTCAAGTTTCCAATCTCTAAAATTAATATGTCAAGTCCAATTTTTACCCTTATTTGACCCACATTTTGTCCTAAATGATTTTATTGTGTCCCAACATTATTTTATCTGCAAAATAAAATAAATCACATCAAAACGTTCATCAAACCCGAGAAACTAAACAAAATATTAAGTAAAAGGGGCGGTAAATATTGATATATTTTCCGCTTATCAAAGATCATTCCCCTCTAGGGTGGAGGAACTCCAGAGTCATTCATATCCAGTCTATCTGATATGGTTATATTTCATATATAACTCACTCAGGAATTTATCACACTGCATCGAAAGCATTCCAATCTTGATATTAGTACACCGAAATACGTGATGTCATATATCACTACTTGATATTAATGGAATTGATGGAAATCCATTATTTTTGCATGCAAACATAATTTAACACGCATAATAACAAGTATAATCACACATAATACTGTATTTGAGCATGTCTTATGCTACATGTACATCATGCACTCGTCAACCAAAGGTTGACACTTTTACTTGTATCACCCTATATAAGCCAATGAGATTTTTGAAAATGGGGTGGTTTTTGGATTCACTAATTCCACTTAGAATGTAAGAAAATACATACACACTTCAACAATTAATTTTGCAACCAAAGAGAAAAGGAAGATTCTAACCCTAAAATAAACATTTATGCATGGAAGATTATGTTGGACCACATAAAAAAATCTCAAATTCAACTGGACTCTGAACTCAAGCCCAATATTTCGAAGGTATGAATTCTTTCTATTTTTTCCCACATTCATCAAATTAGTGTCGTCTGTGATGAAGAACATAAAATTATCTTGTTCTTTCCAGTAAAAATTATATGAAAATTGCTATAATATGGCTTGCATGCAACGTGCATCATAAAAAATGAGGGTAAATATAGCATGAAATGCTTGAATAAGAATTGAAATTTATGACATTCTTGTATGAAATACTTGCATTTATGAACTTTAATATGCTCAACTAGTCCGTGTAATAAAAGGATGATGAGTTTGAATGAATTAAAACTCAAAAAGCATGTGTCTTATTGCACCTATATTCCGCTTCATGCACCATAAATGGAAGTATGCTTAGGCATGCTGAGTGAGAAACAAATGGGGTTAGTTCATAGTAGCCTGAGGTTGTCAACCTAGCAGGTAATCTGAATTCGTGCGCATGACTGTATTTCACAGAAATATCAGATGACATATGAGAATAATAGCCCATGCATTGAGAATTAGAAAATTCATAACATACGTGATTGGGTGACATAGAAAAGCATGTTGCATGCCTCTAAATTTTAAATTTCTGGAAATTACAATGATATATGTTGTATTATGTATTTAAAAAAGATAAAATTAGTTTTATTAGTATTTGCATATTCAAAGAATTTACTTGGAAAACAAAACCATCAAATGGAATAATCACCCAGATGTATGAGAACAACTCATCAGTGTTGACGAGCCTACTCATCATCACTAGGAAACTTTTTGAAAGACTGATCTTTTGAGAAATTTGAAGGTGAAAAATTGAGAGTATGCAAGAAAGTTAGAAGTATAAATGGCTCAGGAAGCACATGGTTCAAGAAAGGTGGCTGTTCAAACTTAAGATACAAATTTTGAGATGATTATGTGGGAAGCACAAGAGACTTTGGAGCAGAAGCTGCAAAGGGAAATCTTGGCCATGGACTAGGCCATAACAGAGAACAAAAGGTTGGCTGAGAGGATCGAGATTCTAGAGGGAAAAAGTCAGAATCAGAAACTACCGTTGGCAAATAATCTAATATTTCAACCAGGACTACAGTCTCAGGAGCATTCCAGACTTAATTGATGTTGCAGTCCCTAGTTGTGATAGTTCCAGTTACATCTTATCTTGAAGTAGAAACTATGCTCATGGACATTTTGAGAGATGAGCTGTGAAGCATACTCCTTGGAGCTTGTATTGTTATAAAGTTATACCATTTGGTTTGAAGAATGCAGGGTTAACTTATCAGAAGATGGTCAACATAATTTTCCAAGGACAGATCGGAAAGATTGGCGAAGTGTAGACATTATATTTTTTTTACGCATATAGCCCGATGATGAGTCTCGTAAAAGGGACACCTCTGGAAAATTGGAAAATTATAAGGATGAACTCCGTGAAGGAATGGAACTTCAAAGAACGCTGCCAAACGCCAGACGAACATAAACTCTGTCTAGCCTACCTTCTCTCAAACCAGAAGTTTCGGTCGGATATGTCATAGAAACCCTAAATCCGACCAGAAAAAGAAAACTATTATTGAATGTGCAGATTATTCGTTACTAAAGTCACTAGATTTGATCATGATTAGCTAGACATACATTTCAAATTTAACGTCCGGCTGGACCTATATTAAAGTGGGTAATGCTCTATTAATGGTCAGCCGGATAAATAATTCAAATTATATATCCGGTAGGACATAAATCAGACATTAATCTTCGGTAATAATAGTAACACTAGACAGAGGAGGAGGCTAAATGAGGATTATGTCCCCATTTATTTTCCAGACCTCCTCAAGGATTATAAAAAGAGGAGTTTTCCCCACTTAGAGGTTAATCAAAAGATCATAATCATAAAGATAAATAAAAAATAAACCTCTCCAAAAAGAAAAAAATTCTCTTTGATCTTTAGAGTTCCTCTATTGTTAGAGCGATTTCGAACAGTGACCCAATATCCAGAGGCTACGCTTCGAGCCAAGCTACATAGAAATGAATGACCTGAGGGAAAATTTATTAAAATTATTGTCTTTCTGTATCTTTCTTAATGTTGTGAACTAGAATATCCAGTCCGATGTGAAATACATTCAGTCAGATATACACCATATCCGGCCTTATATGGTTATTCACCCACTGGTATATAGGCTGGAAACCCAGATATAAATTCCATAGCCGATTCTGAATGGACGGTAATATTGTATGCATATGAGATACAATGTCACGTACTATTAGGGAACAACCATATGCGAGGATTAGATTTTTATATAGATCTGTGTTGTGTTTAGTTTGTTCGTTGGTGAATAATTCTGTTAGTAATATGTTTGCCCTCATTATATGCATGATTCTGTTTTTGTTTATTGTTTTGATAACATATCATTCACAATCTTTATATTGATAACATGATAGAGCAATTCTGGATCACAACGCATATCCAGCCAGACTTGTCACAAGTCTGGTCGGACATACATGTTTAAAGTACACATCCGGCCGAGTCTCCCTGATGTCAGGTCGATGAGGGGCATATCATGTCCCTATATGTGCACTATAATGCATGATATTATCTTGTTCTATGTTTATTGGAGTGTTATTATATCTTCGACATGTGAATGAGCCATTTTATTTGTTAATCTTTATCGTGCATGGTTATTATTGTCTAAGTTTTTCACTAGGATTTAAGTTGTATTTTGTTCCTACGCTTATTTTTGTATTTCTGGCTATCATAGTATATCTGGCCAGACTTCATGTAAGTCCGGCCGGAGGTATATTTCCAATATTTATATCTGTAAAGGCCCATGAGGTCGGGCCCATAAAACATATGCTCAGATTCATTTCAGTATCGCTTTCTTAACAAATGTTATAATAACATAGAGATGATTTGTATTTTTTTATTCATTTTTAATGGTCATGCTTGCACTATCGTATGATTTTAAATCGATTTTTCATGTTATTACATTATAAGATATGAGGATACTTCCTTCAAGCATAAATATTATATTGGTATAGTAAGGGACCATTCCAAACCCAAAGGGATTTAAGGTCAGACCTTTCGAGGGATGTAGCGCGACCTTAAATCATTCCCGATGTCGCATATCGAGTGGCGACTCCCTTATTATTTGGTTAGTCCATCAGTGGGGCTATACATACTCTCTATGGGCTGCGATCCCAATAGTGTAGTGGTCGCCGACGTCATTGGCATAGCAGGAAATCGTTTCGCTCCTTCACGAAGCTTACATTGATGATACAATGGTCAAAAATTTACATGCTCATGATCATATAGCGGACCTAGCAAAGGACTTTGAAGTGGTTCTTAAACACGGACCGAGTCTTAATCCGATCGCATTTGGAGTTTCATCTAGGAATTTCTTAGGGCACATCTAGTGGGCAGAGATGTATCAAAGTGAATCCATCCCAATTCAAAGCCTTACTAGAAATCACCACTCCGAAGAAGAAGATAGATGTCCATGTTCTTACTGGAAGGGTTGTAGACCTTAGCAGATTCATTTCTATGATGTCGGGAATTCTTTAAAGTAATCCAATATGGAAATGAGACTCATGGGGTCTAGAGTAAGTAGAAGCCCTAGAGCAGTTGAAATATTATCTGAAGAAACCTCATATTTTATCTGCACCAAAGGCAAATGAAGATCTATTTTTGTATTTGGCAGTATCTTATTACTCTACTAGTCTTGTACTATTGAAAGAAGAAGAATGGAAACAAAAACCAATATTTTTGTTAGTCAAACGTTACTTGATGCAGAAACTCATTTCACGGCAGCAGGAAAATTAGTTTTAACCATTAAGCATGCAAAAGAGAAATTTTGACATTATTTTAAATGCGTTAAAATCATAGTATTGACTTCATATCCACCACAATCAATTATCAACAAGCTGGATCTGATGGGGCGAGTCGGGAAAATGATAATGAAACTGTCTATGTATGATATAAAGTTCTGACCTAGAATTGCCAGGAAAGGTCAAGTGTTAACTGGTTTATTGCTTCATTTGAGATAACTTTAGAAGATGAAACTCTTTACTTGACCAAGTTGAAAGACAAAGTATGGAAGCTTTATGTTGATGGGTCAAACAATCAGTCCGGAGCTGGAATACGCGTGTACCTGGTTAGCCTGTGGGGTTTAGTGATAGAGGAGGCCATAGGCTATCGTTCCCAACCACCAACAAAAAAGCTGATATAAAGCCTTGATAGCGGGAATCAGATTGGAAAAAAGGATTATGTGTAAAGAAGGTAGATGTTTGCAGTGATTTAGCCTTGGTAATTTCACAATGGCATTGGGACTTTTTGACTAAAGAAATTCAGATGGAGAGTTACTTGAATTTTGCAAAACTGAAAGCTTCCAAATTCGCTAGATCCCTTAAGTGGAGAACTCGGAGGCGAACCGCCTGGCAATATTGGCCTCTGGGACTGTAAGAACATTGTGGAAAGAAACTTACATCACAACTTTGTTTGAGCCTTCGATTTCACAACAGGAGCTAGAAGTTATAAGTATTAGTATAGATAACTCCTGAATGAATCCATATATAGTTTACTTACATTATCAGACATTTCCTAATGATTTAAATGAAGTCTATCGAATACATTATAAATCAAAGAGATACAACTTAGTAGACAGAGAATTGTATCAGATACTATACTCCAGACCACTTTTCAAGCGTTTAATTAAACATAAAGCATGATAAATATTGCCGAAAATTCTTAAGGGGTAGGCATTAAATCATTATAGAGGAAGAAAATTATAGTATAGAGTACTTCGGGCAGGCTATTACTGGCTTATACCTTAGAATGATCAGTCAGAATTTTTTTTCAGGAAATGTAAGAAGTGTTAAAAACATACCACGAAGATTCATCCCCCGAAGAAGATTTAGCGACAATGGCTACACTCTGGCAAATTGTTCAATGAGCGATAGATATAATGGGCCCATTGTCAAATTCTACCGATGGAGTCAGATTTGTATTGCTGGCAACAAACTACTTCACTAAATGGGTAAAAGCTTAGGCATATAAGAATATTACTGGGAGGGACGTGGTTAGGTCATTGAATAAGCAAATCCTAACTAGATTTGATTTTCCTTGAACTTTGATCACAGACAACGGTAAAGAATTTTAGAATGCAATGGTTGAAGATTTTTACAAGGAGATTGAGATTCAACAGAGATTTTCTTCTCAGAGATACCCGCAATCGAATGGCCAAGCGAAAATTGCTAATCGAACCATCTTCAATAACTTAAAGAAGAAGGTGAAGTTATAAAAGAAAGATGGCTTGAAGAGATGCCCAATATATTATGGGCATACCAGATAATTGAGTGGAGACAAATAGGTAATTCCTCATATTAACTTGTATATGGGATGAATGCAATTTTACCCACTGAGACCATTGTGCTCACATTGAGGAGTAAATTGGCTCATATCCCCAATAATCAGATAATTCAGGAGGCAAATCTTGAGTTGTTGGATAAAATTCGGGATGTGGCAGCCATTCATTTAGAAACATACCGAAGGCACTTAGAAAAGTAATACAACAAGAAAGTTCATTATAAGAGGTTTTTCCGAGGTAATTTGGTGCTTTGAGAAGCTGTTGACATTCAAAGAGAACCAAATACTAGAAAACTTGTTGAAACATGGGAAGACCCTTATAGGATCTCAAAGGTCATGGGAAAATGAGATTATGTGCAGGAAATGACAGAAAATCAATCCATGTCTTCTGCATGAAATGTCTCCAAGCTCAAGAAATTTTATTTTTAAAATGAGATCTTACTAGTAAATATTGAAGTCCTATTTCGATAGGTTGAAATACAATTCAAAAGTAAGAACAAAGTACGAAAAATATAAGCAATGTGTATACAATTTGTAATGAAATAGAGAGAAAACGATTACCGAAATTACTCTGGTACCAAACTATGGATAAAAAAATCCCAGAAACAGTACTGATCGAAAAGTTAAATGAAACAAATACTGAAAAATCCAACTTACCATTCCCAGAAAAAGATCTTTATGATGCTTAAGCCTTGATAGAAGCATCTTTCGGTGAACATATACCTAATTCACAAGGAAAAATCTTTGGGATGTTTAAGCCTCATAAGAAGCATTCTCTGATGGGCCTATACTCATTACAAATAAAGATGTCATTGAGCTTCGTGTGAAGTTTACACTCGACATTGTGTTTGCACTTTGGGGCCTCATAAAGAGTATTTGAAAGAACCGTTCGGTGAGCTTGCAAAAGTCTCCAAACTTCAGATGAAGCAATAAGCTAAACAACGATCTCATACTTCAAAGAAGGTGGAGCATTCTCTCAAAAAAAAAAGTTACGCAGTAACCAACTTTTAATTGAAGTGGATAATCCATAATTTAGATTACGCAATAATTAAAGAAAAAGTTATGAAGTAACCAAAACTCAAATCACTCGGTGCATCCATTGATAAGCTGTCCTGGGAGAATGGCATGATGGGTTAATAAATCTTTTGAAAGGAATAAGATCTTATTAAGTTAAAAAATGAAACTGGTCTACTGATATTAATAATCACACACCGAAAAATTCTATGGCTTTACCAAATCTTGGAAAATTATCTCGTCATTAGAAATAACTAAGCTAATTCATTCTGACTCAAATTATCTCGTCAAAGTGTTCAAGTTCTAACTTTGAAAAGTACTTAGTCAGATCTCACAAGCAATATCACTTCGAACCAAATGTTCAGAAAATAAAGAAGAGCATAATACTTGGAATTTTTTTTCATTTTTATTAAAGCCATTATTGGACCAAAGTACAAGAGAAATGAAAAATAAAATGCAAGTGAATGGTATATTTATCCTTCATCAGTAGAGATCCTATGATTTATATCGGCTGCATCTGAATCTTAATCTGAAGGAATACCAGTATGATCATCTAAAGTCGATGAGGAAGACAAGTTATCATTAAAATGAACCTTGGACTATCCTCGGGGAAGATAGCATGACTCGTCAAAGTCATGAGGGAAAAGACCATCATTTTTTACGATAACACTGGAATACACTCCAGTAAGAAATAGTGGAATAAGCCAACTTCAGCTGCATCCCTGAAGCATACTTGGAGGAATACTCCTCTATTACTTTCCTTGCAGCAGCTTCAAAAGCAAAAGATAACCAGAAAGAAACAACCTCTTCTTCTAAGCTTCTAACCCGAGTTGATAACTGGTTAGCAGCTGCATCAGAGTTCTCTTTACGCTTTTATGACTCCATCAATTGAGTTTCTTTATGGACTAAGTTAGCATCGGTAGAAGCCAATGAACTTTGAGCTTCTGCTAGCTCCGAGTCTCGGATATCCAAAGACTCTTGAACTCTCGCCATTTCCCGTTTAATCTTTGCAATGGAGGCATGACATTCTTGTACTTTACCCTCATGCTTCTAGGACAAGATCCTCCACCAATTCATTTCTTTGGTATAGGTAACGATTCACTTGTCCTGAGCAGAGGGCTTGTAGTCCATCTTGTGTGGCCTGCAAAACATAAGTAAAAAAGACTCAGAAACTTTCTACTCTGAAATGTCATAACAACAAGAATAAGGAGTAAGAATACTTACCACCATCATTTTGTTGGCAAAGGACTTGTCATAGTTCTCTATGGAGTGTCCCTGGAGGCATAACGCAGCTCCTTCAGTGTAAAGGTCGTGAAGCACTTCGAAACAGGTATATGCATCTTCTCGAACATCGGTGGACGGTGGAATTTCAACAATAATTCCACCACATTCACCTAAAAAGCAAAAAAAATGAGTTATAATACTCAAAAAAGACTTAGGCAAAACCAACACAAGTAAAACAATGTTGTGATAAACACACGATAATAGAGGTGATTGGAGAGAAAACTCTTCTTTTATTTACTCACAAAAGAATTACAAAGCTTACAAATCAAAGCTTTACAAAAACTCTCACACCACTTTACTCTCTATCTTTACTCACACATTTGGGATAATGAAGAATGGTCTGGGAGCTCCATTTTATAGAGCCAAAAACGTGTGCACTGTTGCAACACGTTTTGGCACAAAACGCGTTGCACTTATTGCAAAGTTGGCAGCCAAGCTTCCTGCCAAACTGCCGAAAGTTGCATGTCTTTATGCATGCAACTTTTGGCCATTTTAGTCAACAAATCTCCCCATCGGTGAAGATTTGCCCTAAAATCTGAGCCGACCATCAATCATCCAAACCGGATCCTCCAAAGGATCCTCCCCTGGCTGCATCTGTATGACTGCCTACGTACCATGAGTTGGGATCAAGCCAATCGTAGTTCTCTGAATCTCCTCACTCTGACTATGTGGAGAGATTTGTCATCCCGGCTATGGCACGACAGATTTCAAGCTTCTCATTCGGTAAAACCTTCGTGAACATATCGGCACCGTTGTCGTCGTGTGAATCTTCCTGAGTTCTAACAGCCTTGAGCTCAGTACGTCCGTATCCAGTGATACCTCACATCGATATGTTTTGACCTCGAATGAAAGGTGGAATTTTTACCGAGATAGATAACACTCTGACTATCACAGTACAAAATGTACTTTCTCTGCTTGAAACCCAATTCCTGGACGAATGTCTTCATCCACAGCAATTCCTTGCAAGCTTCTGTCACTGCAATGAATTCTGCCTCTGTTGTAGAAAGTGCAACACATCTCTGCAACCTAGACTGCCATGCCACAGCTCCTCCTGAGAGAGTAATCAGATACCCCGAAGTAGACTTACGGGTATCCACATCTCCTGCCATATCTGAATCGGTGTAGCCCATCAACACTGGCTTGTCGCTACTTCCAAAACATAACCTCATTTTGGATGTGCCTCGAAGATACTGCATAATCCATTTGACAGCATTCCAGTGTTCCCGTCCTGGGTTTGACATAAACCGGCTGACCAATCCAACTGCGTGTGCTAAGTCTGGCCTCGTGCACACCATGACATACATAAGACTTCCCACTGCTGAGGTGTATGGAACTTATTTCATTTCCTCCTTCTCTGTCTCAGTAGAGGGACTCTGTCTCGTACTCAATCTAAAGTGGGTAGCAAGAGGAGTGCTAACCGCTTTAGCCTTGTCCATCTGGAATCTCTGAAGTACCTTCTCGATGTACTCCTCATGTGACAAGTATAACTTCCTGGCTTTCCGATCACGACCGATCCTGATGCCAAGAATCTATTTAGCTGGCCCCAAGTCTTTCATCTCAAAAGACTTACTCAGTTGCTGCTTCAAATTATCAATCCTCGATTGATTCCTGCCAACTATCAACATATCATCTACATATAATAGTAAGATGATAAAGTCATCGTCAGAAAATTTCTGAACGAAAACACAATGGTCTGAAGTGTCTTCTTGTATCTCTGCTCCCCCATAACTGACTCAAACTTCACGTACCACTGTCTCGGTGCCTGTTTCAAACCATAGAGGCTTTTCCTGAGTCTGCACACAAAGTCCTTTTTCCCGCTGACTCTGAAGCCTTCTGGTTGCTCCATGTAAATTTCTTCTTCCAGATCTCCGTGAAGAAATGCGGTCTTGACATCCATCTGCTCAACTTCCAGGTCGAGGCTTGCTGCTAAGCTGAGTACCACTCTGATGGATGACATCTTCACAACTGGAGAGAAGATTTCATCGAAGTCAATGCCTTTCCTCTGATTGAATCCCTTGACAACTAGTCTGGCTTTGTACCGGGGTTGTGAAGTATGCTCCTGTTGCTTCACCCTGTACACCCATTTGTTCTTCAAAGCCTGTTTGCCTCTTGGCAATTCACCAACTCAAAAGTGTGATTGTCATGCAAAGATTTCATCTCATCTTGCATGGCTTCCTCCCACTTTTCTCTTTCATCTGTTTCCACAGCCTCCTGGTAGCTCTCGGGTTCTCCCCCGTCAGTAAGTAGCACATACTCATATACAGAGTATTTGGTTGAAAGTCGTCTGTCTCTGTCAGACCTTCTCTGTGGAACTGTTGGTGTAGCTTCTGGTACTGGTGGTTGATCATGATCATCATCTCTGGGAGCTTCATCACCTGTACCCTCCTGTCTGGGAACCTCATCTTCAACTCGTACTGGCACCGGTGTGTGAGGTTCTGGATTCACATTTCTGTATTGCTGGGGCATTGTCTTCAATTCCTTTCTGATATCTTCTATGGTCTGGTCTTCAACAAAGACAACATCTCGGCTTCTGACAATCTTCTTCTCCACAGGATCATAGAGTTTGTAGCCGAAATCATCCTGACCATAGCCAATAAAGACACACTGTCGCGTCTTTGCATCAAGCTTGGATCTCTCGTCATTGGGATGTGTTCAAATGCTTTGCACCCAAAGACATGCAAGTGTTCATAAGACACTTCTTTACCTGTCCAAGCTTGGTTAGGAACATTACCTTTCAGTGCGACCGCTGGGGACATGTTCAAAACATGTACTGCTGTGATGAGTGCCTCCCCCCAGAATGTCTTCGGCAGCTTGGCTTGTGACAGCAAGCTTCTGATCCTCTCGCACAAGGTTCTGTTCATCCTCTCAGCTAGGCCATTCAGCTGAGGTGTCTTCGGAGGTGTCGTTTGATGTCTGATTCCTTGCATCTTGCAGTACTGATCAAACGGACCTCTGTATTCTCCACCGCTGTCTGTTCTGATGCACTTCAGTTTCTTGCCGGTTTCTCTCTCCACCAAAGCATGAAACTCCTTGAACACTCCCAGCACTTGGTCTTTTCTCTTCAAGGTGTATGCCCAGATCTTCCTTGAATGATCGTCAATGAATGTCACAAAATAAAGTGACCCACCAAGTGTTCGTGTCTGCATCGGACCACATACATCTGAATGTATGAGATCTAGTACCTCTGGTTTCCTTTGAGGCGGGGAGCTCTGGAAGGATACTCTGTTCTGCTTTCCAGCCATGCAGTGTTCACACTTCCGTAAGTGTGAGTTCTTCAATTCCGGAAGAACATTCCGCATGCGTAGTATCTCCATCCCTGTTTGGCTCATATGACCGAGCTTTTTATGCCATAGCTCGGCTGCCTCATTGCTGTTAACTGTATTTATGCTACTATTTGAAAGCTTAGCATGTATCAAATACAGAGTTGAGTCTTTCTTACCTCGTGCCACGACCATTGATCCTTTAGTGAGCTTCCAGCATCCGTCACTAAAGGTGCTGCAGAAACCTTCATCATCCAGCTTGCCTGTTGAGATCAGGTTTAACCGGATATCTGGGATGTGCTTGACTCCCTTCAACAATAGCCTTGTTCCGTTCTCTGTTTCAAGGCAGATGTCTCCAATACCGACGGCTTTGGACTGTCCGTCATTCCCCATCCTTACAGTACCGTAGTCCCCTGGTGTGTAAGATGAAAAGAAGTCTCTGCGAGATGTGGCGTGTATGGATGCACCACTATCTATCACCCAACTGGTCTCGTGGCTGGCAAGATTCACAACAGCTTCTTCATACATTATGCAGAAGTCTTTGGAGGTTTTCTCGGTGGTAGTAGCAACTCTTTCTTGATTAGAGTCGCCATCTCTCCTGGACTGCTCGTTCTTCAGTTTGTAGCAATCCCGCTTCATATGGCCTTTCTTTTTACAGTGATAGCACTCAATATCTCTAGTTCTTGATTTCCCCCGTTCTTGTCTGGTCTACCTGGGCCTCGACTTTTACTCTCCCCCTTCTGGCGTTCTTCTCTGTCACTAGAGCTTCTGAGGTTGAGGCTGATGCTGACTCCTGCATTCTCGTCCTCTTTTCTTCCTCGAAGATCCTGGTCTTTGCCATCTCCATAGTGACTTTCCCATCTGCGGCTGAATTGATCACCGTAGATCTGAACGTTTCCCAAGATTCTGGTAACGTATTAAGGAGTATTAAGCCATTTACCTCATCTCCGAAGTCTATGCCCAATCCAGACAACTCTTTCATTGTTCCGAGGAAATCGTTGATGTGGTCCGCCACAGCTGTACCTCCTGGTATTTCAAACCCATCATCTTCTTGATGTAGTAAAACTTGTTGTTTCCAGTCTTTGCTCGGAAAAGCTCCTCCAGCTTTCTCCATAAAACACGTGCATTTATCTCTTCACTGACATGGTTTACGATACTGTCGTCGATCCACTGACGAATAGTACTGCATGTTTTCTGGTGAAGATTAGCCCACTTTCCATCGGTCATTCCTTCTGTTTTCTGCTCCAGAAACACCGATCCATCATAGTCCTTCACATACAGAAGGTCTTTCATCATTCCTCTCCATGTGAAATAGTTTGTACTGGTTAACAAAATCATTTTTCCGTTGCTCCCCTCCATCATAAAAATTCTAAGCAGAATTTCAAAAAACGGACCTCACCGTTGCGTCCGGAATGGTCGAAAATGGTGGAAATGACACTTCGTTTGTCAAAATCCGACACAGGGACCAAATTGCAAATTCCAGAAATTACAGGGGTCAATGTGCAATTTCCAAAAGTTCAGGGGCCATAGTGTAATTACGGAAAACTTCAGGGACTAATATGCAATTTCCAAAAAGTTCAGGGACTAAATTGAAAATTTCTGAAAGTATAGGGGCTAAACTGTAATTTCCAGAAAGTTCAGGGACCTATCTGAAATTTACCAGGCACCGCTGACGTGGCACTGCTGACGTGGCACTGAGCTGACGTGGCTGCTGACTGGATGCCACGTGGCTGCTGACTGTGTTGCTGACGTGTCCTGCTGACTGGGCTGCTGGCTGTGCAGTGTCTGCTGACGTGGCGCTGACTGTGCGCTGACTGGACGCTGACGTGGCGCCTACGTGTCTCGTCTTCTTCCTTGGTGCGCGTGAAGCGCGTGGCGCGCGTCGGAGAGCGTGGGACAGTCTCTGGTTGGCGCGTGCGGCTGACTGGGACCTCCGTTCGATCGCCGGAAAATACCACCGTGCTCGTTCTCGCCGTGAAACGTCTGATGGTATGCTCAAAATCGATTTTCGACAACTTTTGTCGGAACCGACTTTCTAAACCGAATCTCTGTTACCGAGTTTCGGGATCCCTCCGAGTAACCTTAGCTATTGATACCACTTGTTGTGATTAAACACACGATAATAGAGGTGATTGGAGAGAAAACTCTTCTTTTATATTACTCACAAAAGAATTACAAAGCTTACAAATCAAAGCTTTACAAAAAACTCTCACACCACTTTACTCTCTATCTTTACTCACACATTTGGGATAATGAAGAATGGTCTGGGAGCTCCATTTTATAGAGCCAAAAACGTGTGCACTGTTGCAACACGTTTTGGCACAAAACGCGTTGCACTTATTGCAAAGTTGGCAGCCAAGCTTCCTACCAAAACTGCCGAAAGTTGCATGTCTTTATGCATGCAACTTTTGGCCACTTTAGTCAACAAACAGAATGACGTGTTTGTGTAACTAGAGTAAGTGAGGGTTCAGATACTTTTGCAGTCTTCGAAGTTGTCTCCTTATCCAGAGTTTTAGAAGCCTTTCCTTTATGCTCATTTGGGGGAGCGTGGGAATACCATTCGAAGGCCCAGGTGCAGGGGGAACTGGCACAATTTCCCGCACCAAAGGAACAACTTCTGGATCTCCTACATTCGGAGCAGGAGTAGTTATCTCCATAGCTTGATCAATCGCCCCAAGAACATCTTTAGCAACTCCTTCAACAAGCAAGAATGTTTTCGGCATAGATGTAACTTCTGCCATCTCCAGAGTAACCATCGGATCTTGACTGGTTCCCTCTTGAGGAATTTGAAAACTCATAAGAGTGTCTGATACTGGAGCTCGAGAGAGGTTTTGGGTTGGGAAAAATTGACGTTATATTCTTGGATGTATAGCTCCGAAGCAGAGGTAGTCGAATATATGGTGGAAGGAAATGAAGCTTTGCCTTGGACAATTCCTCATTAGCGTTTTGAATCACTTCCATCCTAGAAATTGATTGACTTGGGTCATTCCTAGAAGCTATCTCTCGAGCCACTGCAAAAAGAAAATAATTATAAGAAGACTTATAATATGAAGGTCTTAAACACATAAAAATTTAAAGTTCACCAACCCAGACTACCTTCAACGGGTTTCTCATCTAATTTAATAAGAATTGGTGAAGGCTTACGTACCTTCACCATTCATTTCTTCTTTTTCGAAGGAGCAACCTTCTTTTGTTTAAGCTTCGGAGATGCTTTTGTGCTTCTTCCTCCTCCCTTACTTGGCTTTGAATACACTTTGGCACCAGAGGATGTCTATAAGCTTTCCATAGCTTTCTCCCTCACACTCCTATAGTATGTAATTGGCTCGGGAGTATATTGCCCCCATAGAAGGGGGAGGATCATAGGAACTTCCCCGGAGTATTCCTGAGGGATCAAGTCTAACAAGCGCGGAGGAATGGTCCATTTACTTGAATTTTTTTTTTGCCATCTCCCAATTAATGGTCGGACCCCGATCAACCTAAGCCTTCCGCCTATCCGAAAGTATTTTGGGTAATGCAGTTGGTGAGGAATCATAAATCGCACCTCTGAATCGAAGTGCCTCCCCATTGATATTTGCTCAATTATTTCTTATAGGGCACTCCCACAGAGGCACTACGAATCTGGAAAGTTATTCTCAAAAGACGAGACATACTTCCCGTAGTATGCAATCACTAATTGAGGGGACGGGCTTCAAAACACCCTCAACTGCAAACACGAACACAAACAAACAAATTTAGAATTAATTATAGAGATCAAATAAATTCAAGATAACAAATGGTGAGAACACTTGCGTATATCCTTGCTAAAAGTATTAGAGATATTGTAGAACTAATGCTTTGGTCTCCTCCAATCAGCAATAATATTAAAGGGGGAGCAATTCTTTACTCTCTAAACTTCATCTCGGACATGAAGGCCTTGTGGAATGGAGTTATGAACCTTCTTCCTTCTTGGCCCTAGACAATATGGCATCCATTGTTCCCGAATTTCAAATAGTGTAAAGAGAGGAAATCATTGATGGAGAAAAAATGGACATCGGTCAACAACATATTGACAGCCCCAATGGCCTACAACCCTAATAGAATGGAAGAGTTCATCTGTAATAAAGATACGTTCATCACCGAGAGGATCTCCAGAATAAGAGGATGAAGAGGGAAGGTCAAGTACTGAATCTGTTGCTTGAGTAATAGGATCATATCATCATCAATGTCATAAAGAATATGTTGGAGTTGGTGCTTTGAGCGCCAATCCGAATAATGTATTGTACATTATATTTTATTATTTATTAATAAAATAACTATATTTTCATTTCAATTTGTAATGGTAATTATTATTATGTCATTGTCTCTTAGTACGTATTGGTTTAATATATTCATATATATTTATATGATGAGAATGACACCGATCTTAGAATAGCCACGTAGTAATACTAGACACTAGGTGTGGTGCGACATTGTGATAGTATTACTATTATAAACTATTCTTAAAAGTATATATTACTAATCATTGGTTTTCGAATACAGTCGAATTCCTATAACCTAAAAGAATAGCACTTGTCGTATATTGGAATTGGAGTTCCAATAGTCTAACCTAATAGACCATGAGTAAGGGAAGCTCGTATAGTGATAAGTGTGGTTTATACCCACTTATTCTTATACTCTTAGCTTATTATTTTGTTAGTTTTCATATCATTTAATGTATTTTATGTTTTATTTGTAGGAAGCATTAATACATGAATCTTGGGTCATTTATACGTGTTTTGGGACCATACGGACGTATTGAAAGCATGCGAGAAGTGCATAAAAGTGAAAAACACACAAATCCTGGAATCTGCCACGCGTCGCAACGCGCCTTCGAAAATCAGCATAGTACAAATTCTAGTGAGTTTCGCGCCGCGGCACCAATTAACCAGCGCGGCAGCGCCCCGCACGCACCTGAAACGTGATTTTAGGGTTTTTAAGATACCCAATGACTCCAAGGCTCTATTATAAATAGATTAGCTCATCCAAACTCCAAATGAGAGGCTAATACACAGTACAAAACACAAAAATATATATTTTTAGAGATCCAAGGAGGAGGATTGAAGAGCAACAAGAGGAGACGGTAACGTCCGAATATGAAGAGATTCAATTCGGGTTTTATCTTTTTGTTTCTTTCTTATAACTCTAATGATTTCCATTAGATTCATGACCTTATTTTTATTATTTTTATCTTTAGTCATGAACTAAACTCCTTAATTCTAGAGGATGATGATGTAATTGATGCTTGAACCTTGTAATTGTTTGTCAATTTTGTTATGAAGTTTTATTGAGTTATTTATATTCTTTCGAGTTTAATGTTTTGTGTTTGCTGGCCACAAATATGATGATATATGTTTAGACTCTATCACTCGAGAGATGAGATTTTTAATAGATCTAGAGAATATAACTTAGGCGTTTTATAGAGTTCGAGAGAATATATAAGTTCCTTTGAAGTTTTTAATATAGGATCACAAAGCGTAATGAGTTGTTAACTACTACTGGATTTTATAGAGATATCGAAGTTTGTAGTTGATGATATTTTCATTGATGCTCGATAGAAGGAGTGGATAATTTCGGAATCTTGACTTATAAACAATATAACTGAACAAAGATTAATTGGCATGACAAATACATAGGAGATAACTAGGTGAAATGAACTCTAGAATCTCTATCGTATTAGTTCCTCATATCTAATTAATTCATATTTTATTTATTTAATTAAATCTTTGTTAACTATCGTCTAAATAAAGTTAGGATTATCAATTGTAGTATTTAGTGCGAGTTAACACAATCTCTGTGGGTTCGACACTCTAAACTCATTTATACTAAAACTTGACACCGTACACTTGCGGTACGATATAAAATATCGCAACAAGTTTTTGGCGCCGTTTTCGGGGATTGTTTGTTCAATTCATATTAATACTACTACCAAGTAATCTTAACTTTAATTTAGATTTTTATCTTTTATTTTTAGTTTATATTTATTTTATTTTATTTTGTTTATTGATTTTTTTCTTTCGGTGCTTCAGTGAATGCGAAAATCCACAAGTCTCGACTCGCTCATGTTTGATCCTGAAATAGAAAGAACAGCGAGGAGACTAAGTAAAGAAAGGAAAATTGAACAATAAGTATTGGCAGCTAAAAACAGAGAGATCAACCCATGCCAGGTGGCAATCAAATATCATTTCAAGCCGGTCATTGTTGATACATATTCTGGATTGCCCATCAACCAATCAACGCCAACAATTTTGAGCTAAAATCTGCATTGATCAACATGGTACAAAGAAATCAGTTTGGGGGTTCAGCTGTAGAGGATCTCAACTTGCATTTAAGGATGTTCCTGGAGATCGCAGATACCATAAAGATAAATGGCGTGAGTAAAGAGGCTATCAGGCTACGCTTATTCTCATTCTCTTTACGGGATAAATCGTGGGATTGGCTTTAATCAATACAGACGGAAAGTATCGTGACATGGCAGGATATGGCCATAAAATTTCTTGAGAGGTTCTTTCCACCAGCTAAATCAGCTCAACTGAGGGCAGAAATTAGTATATTTAAGCAGCTGGAGACTGAGACTTTGTATGAAGCATGAGAGCGATTTAATGATCTACTACGAAGATGCCCACAACACGATTATGCAGACCGGGTCCAGATTCAGTTGTTCTATAATGGGCTGAATGGTTCGAATAAGGCTGTGGTTGATGCATCAACTGGAGGATCTTTATTCAAGAAATCAGCTGAGGACACCTATAATATGTTGAAAGAAATGGCCATTAACCATTTTCAATGGCCAAGTGAACGTGCTACGGTGACAAAAGTGGTTGGAATATATGAAGTGGACCCTCTTGTGGCACTTACAGCTCATATTTCCACCTTATCTACTCAAGTAGCAACATTGACAAATCCACGAGCACAAGCATCTATTGAATCAGCGGCGGCTGCAAATATGTTGTTACTACTGGAAGGAAACCTGAACGTCGAGCAAGTCCAATTTATGAACAATCGGAACTTCAATAACTATAGAGGCAATCATGTGCCTAACCGCTATCATCCAAACCTGTCATATGCTAATACAGAGAATGCCTTGGAACTTTCATCGGGCTTTGACTATCAAAGAGTTGAGCAAAAATCTTCCTTAGAAGATTTCATGAGCACGTTTGTTGTTAATCCTTCAGCGAGGTTTGAGAAGAATGAAGCAAGGTTGAACAATATCGAGACACACATGGAAAATATCAGGGCCACAATGAAGTCCTTAGAAACACAGATTGGGCAAGATTACTTCCTCCATGACCAAGCAGCAGTAAGAGGTATTTGGATAAACAGCCACAGCCGCCAAGCTATCATTTTCATATCAAAACAGCCAGTGGATACCAAAGAAGAAGCGACCATGACCACCATTTGGGTGGTTGCGTCTGGCTGAAGACGTTAAACTTAGTGCTAGCGGGGAGGCAACCCTTGCATTTATCTTATTATTATTTTTCTTTATTTTTAATTTTTAATTTTTATTTCCATTGTGTGTTATTGTTTATTTAGTCGTTTTGCATGCTATTTATGCAGGTAGCACGAGACACACAAAGCCCGCGCAACCAAATTCTGACCAGCAGAATCCTGATCAACTCCATGGACGGTAGTGTTGTTCCTTAATTTGGTTTCTTTATATTTATCTTTCATTGAGGACAATGCAAGTTTTAAGTTTGGGGGTGTGTGCATGTATTTCTGCTATTTATTTTTTTTTAAAAAAAAAAAGAAATTATCAATTATTTTTTGTTTTTATCCTTGATAGTAAAGCATAAGTCTAATGATGAAATTGAGTGTTTTGATGAAATTTTAGAAACGATAAGTCCCAATTGATTTTTATCTGATGCCTTGAGTAGGTGATCTAGGTTAGACTCGTAAGCACATAATAATAGGTTTTTAGCAGTAAGAACCTAGGTAGTTGGCAAAATGACTAGTTGAAGAAATTTTTTGCCGATGAATGACTGTTTGCTTAGATATCTATCTCAATATGCTAATATTATGATATATGGTATGATAAGAAAAAGAAACCATCTATAACCGATAAGCGTGAAGCTACCCATGGGCAAGTGTTAGGACCACCATGAGACGAAATGCTACCTTAAAAGGTAGGTGTATTTGAAAAAAAATAATGAAAAAAAAAACAGAAAAAGAAGAAAATAAAATCATACCATACGAAGCAAAGAAAAAGCAATTACAGAGTTAATTTGAGATATCTAGGTGGTTTGACCCATCAGATCTCAATTTTTGAGATGAAATCATTGAGTTGGCTTACTTTGGAGTCGAGCTGTGAATGAAATTTTACACACACACAATGTGAATCTGGCTTAGATGGTTTATTCAAGAATTTGGATTTGAGTCGCAGTTGAGTACTTTGAAGGTTCTCTGATCTCATTGATAAACATTCTTTGAGGACAACAATATGCATAACTATCAGGATTATTTTAATTATTTTCAATTTTTTTTGCATGATTGTGTGTGAATGATGTTTGTGGGTCTTGTCGCTGTAAGCCCTCACGAGACTATTAGATGGGTTTTAAGGCGGAAATCCGGTAACACAGCGGAATAGTGAAAATCAAAATTTTCCGATTTCAAAACTTTTTCTCGAATCAATTAAATATACTTATTTATTTAATTACCTAATTATCAAATTATGAAATATTACACAAGCAAACAAGTTTTTGTGTAATTACCGAATTGCCCCAAAACTTTACATTTTAGTCCTAAATTGTTCAAAACAATTTTGAATGATTATAAATCATTACTAATATGAATTTAACATGTCCTACACATTGAAATTCAAATTGCAAAAAAAAATTCCCTAAATTTTGTCCAAAGCTGTGAGCCCCCCTCTTTTTGCTAATTTGTGCATTTTGCCCTTTTAATATTCAAAACACATCAAGATGAAATCCAATTAACCCAATATTTTATATGCATCATATACACATCCAAATACATAATATAAATGAAAATCCCCAAATTTGGAAGTGGTCTCAAACCCTAATTTTTCAATTTCATCAAATTGGACAAATTAGTAAAAAAACACTTCAATCATGTTTCTTCCATACCAATCAAGCCTCACCATAATGAAATAACTATAGAAAAAATCTAGGTCATTTAAGAGTGGGTCAATAACTCTAGAATGACAACAAGTTTCTTAAACTATCAAAAGAATGCTTATTAACTCATTAGCAACATTCTATGATCTTTATACATGCTAAACCCTATCATCAAACTTCCATAAAAAAAAAACACAAAGAATAAAGAATAGAAAAACATGAGAACATCACAAGATGAATCCAACAACAAGAGGAACATTTTTCTCTCTAATGGCTAGTTGGAAATACTCACTAAATTTCAAGCTTTCTTTGATTTTTCTTTTGTCTTTCTTCTTCTTCCTCAAGCTTCTTTTACTTTTCTTTCAATGGAGTTTTAGATAAGATTTTGGTTAATGAAAAATATCCAACCCTTGGACATTTTACCACTTGGCCGAATTTTGCACTAAAGGAAAATAAATTGATATTTTTTCAATTTAATTCAATTAATGCCAACTTGGCCACTTGCTTTTGAAATCATTAACTTTTAATGAATTTCATAAAGTCAAGTAAAGTATCTTTAAGTCATCTCACCATTTATCATAACTTTAATATATTTATATTTTAATTAATTTAATCATTTAACAATTAATTAATTAATTAATTATTTAATTATTTAAATACAAATATATTAAATATATGTATTATATTTACAATAAATATCAAATACATATATATTTATGATATTAGTCAAATATCTCAATTTGACAATTAATTAATGTGTATTTGATAAAATCTAATATAAATACAATACACAAAAATTAAGAAATGACTATTGGGTCCCTACACATGTATTTTGCGTTTAACATTTAAATGACTTTATAAACAATCAATATTAATTATAAATATTGCCCTAGTGCTCTACGAGTACATTTCATTAGTGAGACTCTCTAGATTCAGACATATTCGTCATGAAATCCAATTTTGTGTCCATAATTTACCCACCCGTAAATTATGACGACCACAGATAAACTCGCTGAATCATACAGGTCGAGGTCATGGAAAATGTATAATTCTTCCGTCACAGGTATCCGGATATATCACAGAGATATAGATGTAAACGTCAAATCTCTATGGGGACAATCCCGTCGACGTCTCTATCAGCAATCTCTAAAAGAGAACACTTAGAACTGACTTCTAAAGTGTACCACGGGCCCATGGTTTTTATCTAATTGCTAATCATATGGAATACCTATGCTCTGTACACAGAACTGGCGGATCTTATCTTGATACACACAGGACACCCTGAGGATCTATCCTCACCCAACGAATAGGCGGAGGTCTGATCTAAATAGATCGGTGCGTGACTGTCATCTAAGTGTGGAAGATGTCTCATGCGCCTACAGTGGTATCTCAAGTCGAAGAATCACAAGTGCTACTCAACCCGAGAATATTCTTATTGATGTTGATGTACCATCCATTAAGAATCTTCGGTAAGTCGTTCAGTTTTTATCAGCTATAAACACCTACACGTCTATACGAGTCTCCAAGACTGATGGTTCATTGAGAAACTATTGGAATCAAATATTCCAGTATACGAAATGTACCAGTCTCAACGGGTTTACTTTACTGACCAAGTAGTGTAAACCTTGACCAGGAACTGTCTGAGAATGACAACGTCATGATACCACTCAATGTCAGTTGCGACGCTTTTGCAACAGCATCATGACTAGTCATTCTAAGTTCATTACGTCTTTACCATATTAAAAGATATATTATATTATAAAAACTGCATATATTATTCATAATAATAACGTTTTACAGTAGTATTCTCAAAGAAATACAACCGAGAATTGGCGCTCTGAGCACAAACCCCAACAACTATAACTCATCCACTAGGGCCTCCTAGGGGTTTAAAGGCTTATTGCATACGTTAAATGCAATCGTGATCCCTACGAAAGTGGCTTAGTTAATTTAGTTATTTTTATTTGTTTATTTGACTTAGTTTTTATCTAGTCTTTTGCTCGGGACTAGCAAAACCTTAAGTTTGGAGGTGTTTGATAAATGTGGTTTATACCCACTTATTCTTATACTCTTAGCTTATTATTTTGTTAGTTTCCATATCATTTAATATATTTTATAGTTTATTTTATGTTTTATTTGTAGGAAGCATTAATACATGGATCTTGGGATATTTATACGTGTTTTGGGACCATACAGACGTATCGAAAGCACACGGGAAGAGAAGAAAAGCGGAAAGCACATAAATCCTGGAATCTGTCATGCGTCACGACGCGTAAATTTGCCTTCCGTCGCGACGCGCCTTTGAAAATCAGCCTAGTACAAATTCCAGTGAGTTTGGCGCCGCGACACCAATTGACCAGTGCCGCAGCGCCCCGCACGGACCTGAAACGTGATTTTAGGATTTTTAAGATACCCAATGACTCCAAGGCTCTATTATAAATAGATTAGTTCGTCCAAACTCCAAAGGGGAGGCTAATACACAGCACAAAACATAAAAATACATATTTTTAGAGATCCAATGAGGATGATTGAAGAGCAACAAGAGGAGACGAATGCGCTAACGTCCGAAGAGGAAGAGATTCAATTCGGGTTTTATCTTCTTGTTTCTTTCTTAGAACTCTAATGATTTTCATTAGATTTATGACCTTGTTTTTATTGTTTTTATCTTTAGTCATGAACTAAACTCCTTAATTCTATAGAAGGATGATGTAATTGATGCTTGATCCTTGTAATTGTTTGTCAATTTTGTTAAGAAGTTTTATTGAGTTATTTATATTCTTTTGAGTTTAATGTTTTGTGTTTCCTTGCCACAAATATAATGATATATGTTTAGAATCTATCACTCGAGAGAGGGGATTTTGAATAGATCTAGAGAATATAACTTAGGAGTTTTATAGAGTTCGAGTAAAAATATATAAGTTCCTTTGAAGTTGTTAATATAGAATCACAAAGCGTAATGAGTTGTTAACTACTGGATTTTTATAGAGATATCGAAGTTTGTAGTTGTTGATATTTTCACTGATGCTCGAGAGAGGGAGTGGATAATTTCGGAAAATTGACTTATAAACAATATAACTGAACAATGATTAATTGGCATGACAAATACATAGGAGACATCTAGGTGAAATCGGACTCTAGAATCTCTATCATATTAGTTCATCCTATCTAATTAATTCATATTTTATTTATTTAATTAAATCTTTGTTAACTGTCGTCTAAATAAAGATAGGATTATCAATTGTAGTATTTAGTGCGAGTTAACGCAATCTCTGTGAGTTCGACACTCTAAACTCATTTATATTAAAACTTGACACCGTACATTTACGGTACGATATAAAATATCGCAACATATAGACATGTGGGTAATTTTTGGAGCAAATACTGAATAAATCACGGATGATTCCTAATAATTGGTAGTACACACCGCTATTAATAGTAATCTCATCAAGTCGAGTAGCATATGTGATCCTTTGACTATAGGATAACATTGATTTTGTTTGTGATCCTTCACAATTTGAAATAAGCTTAAGCATTTTGATTAGTAAGTTTTAACTTAAAGAAAATAATTGTAAGAGAAGCTTTGAAAGTTCTCGATAATTTTCAACAAGATAAGAAGATTTGTTCTTTCAAGCTTGGTAGGTAAGTTTTGATCTTGTTTAATAAGTTATGTTTTTCATTAATGATTTGATATCATTAGTGAAGTATATGGTGATATATTATGTATTTGATATATAATAATATAGCTTGAAGTTGAAATAAGGTTAAAGCTTTGTGTATAAATGCTTTGGAAGCATGGAAACACAATATGATTGTGATTAGGTCTAGTTTTGTGTATGTTAGACATAGAACACAAAAATTAGAGTTTTAAACTCTAGATAAAAATTTGGAACTTTGGCTGCCATTTTAGAATCATTTGTCCGCCATTAAGTGAACTAGAATTGTTCATGAATTACTTCTTTGTAGAATTTTTGTTTGGTTTATATTTTAGATTCAAGTTATCCATATATGTATTTTGAACACATTTATATATTGTAAAAATATTTGATATTTTGAAAATTATGATTTTTATTTATTTAATTGTTTAAGATGTGTTTAAAATGTGTTGATGTTGGTTTTGATGTTAAAAATTAGATTTTGGGTGTTTTGAAATGTTTGAAGAAAATTGGAAGTGATTTGGGTTGAAAAATCTATTTTTATAACGCTTTCTGGTTCTAAAATATGTCTGGGCGCGTCAAGACTCACGCGTTGTAACGCTCAGAGAGCAGATGCTCTCGCACTCGCTCGTCACGGCGCACGCACAGCGAGCGTTGCTGCACGCAGCACACGCGCTGAAACTTCTTTTTCTCCGTTTCAGAGCTTCCAGACTCCGATTTGTCCCAGATTTTTTCTTATGGACTCGTAATGGAATATAGTATCCCATTTAATTATTTCAAAATACAATCATATTCTATATCCACTGGTTTGACCAGTTTTCACTGCGTGGGGCTCCGATTTGACCCTAGGGAATCCAAATTCACCCCAACCGAATATACAAATCCCTACTCTACTCTGTGACCTCTGCACTTGGAGAGAGGTTCAGGGTTTAGTAAACCTCATTTAAGTGTTGGTCTCGATGACTGGGGGAACTATTTTTACAGAAAAAGGCTTTGTTTGAGAAGAAGAATTGAGCTTTTATTCATAAGAACTAAATAGTCACAGTAAGAAGAAAAGTGAATGCACTTCACTTGTTTATATAGGCAATGTTTGATGAAATCCTTGGTAAAATGTGTGCAACTTTCAGAAATTTCCAAGTCCCTATCTTTCTAAATAAGCCCGCGTATTCTCCAAATGAGCGAGTTAATGACGCTCCAATGTAGATCGACTAGCTATAAATGCACTTGCATATAAAATAAACAAAACAAAGTATTTTTTCCGATAGGCGATGGTCGAATACATAGATCTTTTGATATCATTGTATCATATCTGAAATCATTATTTTGTTAGGCTTCATAAAATTAGGTATCTTTATATGGTTTATGTTCATGTAAATTTAAGTCTTCCTTTACTTCGCTTAACATACGACTACACCATTTACTCTTCCTTTCTTACCAAAGTACTTAAAAGTTTATATTGGACACGTGTAAATAATCTTAATTATGTTTCTCTCATATTATCCTCAATTTGTTCAAAGTAGCTCATGTACGCTTTGGGAGCCGAGCCCTAGCAGAAGGGCTTAGGTTAACACTTATATAAAAGTCAGTCATCCATTAGAAGCAGGCTAAATGGTGATGAATTGCGATTGGTCCAAACCTTCGACCAACGAGAGATAAAGGTTGAATGGTGTCTACTCTAGTTCGTCCACACATCCATCTAGCATTCTCATCTTAGGGTGTCGATTTCTTATAGAGATGGTTACGAATGAACTAATTTACTTAATAAGAATGTTAGCAATAACTTAATTAAAGAAAAAAGATTTAATTGGCAAATAAAAAAAAAATGAAAATACTTAAAGATTATCAAGAGAAAAGGCAGCAAAGCGTCATGAATCCCTATTGTGTTGCGTCCATATTATTAATATTTGATTCATTTTATTACTTAATTGAGGGTTTCACTTCCCAATCGACAATCGGAAAATAAATCAATTTAAAACATATTAAATCATAAGGTAATTGTCATAATATTTTCTCTATATTAAAAACATAATATGTTATTATTATGATCTATCTAACGTCGACAATATACCCAATGATAATACTGCAGCAGAAGATTAACTCAAAAAATAATAATACCAGTCACAACTGGGTTCCCCAATTACCTATAGAAAAAGCAAGAATATTCGTATATGAAAAATTGGTAAAATAATATTTGAATTAATTAAAAATCAAAAGATGAAAGAAAATAAAAAAAAATACCATTGTATTAAACATCAACGATTATTCATGAATCAAAAATATAAATATAAGAATTTAAACAAAAAAATTCATCTTAACTTTATCTAGGAGATCAGTTCTTCATGAACGAAATAAACCTAGCCGCAGAGAATGGAGAAGCATGTTTTTCTGGATTTTCTGTACTGTTATCTGCTTCTTTCAATTTGTGCGACCGGTTCTCTCGCTTGTGTCTCCTCTGACTCACAGCCCCCCTCAATTGCGTGATCTAAGGGTCTCTATTATCAAAAATGCTACACTTACATACAAACAGCAATCACTGTAGCTACAGTGAGAGGGGTGTAGTTTTTGTAAGTGAGATTGTATGTATGTATATCAGTGCTGCTCTATTATAATTAGCAAACCGACATATGAAATACACATGGGCTTATGATTCATGGCCCAATTTCCTTTATGTGGCTGCAACTCAATTCTATCAATTTCAATTTCAATTTCAATTTCAATTCATGTGATTTCTTCAGCCTTCGTGACTAACTTAATCCAAATTGAATTGCAATTTGCCAAAGCCATCAACTACATGTTCTTAACCATAATTGTGCTAGACACGTGCATGCTTGGCCATTTGCTTAACAATTAAATTTGAATACTTGACACCTTTAATCAAGCAATTTCCGTCGGCCATTAACTCTTTTCGGTTCCTACAATAACAAAGAGGAAAATCATTAAATTAACTCACTCTGAATCAATATAATAAAAAAAAAATTATATAATAAAATATAAAATATAAAACTAAATATTTAACATTAAATCCGAATAAGTGATATTTAAAATACACTTTCGTGAACTTATCATAACCTCCAACTAACTTATTGTTGTCTCTAGCAATTTAAGCGCAAAAAGAAAATACTAATTAGACTAAATGAATAAATAAAAACTATTTAAGTCATTTTCATAAGGATCACGATTATATTTAGTGTATGCAACACACATTTAAACCCCTAGGTGACCCTAGTGGACGAGTTATAGTCTCGTGAGGACTTAAAGCGACGATACTCACAAACATCATTCAAAACAAAAACAAAAACACACAAAAATAAAAATAAAGGTGTAAAAAATGTCTCAGTCAGATTTTACACAATGATGTCCTCAAAGATTACTGAATGATATAGCTAAAAGAAATGTTCAAAATACTATCTAAGTCACAACTTCATCTAAAAGATAAGCTTAACAGAAGCACATTTGTGTGTGTGAGAATCAATTCTAACAAATTTTATTCCTCAAATCATCAACTTTAACAGTTTCAGATCAAAAGTTTAACTGAATGGGTCTAACAAACCTATTATATTAAAATTTCCATAATTTAATCTTCTTTTTTTTTTTTTGACCTTTTTGAAGCTCTTTTTTTTTTTTACCATTTCATTGAATAAGAGTTTTCACACTACCTGTTAAGGTAGCCATCTTCTCATGGTAGATCTTCCTCTACATACTGGTGGTACATAGGCTCAGACTACTCACATATGACTTCACACTTAACAGTTATAGGTAGCTATTTATAACCAACTAGCCGATGAATATTGCGTTAGAGATAGATGTCTAGGCCTGTGGTCATACATTCTATCAAAAAATCTTAATTATACTATCTCAACATCAAATCTGAAGTATGAACAAAGTTAGAATCAATAAGTGCTTAAATTGAAATATACTCAAGATAAAACTCAACTTACAGATTCAGAATTGACTCAACTAGTGTTCATATTTTTCTATGAGCCATAGTCTAAAGTAGATCAATAATTGCTTTTCCTATCATCGAACTATGTACATTCAACTAAGAAAAAACTCTTTTTTCTTGTTTTTTGGTTTTATGTTTTAATTAAAAAAACAAAAACAAAAAAGAAGATAAAACATACGATATTACCACCCCTAACCAAAATCAAACATTGTCTTCAATATTAATAACAATCAAGACGTTAGAAAATGAAGGAGTTCACTTGAAAAGAGAGAGCATAAACCTGGGTAAAATATGGCTTTCTCCTGAAAAATAAATATAAAACAAAAATAAATAAATAAATAAAAGACATAAATTAAATAATTAGAACGCTTGGGTTGTCTCCTAAGAAGTGCTAAGTTTATAGTCTTAGTCAACTTCTTCTGTGAGATCATTCATGAAGGCTTCAAAATAGATGGAGACTCCCTAAATAAAACATTTCTGTGTGCATCGCAATTCAACATCCTTTTCTGAACATGAGGTGGCAAGTATGGAGATGTGTCTCTACTGTGTGCATATACCTCATTTGTTATGCTTTTACTCTTGTAAGTTTGGCATGAACAAAAGTGTCATTAGGAGGTTTGGTTGGGTGCTCAAGCCCAACTTTCTCAGCCTTGGTTCCATTCTAATCTTCAATCAAGTAATCCTGAGAAGTATTAAATAAACTAGATGTAATATCTCGAATATTAATGATATCTCTAGTAAGAACTATTTTGATCATTCTTTATTATTTAGACCATAACTTAGGTTACATATGTTCATTTTCAGTAATCTTTATATCGTTAGAAAGCTTAGATCATGATTTATAAATTTCATGTTGAACATTTTATCAAATTGCAATCAAACATAGATCAAAATGTATATTTTTGTATGATGAATAGTGAATTTTGATATTCTTCTAGATTTGAGACATGTGTCCAAATAAAATTATTATTTTATATTTTTAAGTATCCATCCTTACTATAAAAAAGGATCATTATTCCATTTCTTTTCTTTTATTTCCCATGATTTCTTAATTCTTCTCTTCCTACGTCATTTTAAAAGATAATTTTCTTCATTTCACATGTGATTCAAGGGAAATTGGAGATCCTTTATGCATCTCAACAAATTCCTTCGTATGAGTCTTCTTAGTTCTATTTAGGCATAGAACATTAGGACGTCGGTCAATTTGACTAGGATTAGGAGTGTTGTGTAGCCAGATATATATTCTGTGCGGTAAATACTTAATGTATAGTTAATTGTATGTATGATTATTTCATAGCATATATATGTGTATGTGTATATGTATCTATATAGAAATATGATAATTTAAATTGACTAAACCACCATGGGTTTGGGTTCGCTAAAGCCACATGTATGTTTGGTTTGGTTAAACGGCGTATAATCATACGTCATGGATACATATATAAATATATATATATATATATATAATAAAGGAGAATGGTGTTGGAGGAAAGAGAGTGTATCCAACGGCTCTCTTTATGTGGCTTAATTGACGGCCCAGATCATTTCATTGGTAATTGGAGGAAAGAGAGTGAATTGATTGATGGAAATGGTCAAAAACTCAAAAATTTTCAAATTAAAAAATAGAAAGTTAAAATAAAATGATTTAATTAAAAAATAAAATCATTTAATTCTGTAACACCGTGCCGTAGGCACGGGCAAATACTGTAACATCGTGCCGTAGGCACGGCCAAATACTGTAATATCGTGCCGTAGGTGTGGTAAAATTATTGTCATTAAACAGTAATATAAACATGCAAATCACACAGATCAAACTACCAAAAGTAGATCTAGATGCAAAACCCTAAAACCAGAAAACTTGAAGACAAACCAGAAAATGGAGATTACAGAATTGTCCAAGTCGAGATGATCTCTGTCCTTAAGAACTTATTGGACCGTCACAGGTGCTCTACGGTTTCGTATTGCCAACGTTCTCCCAGGATTACTTGGATGCTACTTGTACAAGGAGCACTCCTCAACAAGTTTTTGAACTAGGAAGATGGTGGATCTTTCTCAAAACCAAAAATAAAATGTCTGGAGAATTTGGATATTTATAAGTCTTGTCTTTTTTGTTAAAAAAAACTATTTCTTAGATTTGGAGTAAGGACCCCTTATAAAGGAGTGGAGGGGTGCCATAGGGCACCCCTTAGGGTGGGGTTGCAACCCTCCATGGATTGTAACCACTCAAGCACCCCTTAGCCATCCAAAAAGACATATATACCCTTATGAAATAATTAAAGAATTTTCAACAATCCCCCACAATTCTTCAAATATTCATTCAGCCACGTGAGAGAGATCCCGTGAGCTAAAGCTGCATCGAAATAGGTAGCTTTCGCCTTGAACCTTTCCTAGTGAATGACAATCGGATTTACTTGGCAAACCAGTGACCCTTAGTCTTGAACTGTTCTGCCGTTGGTGTAAACCAAGACAATTGGAAACACACAACTTTAATTCGACCATTTTCCCGTTCTACGGTTGTGTTCATTTTGGCCCTGAACAACTGTCCTGGATTCATCAAGCACTTTAGGATAACCCGCCTTTAAAGGTTCCCATGGAAGCAGCCTCACTTCTTACTTGAAATAGGTGATCTACTATGAAGAGGTAATCTGTCTTTACCCACATTAGGACTCATCTCCTAATATAGTGATCATTAAAAGCCTTAGCTTATCCTAACCAATGACAGACAGCACTCAGCGTCATTATCGGAATGGGAAAGAGTACGAAACTCTTCAGTGCTCGTTTGGAATTGCACAAAGTTTCTGTTGTCCCTTTTGAACCTAGATCTTGGGATCTCCAGTCAACTAGGTTGGGTTTCCACAGTGACAATTCTTAGATTATAGGCTTCAAGCCCATTCCCCTTGATGACTTCTCAACTTGCTCTCGAGGTAAACCTTTAGTTAGTGGATCCGCTAGGTTTTCCTTCGACCTGACATAATCGATCGTTATTATGCCACTTGAGAGCAGTTGACGTATGGTATTATGTCTCCGACGTATGTGTCGAGACTTACCATTATACATTGTATTTTGGGCTCTCCCAATAGCCGATTGGCTATCACAAAGTATGCTTATTGCTGGCACCAGTTTGGGCCAACAAGGAATATCCTCCAAGAAGTTTCTAAGCCATTCTGCTTCTTCCGCTGTTTTGTCTAACGCTATGAATTCTGATTCCATAGTAGACCGGCAATACACGTTTGCCTCGAGGATTTCCATGACACGGCTGCATACCAAGTGTGTGAAACGAATCCACTCGTGGATTTGGAATCCACCGTATCAGATATCCAGTTAGCATCGCTGTAACCCTCTAGTACAGCAGGATATCTCTCGTAATATAGCCCATAATTTAAAGTTTCTCTCAGATACCTCAAAACTCTTACTATGGCTTTCCAGTGGTTGTGTCCTGGATTGCTCGTATATCTGCTAAGCCGATTCACAGCTTGAGCGATATCAGGTCGTGTGCAATTCGTGAGATACATCAGACTTCCGATGATTCTCGAATACTCTAGTTGCGATATGCTTGAACCGGTATTCTTTGATAAATGAAGAGTTAGGTCTACAGGGGTTCTAGCCACATTTAGATCCCCTTTGATATATTTATCGAGTATCTTCTCAAATAATGAGTTTGTGATAATATATATCCGTCTGATGTTCTAGAAATCTTTATTCCTAGGATCACATCAGCTATCCCCATATCTTTCATATCAAATCTGCTGGATAACACGTTTTTGGTAAAAATGAATCATTCATGATTACTACCAATTATCAGCATATCGTCTACATAGAGACACACAATGACATATCATTTTTGAGTTGTTTGGTGTACACACACTTATCACACTCATTGGTTTTGAACCCATTTGACAACATTTCTTTGTCAAATTTCTCATGCCATTGTTTCGGTGCTTGTTTAATCTGTACAGGGATTTTACAAGTTTGCACACCTTCTGTTCTTGTCCAGGAACACTAAACCCTTCTGGTTGTTCCATGTAAATCTCTTCATCCAAATCACCATTCAAGAATGCCGTCTTTACATCCATTTGATGTATTTCAAGACCAAATATAGATGTTATGGCTATGAGCATTCTTATCGATGTGATGCGAGTCACTGGTGAATAAGTGTCAAAGTAATCAAGGCCTTCCTTTTGTCTATAACCTTTTATGACAAGTCTTGCCTTATACTTATCTATTGATCCATCCGTTTTCATCTTCCTTTTGAATATCCATTGTAGCCCAGCGGCTTACAACCTGGCGGAAGATCAACCAACTCCCAAGTATGGTTCTGTAGGATTGAATCAATCTCACTGTTAATAGCCTATTTCCAAAGAGGTGCCTCCGGAGAAGCCATAGCTTCTTTATAGCTTTGAGGCTCATTTTCTAACAAGTATGTCAGAAAATGAGGACCAAACGACTTAGACGTTCTAGCTCTTTGCTACGCCTAGGCTCGATTGTCTCAGCATTTACACACGTTGATCTGATTTCAGGTCAACCTGATCATTATCCTTGACAGTGTCAGTTGTCCTTTTGAGAGACCCCGTTATTTGTCTTTCCTTATAAGGAAACGTCTCTTCAAAAAATATCGCATTCCTTGACTCAATTATCATATTTGGATTGATGTCAGGAATCTCCGACTTGTGTACCAAGAATCGATACGCACTACTGTTGTGAGCATATCCAATGAATACACAGTCACAGTTTTGGGTCCTATTCTAACCTTCTTAGGTTTAGGAACCATTACTTTGGCAAGACACCCCCACACTTTAGAGGTATTTGTAGGAAGGTATGAAACCTTTCCACAATTCATATGGTGTCTTGTCTAGTCTTCTGTGAGGAAGCTTGTTCAGAACGTAGTTCGGGAAAGCAAGGCTTCCCCCCACAAGTTCTGGGGTAGACCCGAACTTGTCAACATGGCATTCATCATTTCCTTCAACGTTCGGTTTTTGCGCTCCGCAATTCCGTTATGTTGAGGAGAATAGGAGCAGTGGTTTCGTGAATAATTCCGTGCACAGAACAATATTCACCGAATGGTGAAACATATTCACCACATCTATCACTCCTGATTCTTTTGATTTTCTTGCCAAGTTGATTTTCAACTTCGCTCTTATAGTGCACAAAGCTCTCAATAGCTTCTGCTTTGCTTCTCAGCAAGTACACATAGCAGAATCTTGTGCTGTCATCGATAAAAGTGACAAAGTACTTTTTACCGCCTCTTGTTTGCACAATATTCATGTCACATACATCGGTATGTACAAGTTCTAGCGGTTCAGAACTGCGTTCTATAGAATGAAATGATGTTCTATGCATTTTTGCTTCAACACATGCTTCACACTTATGTTGGCTATCAATTGCAATTTTAGGTATAAGTCCATGTTATTAATTTACGCATGGTATCATAATTAACATGTCCTAACCTCCCATGCCATACATTTTGTGACAAATAATATAAGCAGACGAACTAGCTTTATTAATAGCACGATTAACAGTCATTACATTTAGCTTGAAAAGGCCCTCAGTTAGGTATCATTTTCCTACATACATAATTCTTAGTCATAACAAACTTATCAGAAACAAATACAAGCTTAAAACCAGCCTTACTAAGAAGAGAGCCCGAGACCAAGTTCTTCCAAATATCTGGAACGTGCAGTACATTCTTCTTATGTTAGCTCCTTTCCGGATGTCATCTTCAGAACCACTGTGCCTTGTCCAACCACCTGAGAGGTAGACGAGTTTCCCATGGTCAGATGATCGCCGCCATCGACCTTCTGGTACATGGAAAACATCTTACTGTCTGCACAGATATGACGAGTAGCCCCAGTGTCTACCCACCATTCTCTCGGATTCCCAACTATGTTGGCTTCGGTTACCACTGCTGATAGTTCCATCTCTGAGATATCATCAGTCAGCTGCTCGCCTTCAGTAACATGGGCCTCATATTTCTTTTTCTTGCCCTTGTCCTGAACTTCTTGTTCCTGCAGTCCTTTGACATATGACCGCTCTTTCCACAGTTGTAGCATTTTCCCTTGAACTTCTTGTTCCCAGAGTCAGCTCCACTGTTCTTTCTCTTTTTGCTACCCTTTGCACCTTCAATGATGTTGGCCTTAGACTCCAGAGTCTTGTAGCTGGCCTTCTCGGACATCCTGTTGTCCTCCTCGATTCTCAATCGAACACTGAGGTCTTCAAGGCTCATCTGCTTCTTTTTGTGTTTCAGATAGCTCCTGAAGTCCTTCCATGATGGAGGTAACTTTTCAATTATGGCGGCAACTTGAAACATCTCACAGAGTTTCATTCCCTCATCCAGTATTTCATGAATGATCAATTGCAGTTCACCCAACTGAGACATCACCGTCCTTGAATCTACCATCTTGTAGTCCAGGAACCTACCCACGACAAATTTCTTTTGTCTGGCATCTTCGGTTTTGTACTTCTTCTCGAGAGATTCCCAGAGAACCCGCAGAAGTCATGTCTTGGTACACATTGTACAGGGTATTGTCAAGACCACCCAAAAGGTAGTTCTTGCATAAGAAGTCTCCAGACATCCAAGTCTGTTCTCGCTCTTCCTTGGCCAATTCAGATTCACCCTCCACAGGACCCGGAGGATCTTTGATGAATTTAGCCAACTGGAGAGTTGTCAGGTAGAACAGATTTGCTCTGCCACTGTTTGAAATTTGCCCCACCAAATTTCTCCGGCTTTTCTCCGTGAGAGACCGGTACTGTGATATTTCCGCTAGCCATTTGTAACTGGAAATCAACAGGGTTCAATCAGTCTACGAAAGACAAATTACACAATGATCAATGAATGATCTTGTTCAAAGTGAAGTACTAGGTAGTCACTTGTTGTTTTAATGGACGAAAGTTCCAAGAAACACAAGTCCTTGAATTTCAACTAAAGATACTTAAGGAAAATTGAGTGAAAGAATATTTTTCGAACACTTTTTCCAATAGGATCTTTTAGCAATTCACAACCCAGATTTTCACTTTTCCAATAGCACAGTTAATACGATAAAAGTAGATATATATGTCAATCAAGATTGGATGGAATTACTTGTGTATTATTACACTTTAAATTCTCAACCAATTATGTAACAACCAATCAATTTCAACTTTATCATTATGTGTATGCTTGTGATAATTGAACAACTTAATAATAACTTAAATCTATACTACCAAGATTAATGTGTTTACAATATATGACTAACCAAGTTAATATTAATTAAAGTTTGCAGTTTATGATACTTACAGACAAAGTCGTTAGTGTCACGTTCGTATCTACGTTCGAACGAGACTGTCCAGTGTGTGTGCGTTCGTGTTGCGTTTGATAACGCGTTCGAACGAAGTGTTTCCAGAGAGTTCACGTTCGAGTAGCGTTTGATAACGCATTCGAACGATATGATTCCAGAGAGTTCACGTTTGTATAGCGTTCGTGAACGCGTTCGAACGGAATGATTCCAGAGAGTTCACGTTTGAGTTGCGTTTAGGACGCGTTCGAACGTTCTAAGGTAGAAGGCTTGCGTTCGAGTTGCGTTTGAAGACGCGTTCGAACGTTCTTACGAAAATTCAAATTTTTAGCCTTCGCGTGCGTCGGGCGTTCGAACGCCCTACAGGTTTTTCATGCACAGTTCGTATTTTCCAGAAAATATTCAAACCCTAACATGCAAATTACTATCTAATAACACGATACAATAAGTTCTTAAGATTGTGGTAAAATTATTGTCATTAAACAGTAATATAAACATGCAAATCACACAGATCAAACTACCAAAAGTAGATCTAGATGCAAAACCCTAAAACCATAAAACTTGAAGACAAACCAGAAAATGGAGATTACAAAATTGTCCAAGTCGAGATGATCTCTGTCCTTAAGAACTTATTGGACCGTCACAGGTGCTCTACGGTTTCGTATTGCCAACGTTCTCCCAGGATTACTTGGATGCTACTTGTACAATGAGCACTCCTCAACAAGTTTTTGAACTAGGAAGATGGTGGATCTTTCTCAAAACCAAAAAACAAAATGTCTGGAGAATTTGGATATTTATATGTCTTGTCTTTTTTGTTAAAAAAATTGTTTCTTAGATTTGGAGTAAGGACCCCTTATAAAGGAGTGGAGGGGTGCCATAGGGCACCCCTTGGGGTGGGGTTGCAACCCTCCATGGATTGTAACCACTCAAACACCCCTTAGCCATCCAAAAAGACATATATACCCTTATGAAATAATTAAAGAATTTTCAACAGTAGGCACTGGCATCATTTAATTAAAAAATAAAATTATTTAATTCTGTAACATAGTGCCGTAGGCACGAGCAAATACTGTAACACCGTGCCGTAGGCACGGGCCAAATACTGTAACACCGTGCCGTAGGCACGGGCAAAAACTAGTATATATATATATAGTTAAATGTATGTTATTGATGTGTATGTGATATAATTTCAATGTGAACCGATATACCAGTTGATTGGGAATGCTTAGTAACCTTGAAATATATTGTGGGATGTGCTCGACTTGTGGGCTTCATGTTGAATGATGATGGATAAATGTGTATTTTATGATGTATCAGAAATGTGAATGGATGTTTCTATTTTCTGTTTTTATGATATTCTTAATTGATGTTCTTATGCTAATTTTGATTGATGTTTTGATGATAATGATGGTTTATGGCTTTTAAATGAACAATGAGTAAGGATTTTGGAAAATTTATTTTAATCGTTAACGATAAAGAATGCTTTCGTCTCGGCGCTTGTTTATGTTTTGATATTTTATGATTATCATTATATTTTCGCTGAGACGCTTATTAATGAAATATTTCCTCCCCGATGTTTGATCTATATTTTCATATTTTATGATTTATCGATATATTTCCGTCGAGACGCTCGATGATATATTTCTTTACCGATGCATACTCTTATTTTCATATTTTGTGACTTATGTTTGTGTTTTTTTTTCGGGGCACTTGTTATAGGATCTTATCCATCGGAAAATAGCTGGCCCATTACTTTATCGACAGTGTCATGCCGTACACTGTCCGGTCATGATGCTTGACTCGGGGCAGTAGAGGCTCGATAAGTTTTTGAAAAACTTGTTTATAAGAAGACTATTTTAAATGATGAGCATTCAATTTCCATTTCCATTTTTAAAAGACTTGATTTTGACTATGACACACTTAGTGTTTTGGAGAAAGAATGATTTCAAAAAAGTTACGTTTTGAAATAGATACATCTGATTCATTTAAGACATGACATGATATGATATGTTTACGCTACGGTACTTGTATTATGTTTTTATGGTTTTGTGATTTTGAATCCGCCATGACGCTTGTATAGGGCTCTGTCCAATTATAGTGGATCGACATGCTATCCTATGTAGACATGAGCTTGTTTTATTCATTGTCCGATCTTAACTCGCGATTCAGACATTGGACGCTTGTTATATTTCATCCAGTTGAGTTGGTCTTGGATGCTTGAAAATGATTTATAATGATGATGGATTTCAAATTTAATTCTATTTTCAACAAGATTTTTTTTATGTTGAGTTTTCAAAATGATTTTAAAGTGATGATTTTATGTTCTCATTGATGATGATGTTTTCGACTGCTTGTGTTGAATCTACATTTGTAAAAAAAAAAATGGATAGATTGATTGTGATTGATTGTCCTCTCTTGAACTTAAGAATGTATGAAGTTGCTTGCACAAGAGTTTATGTCTGTTATATGTGAATGTGTATGGGTATTGATTGATGACTCTAAGTGTATAAGACAACACATATGGATTTTTATGAATTACCCTCATATTCTTGTGCATTTCTAGAAATATGTATGTCGTTATTGTCAATTATATGACATTTTGTACATTTGGAATATGATTATGAAAGTATTGGTATTGGAAGTATATTCAGATATGTGTGTAATTGTTATGCGAAGGACCTGGGGATCATTGTAAATTAAAATTTTCTGAAATTGTACATGTAGATATATAAGTAAGATATTTGAATGTGTAGGATGTGACATATATGTATGAAAGCCCTAACGTTTGAAGTGTTTACGGACATACATGATTATAAATAAGGATCCTATAATTGACCATATAGAATTACTAAATGATAGATATAGGAGTTTATATAAGATATGTTCTTAAATCGGTAAAGGTATGGGATGGTATTGATAGAAGACTGAAAAAGTACAAGAAATCTTGGTAATTGGAATAATTTTGCATGTATAACTACAACTGAGTCTTAGTGTTTTTATTTTGTATGGTTATTTAGTAAAGATTAATTTAAAGTTTGAGGGATTAATAGAATAAGGATAAAAGTAGTTTGCGTACAGGTTTTGAATTTGAATAGAGTCATGGAAATGTTATGAGTATGGAAGCCTATTTGTTTGGTTTTGGTAGTACATGTAATGCTTGTAGTCAAATGTTTGTGAATAAAGTTCAGATTTGTATATGTATTTATGGGATCGGAGCACTTGTGTGTTGACATTGAGGATCGGGGAGACAAGATATCATTGTCTCCTTCCGGTAGCATCCTACCTTCGATGGGGTATTACACTAGAGATGTTTGGAATATCAGTATCATCAAAATAATCATTACGCTCAGAATTATAAAGAAAATACTTAAGTGGGTCAGAGTTATTATAAATAGATATGTATGGAGATATAGACTTAAGGGTTGCTGGGAACTGAACTTTAGGTCGAAACTCTTCCTCTCTAACTAAGTCATTATCCTTACCATTAGAGTATTGTGGTGCCTCATGAGGTTTGAGAACTTTAATTGGAATATTCACCACCATTCTACTATAAACAGTAATGACATTGACTTCCTCAACATCTTTCTTCTTACCATTAGAAGTATGTGTCATATATTGACCTTGAGAATTTGGTTGCGTTTGGGCTAGAAACTTCCATCGCTCAACTACAGATAAAACATTGGTCAATTTAGACATCTGAAACTTTATTTCCTAATTCTCCTCAACAACTTGAGTTAGCAAAGCATCAAACCTCTGATTGGTCTTACTCTGAGCCTCTATAAAAGCTTTCATTGTGTCCTCTAAGGAATTCCTAGGATATGAGGATGCATGATACTGAATAGTAGAGTAAGATTTAGGCTGTTGTGGTTGAGTGGTTTGATGTGGTTCTCTATTCCAACTATAATTGGGGTGTTCTTCTGACCAAGATTATGTGTGCCCGAATAAGGTATGATTTCTTGTATAAGTTATTGTAGAGGTTTTTAGGGGCTAAATCCGGTAACGCAGCGGAAGCGGTGGAAAATCGTATTTTCCGATTTCAAAACTTTTTCTCGGATTAATTAAATAAACATATTTATTTAATATTCCAATAATCAAATTATGAAATAAAATTCAATAAATCATATTTAAGTGAATTTACCAAATTACCCTTACTTTGGTATTTTGTCCATTTTAGTCCGAAATTTATCTAATCAATTTTGAATGATTCTAAATCATTTATAAGATGAACTTAGCATGTTAAAAACATCAAAACACCAAAAGAATCAAAATCCCCAAATTATTGATCCTTGGCCGAGAGCACCATTGGGCTCCAATTTGTGCATTTTGCACTTTCATGCTTCAAGACACATCCAAATGAAATCCAATAAACATGAAACTTTATATGCATCATATACACATACAAATACACAACATATATGAAAAGCCCCAAATTTGGGATTAGTCATGAACCCTAATTTTTCAATTTCCTCAAATTGGACAAATTAGACCAAATACATTAAATCAATTACTTCAATCATCATTCTTCCATCCAATCCAAGTCTCAATACAATGAAACAACTCAAGATCAAATTTAGTTCATCTAAGAGTGGTTCAAAAACTCTAGATTAGCAACATGGTTTCCAAAACCTTAAAAGAATAGTTGCAACTACAATAGTCACAAGCTTTCTTAATCATACATGCTCAACACATTCAACAAAAATTTCCATCATCAAAAACACAAGAAATAAAGAAAATAAAAACTTAAGAACATCACAAGATGTTGCCTAGATCCTAAGGAACAATTTCCTTTCTAATAGTAAGTTTGAAAAACTTACAAAATCCAAGCTTTTCTTTAGGTTTTTTCCTTTTCTCCTTCACTTGTTTCCTTAGTTTCTTTCAATGGAGTTTTATGAAAAGTGTATTAGGTTATCTAAATGAAAATGAAATGAAAACAATATATACTTGTGCACAAAAAACCCTATGGCCGAATTTCACAAGCATATACAACAAAATTAATTTCAATTTCATTTAACATTTCATTTAGTCAACTTGGTTAAATATCTAAAAACAACTTTATTAGATATTTTAATTAAGTCAACAAAGGCAACTAATATCATTTACTTCAAATATCCTAATGTAAGATATTTATATTTTAATTAATTTAATCATTTAACAATTAAATAATCAATTAATTAATCAATTACAAATATATTAAATATATGTATAATATTTACATTAAATATTAAAAACATATATTCATTTAGGATATAAGTCAAATAACTCATTTTGACTATTAATTAATGTGTATTTAAATTAATCAAGTATTAAATGCAAATACACAATAATTAGGCAAATGACTATCTAGTCCCTTTAGCACGTATCTTGCATTTAACCTTTAAACGACTTTATAAATAATCAATATTATTTATTAATGTTGCTCTAGTGCTCTACGAGTTTGTTTCATTATTGAGACTCTCTAGATTCAGGTATATCCGTCACGAACTCCAATTTCATGTCCATAATCTATCCACCCGTAGATTATGACGATCACAGATAATCTCGCTGAATCATACAGGTCGAGGTCATGGCAAATGTATAATTCCTCCGTCACAGGTATCCGGATAAATCCCAGAGATATAGATATAAACGTCAAATCTCTATCGGGATTATCCAGTCGACTATTCTATTAGCAATCTCAAAAGAATGTTTAGAACTAGCTTCTAAACTTTACCACGGGCCTATGGTTTTATCTGATTGCTAATCATATGGACTACTTATGCTCTGGTACACAGAACTGACGGATCCTATCTTGACACACATAGGACACCCTGAGGATCTATCTACACCCAACGAACAGGCGGAGGTCTGATCTTAATAGATCAGTGACGTGACTGCCGTCTAAGTGTAGAAGATGTCTCATGTGCCCACAATGGCATATCAAGTCTAAGAATCACAAGTGCTACTCAACCCAAGAAGATTCTTATTGACGCTGGTGTACCATCCATTAAGAATCTTCGGTGAGTCGTTCAGTGTTTATCCGCTATAAACACATACATGTCTATACTAGTCTCCAAGACTTATGGTTCATTGAGAAACCATTGGAATCATATATTCCAGTATACGACATGTACCGGTCTCAACGGGTTTACTATACTGACCAAGTAGTGTAAACCTTGACCAGGAACTGTCTGAGAATGACAACGTCATGATACTTCTCAATGTCCGTTGCGACGCTTTTGCAACTGTATCATGACTAATCATTCTAGGGTCATTACGTCTTTACCATATAGAAAGATAGATTATATTATAGAAACTGCATATATTATTCATAATAATAATGTTTTACAGAAGTATTCAAAAGAAATACAACCGGGAATTGGCGCTCTGAGCACCAACCCCAACAGTTATTACATTGCTCCTCATACACACTCTTTATCTTCACAAAGGTAGGGCAATCCTGAGTTAAATAATCCACTCGAGAGCAAAAAAAAAGGATTCTAGGGTTTCCTTGGGTAAGAGCATGGAAGGCTCTATGATCTTTAAGTTTCAAAGCCTATCTTTCCATAGTCTGTAGCTCAACTTGTGCTTTAAGACTGTCATTCTCTCCAAAGTGGTGTATGCCTCCGCTAGAAGTAGTGGGACGTGTCATATCAGTACTATCAATGACACTAGGTCCAGTCTAAGTATGTGATTTTTCAACTAGGTCATTCAAATACTCTATAACCTCATCATGATCTTTCTACAAAAGCTCACCATTGCACATCTTCTCTACAAATTGACGCTCCTTAAATGTCAGACTTTCATAAAAATAACTCACTATATGTCAACTCTCATACCCATGGTGAGGGCAAACAACTAACGTCTCTTTAAATCTCTCGTATACTTGATAAATGGTCTTACTGTCTTTCTGAGAGAAAGTAGATATTTATCTTTTCAGGGTATTAGTCTTATGATGTGGGAAGTATTTAGTGAAAATCACATGTGTCATCTCACCTCATGATCCTATAAAATGAGGTCTCAAAGAATACAACCAGCTTTTAGCTCTATCCTTAATAGAAAAAGTGAAGAACTTAAGTCTAATTGTGTCAATAGTTCCAACTTGGTAATGAAAAGTTGCAAATACCTCTTCAAACTCTCTAATATGCACGTAAAAGTTCTCAATCTCCAAACC